>BMAO01018752.1:0-384650 GCA_019973975.1 Trichonephila clavata | reverse complement strand
TGAACCCAGGCCTTCCGGTCTGGAGTCCAATGCTCTAACCACTAGGCTACCCATGGCCCAAATTTAAATCCATAACATCAACTGTATAAAGTGAAGCGCATATATATATCTCCATTTAATATCATAAATTCAATTATCGCAGTTTTTCTTTCTCCTCGATTGTAACGAAAAATAGCGTTTTATTTAAAGTTGAAAGATGCTATTCACATTTTATTCATTAGCATATTTATGTAAACAATTTTTAAAAAACGAGGTTTGACTCGCTTTAAGTACTTCAATCGATTGTTCAGAATAAAAACGTGAGAAAAGAAAAATTAAAGAGTGCAACTTGCAACTTGATCATGATTTGGAAGTTTTGGGCCTTTTCCCATCAGATCTAGGGTATCTCGTTGTTTATTGAAACTAAATTTATTGTGTGTCTGGTGTACCACAGACTTAAACTAAAGCAAAACAGAGTGTTGTTTATTAAATTAAATTTTATAGAACTATATGTACTTATTATCGCAACCATGCCAACTTTCAAAACCTTCGCCAAATTGGTAACTCAATTTCGCACATGTCATAAGCTCTGAATTGGCAACCATGGGCTTTATTTCATACTTCTCCACAAACCGCCATTCTAAAATGTTTACCCCCCCCCTAATTTCCCGGAACTCACATTTAAGTGTAGAAAACAATATACAGCCGTTATGCGTCACATCATTAACTATGCTTGTCCAGTCTGGGGATATGCTGCTAACAGCAATATCAAAATTTTAGATACTGCTCAAAATTCCTGCATTCGCATGATAACTAAAGCCACCAGATATATGCGAAATGATCATATTAGAAAAGCTTTCAAAATCAATAGTTTGAAAGAACATATTAAAAAATAGCTATAAATTTCTTTAATCCCTTCCTAATACAAATTTAATCCCATATGATGCTCATAATAAAACTAAGAGGCATAGGAGAATTCTCCTAGACTCACACAATCCTCCATAGCATCATCTTTTCATGCAATAAAATTTTTACTGCATATTTTACTAAATTTTGATTCTTTCTTATATTTTTTTTCTATCTTATCTTTATTTCCCAACTAGACAAGCTCCCCCCGCTTTCTCAGTTATAACTTTATAAAACCCCTGGGCAGCCTATAGGAGTCATTATCCTCAGATCCGCAACCAATCAGAGAGCAACCATTCAGCTCTCTCGCAAGCAAAACTTGGATCCAAAACTTCAAGAAATTCTCTAACACAGGCACGCTTATCGGACCAGTCCTCTCCACCAATCACCATGCAGTACACTACGCAGAACGAAACATCCATTTTTATTGATTCCCTATCAGAGACTCTCAGTTATGAGATCGAGGGCTGCTTGCAGCCCATATGCCCAAAGAAAAGCCATTCTAAGCCTAACCGTTGGTTGATATGGTAAGCTCGAATACTAAAATGCGGGTATGGGATTTACTGAATTCTTAAATGATAAAATTAATGATGAAAAATAAATTAAAATAACTAAATTAGTTATTCTTTTTCTTTTATTAATTGTTAATGTATTTATAGTTACTATTTTCCACATAGTATTTTTCGACGACGTACTTCATATTCACATCAGAGTATTCTATTTTTAGCATTCGTGCTGTTTTATTCAATGTCGCCAATATGGTTGGGATAGTCCGTAAGTACCGAACTATAAATATCTGCATAATCTGTCTTTTATAGGATTTTTACTAGAACCATTCATTTTAATCAGTTGTCTTCTTTATTATCTTCATTAAACTAATTATAATATTAGTTAAAGTCTGATTAAAAATAAAATACTTCTGCCAAATCGTGCAAAAATAACAAACGCCCATTTTAAAACACCCATGCCAGCAGAACATCGAAAAATCTGCTTATTAAGTATTTTAACACTCATTTCCTCGCGTGGTTGCGTGTGAAAAATCCACCTTGCGTGTGAAAAATCACTTAAATGTATACCACCCCTCAATGATTCGATATATAATATATATCTTCACCAAGATGACAGATTTAATGAAGTTCATTGATTCGTAAAAGGAGAAACTTTTGCACCGGTAAGGTAGTTCTAACATCTGCTTCATCTTGAGCTTCTTTTCATCATTCCCCGGGAAGAAATCTTTTTCTCTTCCTCTTCACCGTGGGTGGCTTGAGTCGCGGTCGCCGAAAATCCATTTCGAGGTTTTTAATGCAGATCCAATATACTCTTAATAGGCTCATATTTATCTCACCAAGAATGAATCGGTTTTTTTTTTTCTGTAAGAGTGTCGTTGTTGTTTCAAATAATCAATTTCTGGGATATTTGTGTGCCTTTGTGGAAAGATCGACTAATTAACCTTCTTGGAATAGATGAAGGAATTTTAGTGTAAGTGGAATCCTGTTTACGCATGACACCTAGATGAATCTTTTCATGAATTGATCGATTTATTGGGTAAAAAGTTTGAAGTTCGAGTTCTGTAATAGGAGTTAAGGAGTACATTTATCAAATAATTTAATACTGTAGAAATATTGTAAAATAATTTCAGTAGTTTCATTTTGAAGCATATATTTTTTACTTACTTTGCATTACTTTTTATTCTCGGTGTATAGTAAATTTTTCTTCAAAAGTGTTACTTTCTGATGTCTTATTAAGGGATAAGGAAGCAGTAATGTTCTGGAAATTATAAGGGAGTTTTTAATAAACGTTGTGCATTTTGCGGTATGTTCCCTGAAAGCCTCAAACGCCCACGTTGAGAACCTATTCTGTAAAGTAAAACACTAGACGCGCCAATGACAATAGCTTTATTTCTGTTTATCTTATTTGAAATTAACAAACTATCCTGTCCTAGTCATCCCTTCTGCGCCGCCTTTTTGTTTAGAAATTGAGCGGAAAGAGATTTGTATACGGCACACGATTGTCGACCTATGTTTCATGCCCTGGAGGAAAAATTCACTGAATGATGATCATATGCATTCAGATATCCCAGTGAATAAATGGGAATTTTACGAAATATTCGAAAACTCGGATACTGACACAGATTTTTAAGAATGTATGTGACTTTTTCCTTTAAAGAGGAAAGTTCCATTCAACACCTCTAAAAAGTTGAAAGATCAAAATTGCTTACGAATAGCTAATGGAAAACATTTAAAAGAAAAAAAAAGGGGGGGGGGGGGACGTTTTCCTACACTACGTTTTTTTTCTCGAGATTAACAGATCTGTTTATAAGCCGACCCCCTTACTTTAACTTTAAAAAGTTCCAAAAATTCTCGGCTTATTCACAAAATATACGGTATCTAATATTTTTTTCCCCATATGTCTGCTGGAATAACTGTCAAATCCATTACAGGGGAAGAAAATATTGTTGCTTTAGAAATTTATTTCGATTGATGCTATGTGTTTCTAAGTGCTTTAATCTAATACTTTTCTTTAATTTTTCATGACCTATATAAATTAAAATCTACTTATATAATCTGTTATGAAACACATTTTCCTGCAAATAATAGCTTTGATTAAATTTATAGCAATATTGTGAAACGGTGCTGAGCTAGGAAATATTAATCGAGCGAAAATTAATTTTTTTCTCATTTATTTACCCTTACAAAAATCTTGACTTGAACTCTCTTTATATTTACTTAGAGCGTCTAAAACATCTGCGCATGTGGCTTCAGTTAACTCTTTTTAATTGAATATTGCGCGTGGTGTTTGAATTTAAAAAAAAAAAAAAATAAAAAAAGGTTAAGTGATGAAACTGCGTTATTAAATGTTTGTATAGATCCTCTATCAGAGTAAAATCGAGTTTAGAAGGATGGTGATAAAAAATAACTTGGTGAAGATTTAGAGATTTGATTGTTTACTTTTAAGATAAACTTTTCTTTTTTATAGTTTGGTGTGTGTAGGCGATTTGTTGTAATAGTGTCTTTAAAAAAGTATGTTTGTGTGTCGTAAACAATTATAATCGTGAAATCGCTCCTTTTTACTTTCTATGACCTTTCTTTATATTGTAGCTAAAGGTTTTACTATAACTGAGAGAAATGTTTCTATAGAAAACCAATCTTGAATGAACGTGTGAAATCTATACAGAACTCTGCAAACATGCTGTGTTTAGAAGAATCTTATCTAAGCTTTTACCGTTTTAGAATAATCTTCTTCACATTTTTTTTGTTCTTGTTTTCTTACAAACAGTACCCTTATGCAATGTAACCTTAACCTTATTAATTTAAAATTGAAAAAAAAAATATTTTAAACTATAATTTTGATGAATGAAAGGAAAAATATCGTTCATTTGCAGTTTAAATTCGCTAAAAATCGTGAAATTCTTTTTTTTTTTTTAAATATATGTTACAAAAGTTATGTCTTGAACATTTAAGGTTGTAATAGTAATATTTAAACATTACTATGATAAATGCTTTTAGATTTGTATGAAAATTGGAAGGGAAGGGGGATACAAGTTCGTTTGAGGAAGCAAATTTAAAAAAAAATCAATTCCTATCTTTTACGAATCATTTTTGATATACTTTCCCTCGTTTTATCTTAGAAGGGATATTATATATTGGCCTATTTAATTTTAAAGAATTTTACAGTTTGAAGTTATTACCTATTTTATTAAAAAACCTTGTGCAGCATTTTTATATTCTTTTTTTTTTTTTTTAAGAAAAATTTATGGCTATGGGATTTTTTTCACGATTTGTTTGGTGTAGTATGTTCTTTCAGGACTATATATTTATCAAATTATTCGAAATCAAAACAGCTTTCTACTATTAATCATTACTTTTTTCAAAAAAAAAAAAAGCTATACTAATTTTTTTTAACTTTAGGCTTATAAAACAAAATCTAAAATCTGTATAGATTCTAGGTTTATATCAATATCCTAATTTTGGATATATATATATATATATATATATATATATATATATGTGATTTTGTAATAATATATTTTATTAAAAATTAATCGTTTATGTCTAGATGGTATTTTTTATTTTCTATAAATTTTAAAATAAAATATAGAAATTTTAAAAGTATATATATATATATACTGTAACATTGCTACTTTCTCAATACATAATAATTATATGCGTTACTGTTATTGTCCATAAGAAGCGAATATGTATTCACGTGGTAAGTCTATTAGTTTGGCTTTGATTTTAAATATTTTAGTAATTATTAAAGCTATAACATTATAGTATTACATTAATAGATTATGGTTTTATCTATAATATAGTTAAACTTCTCTAGAAATTTATTGCTTTCCTATGGCCAGAATACTGGCAAATTCAGGTGAAGGTTGGCTGGCCAGAAAACTTTGTTTAAACTGCATTCCTAGTTCCTAAGGCTGGAGTTTGCTTTTAGTATTTCTGTGCTAAATCTTTCCTATTATGACGATAGTTATCTTAGTTTATAACTATTTTGTATATTTTTGTAATATATATATATATATCTATCCAAAATTAGGATATACTTTTCAATTATACTTTTCTTCTTTTTTTCTATTATTGTATATGTAAATCCAGTCTTTTTGTATTATTAACTCTGTTATTTCAATTTTTCATATCTCCTTTTAAATTCTGTTGTCTGGTTATCTTACAATTGCAATTCTTTTAAGTATTAATCATGTTAATTCATCTCTCTCTTGTAGAGAAATTTTGTTTATATATATATATATAATATATATATTATATATATATATATATATATATATATATATATTTCAGTCTATATTAAATTTTCTGAATTATTCTTATCCACACGTTACTTATTAAACATAAAATATATTCTATTTTTATAAATATATATATTTGATTTTTATTCTTTTAATTAACTATCATTTTTTTAAGTCTATGCCTTACGTAAATATTAAAACAGTTTTGATAGCTGATTCAAACAAATAGCATATTTTCTTAAAGATAAATATTGTCTTCAAAATTTTCCATTTCTAAAATAATTAATTTTTATATTTAAAAACTTTAATTAAATATCTTAAGTTCAAAATTCGTCGTTTTCTCTAATTACAATTTCAGAACATTCCTTGTGCTTTTAAGCTCTTTCATTCAAACAACCGAAAGACATGTTGACTTTTCTGAAACTCTTAAATTATCTTCTTTACATGTTTTATTTCACTGTTACAAAAGGCTATTACTATTTTTACACGTTCTGAGGAACGTACTTCCGTGTGCGTTAATTACGAATGGAATTACTGAAATGTTTCAAATTGCATTTTGGTACCAAGTGTTGACGATCCACAATTGCCTCGAATGCGAAAGAATTTTATTAGTATTTGCTTGCATTTAAGCCTACTGAATTGTTTTCTTGTTCCGGAACATATTGTTCTTAACAAATCGTGTGGAAATCTAGAAAACAAAATCATTTCAAGTTTGTGTATAAAAGCTGTGTAGGTTTTGAAAACAGAATTTGCCTCTTATTTCTGGAGTTAATTGGGGCACAATGCATTATAGAGGTTTTAACTGTTCTATATTCACTGTCTCTCTCTTGTGTTGGGATTAAACCGAGTGTTATATTTATTCTATTTATTTCTACCACTGTTTTCAATAAGAATATCTGCTTTGTGTTGCATCAGAAGATATATTTAAGTTTACAAAATGTTTCTTTTCCCTCTCTTTGCAGATAATTGACAATACCTAATAGCATACGTAATGCAAATGTTATCAAATTTTCGAGCAATATCTTTAGACGAAGAATAAGATTCAAATGTAATTTTATATGCAAAGAACATTTAATTATATTTGTTCCAAATTTGAAAACTAGACATAGATTTCCAAGCATGTGTTATATTGTCTCTTGATTTAAGCATGAAACTATTTTATTGTTATATTTAAGGGATATCAACAAAACAGGTGTTTACTACTGTCTACTACTTCAGTTGGCTTTTTTAGCGCGTTTTTCACGTAGTGTAAAAAAGCGCTATTAGGACGCAAATTTCGTCTTCGTCCTTGTCTTCGTTCCATATTTTGTCGTACCTTTTTCTCAGCCAATAAGCAACCGATTGACCTCGGGTTTTCGGCATTTGGTCGCATTTGTGCCCTAAATGAGCCGAATCATATTAAAATTTAATAATTTTTTAATTTAATTTTTTTTAAGTATAGTACTACTTTCTGTTAGTAAAAAGTTCATTAGTTGCATTATTGTAAAATACAACACGTGAAAAACGCGCTAAAATTACTTGGCCATGCCAATGATTGATATCTTGTTCCTCTCTCGAGGTACAATCTTTCGAGTACCTGACCATCAAGTTTGCTTGTCAGGCTTTGGGAGGACCGTTTCAAGATTAGGTGACGAACTAAAGTCTGTGAAAAGGTTATGATCAGGTGATTTGTTTCTGGAAACTAAATCTGTCTTACAATCTAAAGTTATTTTAATTAGGAATAGCATTTGAAGCTTCTCCTGTTACTTTAAGTCCACACAAATTACTAAATTTCTGCTTGGTGTTATTTTGGAACATGACTTGTGCACTTCTGTAGTAGAAATCTTGGAAGAGGTTTTCTGATCAGGGTGTCATTCAGGTCAGAAGAAATACTGTAAGAATAAAGATGCAACACTTTTTTTAACCGAATTCTGGTACCAACTATTACTAAAGCTGTATATTTAAACTATCATAACTTACGATCATATCTACCGAGTCCTCTGTGCTATTTTAACTGTCACGGATTAGGACATTCGCAAATTTCTTGCCTGTATTAATTAACGTGCTCTAGATTTGCGAACTTTGGACATCCTTCCACATCTTTTCAACCCGTAAATAATTTTGGTCACAGTGAGTCAGATATTAAATTTCTCTTATCTGGTACCTTAATAATTAAACTAAAATGAGGATTTTGGAAACAAGTAGTTCTTTAAAAAAATATGTAAAGTTTTTGTTGAAAAGTTATGTATATTGTCATGTCAAAATGGTTTTCTTGTTGTGGTTTTTAACTTTCAAACGAAGTGTTCTATTTAGAAAAATGTATTTCCATCAATATATGTCTAGAGTGAAAAAAGGAAATACAAACCTCGAGAAGCATATAGAATGCGACTTCGAATGTTTTGAACAAAACTCTCAAAGCTTTTACAAATCTTTTAGAAAACATTTCCATTGCTTTAAAATAAAACTACAAAAATACCTTATTTTTCTATGATGAAGCTATATTTACGTGGAGAGACAGCAAACAATATCTTTTGGGAATATAACTTGATTTTTTTATTTAACAAAAAATAAGAAGAGGGACAAAAAGAATTTTTTTTGGTCTTTTCTCTAGAAAATTAACAATTCGTTATTATGATGTTCAGAAGTATAATTTTTATTTATTTTGTTGACATAAGATTCCAAACATAACTATATACATGTTTAATAATTTATAAACTATTATTTTTTAGAAGGCTTAATTCTTTTATCAAAGTTTTGTTCTCTTTTCCTTAATATTTGATAAGACGGATGCAATATTTACTCGTCTTTTTAACTTTGGAATGAAATAAAATAGATTTTTTTTCCATAGAGAGTAGCTCAATTCTTCCATGATTCTAGCGTCATATAAACAGCTTAATGAGCTAAACTCATGACGGTCACATGATAAATGCAATCACGTGTTCTCCATTGATTTCAAATTTGATAGTTTGGTAAAAAGTGTTCAAATATTAAGATTTTTCTAAGTTTTTCAAAATTAAAAAAAAAATATTTCTTATGTTATGTGTGTATTTTTGTTTACCTTTGTACGTTATTACTATATATATGTACGTTATATATATCTATATTTTAAAAGAGTTTCTGTGTAAAAAGCAAAATTTGGCAACAACGAAAAGCATGAACTAATTGGATGAAAACGCGATTCCATTTATCATGTGATTATGACGTCACATGAATTTATGAGCCCATTGGTTGGAAACATGTGATTGCTATTAGGTGACTATGACGTCACATGAATTTATGAGCTCATTGGTTGGAAACGTGATTGCAATTATCATGTGACTATGACGTCCCATGAATTTAAGCCATTTATAAAATCTAAAATTATTTTTTTGTAATAGTTAGTATACTATTTAGAAAATATTTCTTAACCTCTTAGATCTCTAGAATAACTGAACAATAATTTGAGAATTACATACAAAAATTGATTGACCTGCAAAACAATAAAAACTTGTTGGAATATTAAGTTTATAAATGACTCTCATATTTTACGGGGTTTTTTATTTTTAAATTGCGGCTGTATTCAACAAAGATTCCTTTATAACTGATTGAATTTTCCTTCCGGTTTTTTTCACACAATTTTGTTGTTAAATAACATCATTTTTCAAAACAATAGACTGGTACTTATTTGAAGCGGAATGTTGTTGATTGGTTCCCTTCAAAATAATAAGTAACTATTTGGGAAAAGCAATTTTTGTCATTTCCGTGGGGAAAAAACTTCGAACAAATCGGAAAGGAAAGAGAGTGAGAGGGGGGGGGGAGTAGAGAACACCCCGCTTTTGTTTTCGAATATAATATGCTTGATATCTTCGGAAAGACATGGAAAACATTTATTTGACTAACGGCTTCCTAAATTAATCGAAATTCTTTCGTATCCACATAGGGTAACCAGGTTTCCGATAGGGGAAGTTCCCCTTTAATTGGTTTTCTTTGCAAAGCTTCGTATCTCAGCTCTGTTCAGTCCTGAATTTATTTTCCGGTTTTTTGAAACGAAATTTTGATTTTCGGTATAGTTTTTGAGGAAGATTACGGGGGGTTGTAGTTGGAGCGATGGAGGATGTACCCCAAAATAAATTTATTGATAAAACTTTGGTATTTTGATGTCATGACTACATGGGCATGTCCCTTAAAAGAAAAATTTGAAGTCTTTTAAAGTTTTAAAATTGATGTTGTATCAGAGGAAATGCGAGCTCTGTTTTGTGTAATGCTTCTGGAGTTGAAGTTTTTACCACAAAAAATATTTCTATAAACTTTGTTTGAAGTCTGAGAATTTTAATTTTGCCTTTTAGGATGCATTATATAAGTATATATTTATGTACTGTCTGAAAAAGAATGTGCACTCTAAAAGAATTTAATTAAAATTACGAAACTGGGTACTAATGTAATGTGTAAGCGGTGATATGAAAATAATCAAACTTTTCACAACAATGAGACACAGGGGAAGCATGCTATACGCATATATAATCGCAGAGTCCTTTGAAAAGTGCGAGTGTTTACAGCGTGAGGTTTTTCAAAGGAGATATTGACCTGGATACTCGATATTGTGATTAGAGATGCTTTAGATGTTCAGAAATCAGATCAGTTGACGGACTTTAAGAAATGCCCTTGTATTAGGCCTCACTGAAAGTGATTGGTCGAACAGGCGAATCAATCTCCACCTTTGTCGTCACGATATGGTAATTGCTCGGTGTTTGCAACGATATATCAGGGTAAGAAAAGTTAACCGTCGATAAAGCTCAAGATGTTCCATAAATACACACGAGTGTGTGGATTGTACAATTTTGGGAAGAGTTATGTTCCGTGTCAACTAGGTTGCTTACCAGATTCGATTCCATTCACCACCCACCAGACATCCTGTGGTTTCTAGGGGAACCCCCATTCGAAGATTACTTGCCGAAATTGCGTTCGGCAGCCCAATGCTCTTTAAGATAACTACCATTGACTATAGAACATACGCAGTATAGATTGAATTTTTTAAGGTCTCTGTCAAGCTGAAATGTGTCCAGTTAGAGGCGTGTATTTTTCATCGATGAATCTGTTGATTTCATTGCTGATGATCTGTGCTTATGCATAAGGAGGCGGAGAGGTCAGCAATCGATTTGCTGTCGAGAGGCATATGGCCATTACTCGAAATGTGACAGTGTAGGAAGTGATTGGATTGTATGCTTGGTCTTTTCTAGTCTCCTTCTAGGCACTTAGATTTTTTGCAGGTATATCAACGATATCTTATGCGGCTATGCTGCCCATGATGTCAAGTCTTCCAGGTTTCATTTATGAGCAAGACAACTCTCGGCCACATGCTGTATCTTACTCCCAACTGTGTCTTCGAGAAAATGGCGTTCTCCCACAACCTGTCTGGTTATCAGATTTCTTGCCGATATCGCACGTCGGGAACTTACTTGAAAGACAACTGTAGCCATCTCGAATATCGCTGAGTTGACTGTTAAATTACAAATTTTGCCTTGTTTGGGGGGTCGTATGTGATTTAATTCTTCGATGCCATGTCGTGGTAAAGCCTGTGTTGTTGCCTAGATGCCAGAGGTAGCTTACTGAAACTAGTACATATATAGCAGTTTTTGATTGAATGTTATCTTACGTTATGAATTATAGTCCATTTCATTCTTTATTTCTAATTGTTGAAGCGAGTTAAATATTAATTATTAGTTTTTAATTAATTTACGTTCAAAGTTATGATTTTTTTTACTCTAAATTGTTTTCTAAAATAAACTTCATTCTATTTTGTAACAAAATAAAACTTGACACGAATTTTAAAATACAGAATTAGAAACAAAAGTTACACGATTTTTAATTTATGCAATAAAGTATCGTAATTTATTATTATAGATTTATTGAAGCATTTTTTAAAAATGTTTTAAACAAGTACGAGGCATTCTGAAAATTATTCACTGAGAAAAAAAAAAGATAACTTTATTTTTAAGGTTTTGTGCGTAATGCTCTTATTAGACTTAAAAAGATTCAGTACAATAAATAAAATTCTCTCGATATTTTTTTTTTGAATTAACTGTTTATTAAATATATCATTTATACCCCCGTTTCTCTTATTGAAACAAATGTGTATTTTCACTTATCAAACTTTTTTTTATTTTCCTTTATATTGAATTTTAAAAAATTAAATTTTGTATAAAAGTATTTTCCAGAGACGCTTGAAGATCTAATTATTAATAAGAGGCTGTACTTGAAAAACATTTTTATTTGTGAGGCAATTTTAATAACAAAAGCCCACCATAGACTGAACTTCTTAATTGTTTCATTATTATTTAAATTTATCGCTCCAAGTATCGGACTAAAAAGAAAAAGAAGTTATGTCTTCTCACATACTCCTTGTCTCGAACAATGTTTCCGATAAAAATAATGATTTATTCTTTATCTTTATGTTGCACTCTTATCCTTATCCGTCCTATCAGGTGTATTCATTTTCTCAAAAAAATTATAATTTTTTTGAGAATGCCACTATGTTGTTTTCGTTGTCGCTTGCCTTTGCATAATTACTCAACCGTACTTGTTAAATTTTTTTTATATATTATGCAAGACTTTATTTTTTTATATTAGCTTTTATGCATCTGTAGTATTAAATAGATTTTACTGTTAGTTGGCTTTTTAGCCAAAAGCCAAAATAATGGCAATAATAAATCATAATTTTGTAAAAAATAAGTATTTTTTTGTGTGTGTGTGTATTTTATGCTGCAAAAAATTCATTGAAAGATTATACTTAAGCTGTCTTTTTTTTTTTTGATGAACAATATGAATCTGAGTTTTCTATTCTGTAGTATAATCCTGTAAAGACGGTGTGATTGACTTTAATAACGTGCTCTCTATAGTTTCCAAATATTATGTATAGTCTGAAAATTTTAATAAGTTAGGTAGTCTGAAAGCAAAGTTAATACTCAGCTGCAGTGTAAATTCTAATGCTCCAATAATTATTTTCGTCTTAAGGTATCCGACTACTAGCGACAACTTTAAAAAAAAAATGGAGATAAGGGGATTTTTTTTTTGTTGTTTTTAGATTTGCTTAGTACATTTTAAGAAAAATATGATAAAATTAAAAAGATAAAAAGAAATTATTATTACTAAAATAGGAATAAATGGGTAAAAATTTACAAAAAAAAAATTACCATTCTGAACCAAAAGTTTATAAATCAATTTTCAATTCTGATGTGTTGCTATGTTATTCCTTTTTGAAATGACCTTCAGGGTAAGAGATATTTTAATTTTTACAAAAACTAGAGCACTTTATCTTAGGTATTATATGAAATTTGCTTAAAATAACATTGATTATATTCACATAAGGGACTGTAAATTTTGTAATAAAACAGTGATTGATAAATCTGAAGGTTAAAGCACTTCTTTTCTTATACGGAACATACACAAAAATTCAGTTAATTATTTTCAAAACTTTTTTAGCAATCGCTGTCTCCGTTTGAGCATTTAAAAAAAACACAAACATTTCGAGTAAAACGCATTTTAAAGTATGACATCTTGCTTAAAGTAATGCACCTGCTTTTACTAAAATACTTGTAATTTTTCTTCTAATGAATTGAAAATAATAAACTTGGTATTTTTATACAGCTAATAAGATGGTATGTAAAATAAAATAATAAAAAGTTTTGTCAATTTCTGGCAAAATTCACAATTTTAGGTAGTCGAATACCTTAAGTGTTTTTTTTTCCTTTAAGGAAAGGTTAATTGTTATTTATTATTCGTTTTTCTGAACCATGATAAAGAGGCCGATGCTTTTCCACAAATAAAAATGCTCGTGAAACAAATTTTTTGTACTGATCTCATGGTTCAAATTTCGACCGGCTATAGTTGGTTGGGTTAAATTTTTCAAATACGAAAGATACATAAAAAACGTTAGGTTATGATTATATGTTGGTGTTATAAACGATATACAAGGTATAAACCAGGAGTTACCAACCACTGTTTGATAAAAATATTATTGTGCGGGCCACTTCAACTTTTCCTACAAACAAACATGGAAAAGTGAAAAAATGTTACTTATAAGCTTATTATGGGATTTTTACGCAAATAGGACATTTTTTAATGCAAGTCTATGTAGTCGAAGTTTAAAAATAATATAATAAATAAGACGAAAGTACACAAAAGTTTTATTGTGAATTAACCTTTTACAAGTTCATTCAATAAGGTTAGGTGTAAATAAAAATGAGTAACTTGAATCATTTAATTCAAAATAATTATTAAATGCTGAGTATCTACTTAATGTGGCTCTTGAATTACTACTTATTTTTTTACTGAGTCATCTATATCAGGATTATCTCTTACAGATGCTAAGAAAATTAGGTTATTGCAGGTGCACATTAGCTAGTTTTGAGTGATATTTATTTTTTTTTATGTTCATAGCAGAAATAATTTATTCACAAACATATTTTGATCCAAATTTTGAGGTTTTTTGTCTGAAACAACCCCACTGCAATAAAATTGTAAGAAATGGATATTTATTATCTTTTCAAATTTTAAAAATTTTTTCTGTAAGTCCCCGCGTGCCACTGCTACAACTCCATCGTGCCATAGGTTGGCCATCCCTAGTATAAACTAATCCGCGTTTTGTGTGTGTATGCATGTTGTTACTCAAAATTTACACGTTTTATTATATATAAAATCTTTTGTACAAATGTTTAATATATGTTATATATAAATGCTGGAAAGCATAATTCTAGTGTGTAGCCAATATTCACTATTTCTGTCCAAAGCCTTCTAAAATAATTCACCGGGATCAAATTTAATGTGTAAATCATAAAATTATACCAATTAAAATTATACTATTTTTTTTTTAGTCTATTATATATTTTGTAGAACAATGTTAAATTTAAATTTCATCTAAAGGTTCCCGTGTATCGGTCAGTTTGAATTTGGAATGTAAATTTAATCCTAAACAATTTATTATTTTTCACCTAAAATCAAGGTGAATGCATTAATGAATACGAAATAAAGTTCATTCAAAAAGAGTTAAGAGAGAAATTTTTATGGAATTACATTTTTTCCCCCTCTGGCTTTTGAAGATGTTTCTAAATATTTCTTAGAGATATGAAAGCCCTCAAATAAATCACTACAATATGCATAAAACTATTTTCAGGAATGGGAGGAAAGGAGTTTCGAGGAAATCTTGATTATTTTTTGCTTTTTTCGTGTGCACTTAATTTCATTCAAATCAATGTGTAAATCAATCTTTTAAAATAATAATGTAAATTCTACGAGGTTTACATTAAGCCGTCGAATCCAAAATGGCTGAAAAGCTCTCGTGTAGCTGAACAGTGGGACGTTAATATTCACTCACTCACTCACCCAAAATGGCTGATATACAGGGAAGCCGTAAGGTTAAAGATAATTTTTTATATTTAAGTTTCTTTAGATCTTTAATTTTTTCCCAGTAATAATAAACTAATGGAGAAAAGAAAACATATATGTGTAGGTATTCCTTAATTATAATTGTTGTAATATTTTGTTACACTAAGGGGACTTAGTACCTTTCGAAACCAAAAATTGTACATTTCGACATACTTCTTCGATTCAACATAAATCAATAAATTTTGCATATTCTTATGATTTTTTTTTACAAATTGTTCAAAACAGTTCAAAGTTTAAAATACTTAATCAATTTTTGCTTTTACGTTAATACATTTTTTTAACAGCACAAAATATGCACACAAAAATTTAAAAATAAAAATTTCTTACCTTCTGTTACCTGCAAGATAACTTTTGAAAGATGTACAGTAGAATCTTCATTTATGTACCAAATTAAAGCTAAATAATGCCTTTGTAAACCTCAAATTTTAAATTTCTACCACATTAAAAAATTTTTTTAAAAAATTTAGAAATCATAAAATTTATAATTAGTAATTTTTTCCCCATCTATCATGTTATAAAATAAAATCTATTCATCGTATTAACAAAACTGAGGTTCACAGAATCATAAATAATAAGTACAATAACCACATAAAATTTTAGAACTCTACAATCAAAACTTTTTTTTTAATCTTGCGGGAAAGTGTGAAAATTACAAACTGAGAAAATCACATTTAAACATTGCATTATAATTTTGTACAAGAAAATACAATTTTTGAATACTTAAAATGCACCCGCCTCATATGTTACACCTTCTATTTCAACAAAATGCTCATGCATGGCTTTTTTTCGCATTCTCAAACCCCTACGAGCATCTAATGTTGAAGATCTAGACTTTATTTCGTGTTCTTTTATTTGAGCTTTATCACACTGAAAAGCATAAGTGACAGAAAAATGCCCTACTTTACAACCCAGATGTTTCATAATATCCAAGCGACCAGCCATTCCATCATTATACATTACAACTGCCTCATTCACTGCAATATCAACTATTCTCTTAGAAGATCCTGATGTTTTAGGGCAGTATTTCCAAACCGTAGAGTTGAAAGATTCATTTGAATTCTGAGTCTTTCCCCCTAAAATGTTTTCAATAACTTAGGGGAGGATAATTCTGCAAATATTGGTTTTATTGCATCCATAACAGAGGTTGGCACATTGCTGTTATGTTTGTATGATGTATTTTCGGAGTATTTCGCCTTTTGATAACCATACCATGAGGACGCACCAACTGGGCAGAAGTAATGCATTGGTTCTTCATCTGTTGAGAAGTAATGGCAATAAATGGATTTACGCATATCATCTGTGGAGCTGCTGTTCTCACGTATAGCATTTCCATAGTAAGTAGTGAATTTATCTATTATTTTATCTGTCAGGCGATTTTTCCCACTTATACTTTTGCCATCTGATAGCTTTTTGCCACGATTCATCAGTTTCAACTTAGAAGTCTGGCATCCATCCGCTTCTGTATATGACCAACACATTAAACTTTTTCTAAATTGTACAACACCGTACTTTGCAGCTCTGGGAATGTTTTAGTGTCAACGTCACCAATATACTTCACATATTTGGCATTTATTTTCAATACGGATCGTCTAAAAATTCTCTTTATTCCTTCCACTTCCATTTTATTAGAAGAACCAGAATGATTTTTCACGCAATGTGGTTCATGACTTTTTTTCCATTTTTCATATGCTATTCCACATTTCAGACTTTTCCATTGATCGCAGCCTTTGCAATATGATGATAAAACTTCGACATCAATAACTTTTCCTGTAATATCACCAATAATGCTGCAGACACCAATGCGAGATGTATGACCCCGAGTTTTCCTAGTTCCATCACCACTAACACATATTTCATTTGTTTCGGATGCTGCAATCTCTTCTTTTGCTGCTTTGTTCATTGAAGAAACAGCTACAATGGAACCAGCTGATTTTATATTATTCAAAATCCTATCATAGGACTTTTGTGTAACCGGTGGAGGCAAATCCATCACCGAACAAAAGGTTTTAATTCCACGTAGACCAACCCCTAGTGTACGCATAGCATATGTAATGCGAGTGTTTATTTCATAGTCGTGGTTACTTGACTCAAACACTGGTGAACTTTTAAAAGTTGATTGCGTAGCACATGAATCACAATCAATGTAAAATTCTGATACCAGTCCAAACAGAACCTTTTCTTTCAAAACTGCTTTTGAGCCACAGTAAAAGCACATTAAAAATTTTGATAATTCTTCTAAAAGAATGTCTAGATTTATCAATCGATAACTTGACTTTGACTGGAGTTGCTTTGATAGGAACAGCTATCCAAACACAGTTTCTTAGAGGAAGCTGATGACACATCGATGCCTACCGGTTCTAACGTTTTGTTTTTAGAATGTTGATTCCCACCAAAAACGCCTTTTCTTTCTTCTATAATCCGTAGATCTTCTAGCGGATTTACTACTCATATTAATATATGCACAAGTATGAATTATCAAATAAAAATTAATGATTACTCAATACTTTTTCGAAAACTATTATCAAAGAAGGCAGACTTATAGCAAGCAAAAACAACGCAGTAGAAATACAAATGTAAATAAACATCTGCTTGAATTCGAAATGTGTTGAGTTGCAGATATGCTTCTCCAATCAAAAGACAATTATAAATAAAATTGAAAATTTAAGAAAAAAATGCAGTTTTATATTACAGGTCGAAACCGAAACTAACGGAGTAGCGGTTTGTTTACATTCCATTTTAAGAGCGAAGTCTGTTTAGAAATTTACATTTTTTCCTGTACTGAGCGTAATAATTATCGGATTTTGACGCGGTTTGTTTTAAAATGCTCCAAACAGTTCAAATTATTTTTTAAAAATATTTTTGAAAAATCGATAATTTGATGGGTTAAAGGTACTATGTCCTCTTAAGAGGACATAGTACCTTTGTGTAAAAGTAACATTCCTTATAATTTATTAACTTATGCGAGACATTTGGTTTAGCGGTTAGAAAATAATTTATCTCATCTTCAATTCATTTCATGTGATATATTTAAAACGTGTTCAAATATATCGATCCAATATTTTTAGAAATAAATTCGATTTTATTGCTTTGAACACGGTACTAAAAATTGAGATTTGACTAGTTTGACTTAATTATATATGGTTAGTAAAATAGTAGTTTCTTTTTGCTGATTTACGTTCTGATTATAGTACATTTCCTGGAAAATCATGTCTTTATTTTATTTTGAAGTTATTGCTAAATTTTGATAATCTTGATATGTTATTACTTGGAAAATTACTAAGCAAAATTTCACAAATACATTGTTGATAAGTGTAAAAAGTTTGCATCTGAATTATGTAGAAAAATATATTCCATTTATTAAATTCAGCTAATTATTCAATTAAAGTGTCTATATTCTGCAAACACTTGGTTCACATGAGATCCTGTGTACTGTGCGAGAGGGGGGGGGTGATTTCGTGTGTTGTATAACAGCGTCATACTATTGTAAATCTATACAAAGGATGTACCAATTTCGCAGGTATTTGCAGAAAGTTTGTGAGGCATAAAATTTATAGAACTGAAAATCTAGTTATCTTACGGCTTGTAAAAATATCGATATCGTGTTTATTCTATGAAAAGTCTATGGTTTTGATTTTTTTCCCCCACATTTGAATTATTGATTTGGATGAGTCACACTAATTTTTTTTTTATTTTAAAAACAATTTTATATGAAAACATATTTTTAAATAGCTATGCTTTTCATTACCTGTTTCTTTAAAAAGTCTTAATTAAATTGTTTATCTTAAAGTTTTAATGATAAATATATTTTTATACAAATGTAATGCTAATATTAAAATTTTTTAAAAAATGTTTAAAACTTGTGTTTTTAACTAGTAAAAACAATACTAGTTTGAGAGAGATTTTTTTTAAAAAAAAATTCTGACTAAAGGTTTTGTTTTATTTTTGACTATTTCTTAAACGAAGAAAAAGTATAATGCAGAAAATGGACGGGGAAATATTAGAACATATATTCGAAGTTTTTTAATCTTCAGGAAATATTAAAAATCCCAATTCGATGCATTACAATCAGTTGATTCATAAATATATAATGAATCGTACAATAAAATTGAGATTAAGGAATGAATAAGTCTTTTAATCTCGTAATATTTGGAATTAAATGCTTATAATATTCTCAAATCCATTTTTTTGTTCTTTTCTGCTACATTTCTACCACTACCAACACAACATTAATAATCCAGCTTCTGTAAAAATGGACGTTTTTATTATTGCAGACATTTTTTTAGTGTTATATTCTCCAAGTGCATAGTCTGTCGAATAATATTAAAGAAAAACTTTACTGCCTTGGCTACAGGTGGTCTATATTTTTGAAAGAATCTCACCACTCACAGACATGAAAGAATTTCAAAAATGAGATGCAGCTGGCTTGAATTCGTATCTATTTTTTATACCAAAATATCGGATTTTTTCCCGAGATTTTTTTTTATCGTATACTTGACGTGGTATGTATCATATATTAGATTCATTTTTTTTCAAGCGACTATTTTGTAACTTTGCAGCAGGTGGCTAAAGAGCTTCCATTTTTTTTCCCTTCCAAAATTGAGACTTCTGTAATTCTAGTCAAATATCTGGTGGTTTCCCAATGTCGACGATTTTGCATTTTAATCTCATTGAATTCCAGTTTCTACTTTCAATATCGTACAGAATTAAGATAAATTTGCTTTTTTAATAGGTTAAAATCGTTCGATTGGTTTTACTGTCGAAATTTACATTTACTGGTAATTTTGATTTCCAAGTTATATTAACCGAAGGGAAAACAAAATAACGCAATTATTAGTAAAATTTCTTGGAAAGATTTACATGATCGCTTTTATTACCAAAGTAGAGTTTTCAGCGAATTGGATTTGTTAATCTCTTAAATACTTCTTCGTATACTTAAGTAATTGTTTACTTTAATTACATTTAGATAGATATATCAATTTAGTGAAAAAGGAAGGGAAAGGTTTTAAAAATAAACTATAAAATTTTAAAAATTATAAAAATTACCGATTCATTATTGTTGTGTTGGAAGATTTTATCAAAAATGAGAAACCTAGAAAGTCGAGAATAATTTACAGGATGGGTTGCACTCGAGCAATTCCAGTTCATGCATCAGTTGCTAAATAAATTTCAAAGAATTGATAAAACAATTGACACGTCACTTACAAAAATTATTTAGAATGCAAATTGACGGATGAAAATCCCAACAGCTTATCAATCAATAACAAGATTTTATATTCATTTAGCAAATTATGATTTGTAATCAACGTTACCATTTTCTGTGGCTATGTACTTGCCAATCGTTTGCGTTCTTCAGAATCAAGATATTAAATTATTTTTGTCTCTGAGTTATTTGGTTTCAATGAATTTCGTTTACTGATATTCAACTTAAGTAAAACAACTGAATTCGACAGCAGATGAAATTAGAAAAATAGTTATAATTCATAATAATTAGGTTAACCTAAAATTCAAAGATACTTCAAAACAGATGACAGATGTCGTGGAACTTAGATTTTAATTCAAAATTTCCCGGTTTTGCACTACAACATAGCTTACAGCTGCATTCGCAAGTTTAAAGATTCACTTGTTGCTTTTATTATGGTACAGATGGTTATTTAGAAAGTTTTGCATAGAGGATGACACACACACTGAGACTTTTACTATTTGGAAATTATTTCAAAATTTCCTTAGTACTTTTAAAATAGGCAATTTGTGCTATTTAAGGAACTTGCTTTTCTGTTTTTAGAAGCATTATAAAATACTTATTCTGCTAAATTTTAAAGCTTATGTTTAAATTTTTGTTGGATAAAGGACTATTTTGCGCTCGACATTATTCGTCGAGGTGAAAAGATAAATCCATTTTGTAATAGCTTTCCACTCAGGCTTTCATTCGAAATTTATTCAGTAAAATATATTTTATTACTCAGTTAATAATTTATTATTTGTCCCTATCAGTTGTTTTCTGGTTTTGTGCAATTTTATGCCATTTATACAAACCAAATTTACTGAAAGTTTTTCTAAACTACATTTCATTTATTTTTCCTTATCTTTCTTTTCTTAATAAAATTATTTTAGTGAAAAACAGTATTTATTCTTTTTTTGGTCATTCAATAAAGGACAAACAAAAACAACTCGGTAAGACAAATTATCGTCTGATGTCATCTACGCGGTTGTTTTTCGATTGAAGTTTGAATAAGATATGGACCTTTTTTATTCTTTACTTTTTCATACTCTCTGTAGAAATGAGGAAAGAAACTCTCTCCGTCGTCTTTCGAATTACATCTTTTATTTATTTATATTTTTCTTGCTATTTATCTCATTTCTGTCACAAAATTTCCGAGTAAAAGCGAAAGCCTAAAAAATATTTATTCGACATGTTTAAAAATTTTATACTCTTATCTTATAATGTCTTAAAAGATAATTAAAGGGAAGGAAAATCAAGAATGTTTTAAAATTTGGTATCTTAAATGTCTAACTTAGTCTTAGTTACTGAAGCTGTTCTAAACTTTTGTTTGCTTGTAAAATGTTTTGAGTGTTACTTTTTTTAGATACTTTTTAAAATAAAAGTCTTTCTTGACATTTTATGTAGAATTTTATTTAAATATTTACAAAATTTTTGCTGGTATAGTTTTCAGAAAAATTTAATCCCCCCCCCCCCTCTTTTTAAAAGTGAGCATTCTTTTCTAAATTTTTAATAGAGATTTATATAAAAATATAGTTATTTTTACCGCCTATTAATTCAGGTGAAAATGTGAATGATATTTTTATGAATCTTTTAAACCGCCATTTGTTAATGAATATTCGAAATGATTTATTCAAAAAATATTTTTTTTTCCCTCTTAAAATAATTTTTTAACAGGAGTTCTTATATATAATAGAAAATAAATATTGAGCTCTATAGAAACTGTGTGCAGTTTAATTTTCTAACGCTATCTGATAAACAAGTTATTGAAATACAAGTGTCAGAAATAGATTTTGATTGGGAATATTAAATTTGGAACTAAAATGCCATTTTTTCTTTTTTTAAAAAGTCTTAAGTCCAAACATGTAGTCCTGTTGTCTTTTTTTTTTCATATTGTTATTCTATCTTAATTTTAAAACTTTTATGTATTCGTTTTATTATAGTTTATGGTTTAATTTAGCCTTTGAATTTCATTCTGATTTACTTTGATTATATTTGATTTATATTGATTTTTCCTTTAATATATATTTTTATATTTTAAGGGTGGCAACTCGTGCCACAGATTGTTGGTAATCCCTAAAGAAGGTTTTAAACACATCCTCCTTATCCAATGGAGAAATTCAAATAATTAAAAGAAAAGTAATTAAGGATTTCATTTGCAACTATGGAAATTAATATTCTTGTACCGATTTATTTTTATTCAATCGATTTTTGTGTGTAAGATCATTGTCTTATTTTATACTATTATTCTATGTTACTTGACTTGGTTTGCGAATGAAAAGATAGAAAAAAAATGTAATGTCTGCTCGGAATTAAACAACACAGACTTGAATTACGGAAACATTTTTTTCCCAACGGGGCTGCATTTTTTAGTAACTAAACCTTTGCAGTCACGGCAAGTCCTCAAACGTGAGAGCCATTTCATGGTGGCGCTATCTAGTGACGGCCTCGTTACTAAATTTGGACCCTTGAATTAACTGTTAAAGTCAAGCTCTCGGATGCTAAACATTGCTGTGAATAAATTTTGCCGTAAGTGTCACAGCCAAATTGATATGCAAGGTACATGCTCAAGGTACCTTGATCTTTTATATGCCACATAATGATATGACACACGTGCCTACGATTTTCGCATCCAGAAAATCTATTGACTCCAGCCGGGGTCGAACCCGCAACCAAAGGTTTATGAAGCGTTCACGCTATCTCTAAGGCTATCTATCCCCCCCCCCCCGAGCGGATGATTAAGGAAAAATATTACGAAAAGCATTAAAGAATATTATCAAGGACGAAAGAATATAGTTTGTATAGTATAATTTGGCATTCTAAATACCTATTTATTTTTGTCAATAAAACAATAATTGTTCACATTTAAAAAAAGGTTAGGAATAGGTATTTTAGTGTAATCTTGTTATCCTTTTTTTCTGCAGCTGAAACTTATAATTTAACTGTTTGAACTTCGGCTACAATAGCCAACGGATTGAGAGCTTCGTGGCTAGCTATGTACATATTCAGCAATGCTTTTGAATCCTGACTCTTATAAAGATCATTTGCAAAATAATGGAGGTTTTCTGCTTGTGATCTGTGTCTCCCATGGTGGGATTTGGAAGTTAAGATTTAGGATTTTGAATCATTATCAATAAATGTGATACCACCAATGATGCATTCTCGTTTTCCTGCTACAGTTTAAAACTATGATACCCTTCGTGTCCACATACCTTTTGTACCTATGAAGCCAACTGAAAAGACTCGTCACCGAATTCTAAACTTTTCAGTCGACATCCATAAGGTCTGGAATCTCTCAAATATTGATATATTATTTCTGACTTTAGTTTTTATGAATCAGTCCTTGATACAGCCTTAGTGAAATATTTTTCAAATTCTTTTGTTCTGCATGAATAGAACTTTAGCATTCAGAATTTTTCGTTTTATGTCAGTGTTTCAAACTATGATGGAAACCAATATGCATATTTTTCCGATAAAAGAAAACGATGCTTTTATATGATTTATCGTAAGAATCGGGGAAGCTTTTGCATAATTCATTTGTTTTGATCGGATTCTTTTTGACGCGCATTTGTCATGAATCGGTTGACTATACCGCTTTCTTGTGGTTTGTATTTACTACTTTATTCGATTTTTCAAATTCAACATTTTGAGCTGGGGCTTTTTTTGTGTGCAAGTTAGATGTTGCAGCAATGTTTAGATTTAATATTCAAGTATTTCTGGTGATTACAGGAATTTTTAATGTGTCTAATGTATAATTCAACTGTATATTTTTTTATAATTAATTATAGGTTTCTAAAATTTGACAAATTCTGTAGATATTTGAAATAGCAATAAAGTATATCATCACATACTGAACTGATTTAAAGTTAGGTAGCTGAACCTGCAACAAGGAATCTTAAAGAACAAATGTATATATCCTTTGTGTTTATGTATGTATATACAGTAAAATACGTTTAATGCGAAAACGCTTAAGACGAAATATCCGTTGACACGAAATAATACAACGATCTCAACAAACCACTATGTATATTCATGCATTTTTTCTCTTAACACGAAACGAAAATCGCTGAACATGAAAGGATTTCCCTTCTGGGAATGAACAAAAGATGGAAAACACCAGCTGGATTGGACTGTTCTATTGTATTATGGGGTCTCAGGGTGTTAACTTTTTCTGGAGGGCTGAAAATCTAAACAATATTCAAATACATATAACTCTTTTAAATTAAATTTAAATAATTCGAATCTTTTACACATTATTTATAAAGGAATGAGGCTTCAGAAAAGTGTAAAATGTTTAAAATATAATCATAATTTTAAAATTTATAAGCATATGAAAATAAGAAATTTTTTTATAAGAAATATTAATTAAGTTTTACTGTGCGCATGCTATTTTCAAAAGTATTAGCTTTAATTACTAGCAATAAGTTGATTTATAAAGTTAAATGTATCCTTTTTACACCGTAGTAAATTTAAATAAATAGAATAATAAATTATATTTTTTAAAAAAAAATTATATTTTCAAAATTTTTTTACAAAATTTCAATATTTTTCTAATATTTTGAAATACAAAAGACATATTATTCTTAATTTACTAGGGCTTAAAGTGTATGATACATTTTATAATTCTATAAAGTTTTATGCATCAAAGCCTACTGTTTTAGAAAATAGCGCGCGCGCAGTAAAACTTAATTAATATTTCTTATAAAAAAACTTCTTATTTTCATATGCTTTTAGTTTTTAAAATTATGATTATATTTTGAACATTTTATACTTTTCTGAAGCCTCATTCCTTTATAAATAATGTGTAAAAGATTCGAATTATTTAATTTTAATTTAAAAGAGTTATATGTATTTGAATATTGTTTATATTTCCAGCCCTCCAGAAAAAGTTAACACCCCTGAGACCCCTTATGGGAAAATTCATTGCAGTAGATGATGATAATGTGAGTACAGCTCCGATTATGGCAGATAAAGACATTTTGGAGTTTGTTCAAAGCTCAAAAAATATCAATAATGCAGATTCTGACTATGAGAATGAAATGAATAATGCAGCTCCTATTCCCACGTCAGCTGAAATGAGGAACATCATGAAAAGTATACGCATTTATTTAGACGTACTACATTCCAACTTTGAAATGAATAACAAAATGGACGATATCGAACAATTTGATGCTAAAGAAAGGCACAGAAAAATATTAGATTGTTTTCCAAATACTCAACAAATGTTTTGTTTTTCCAAAAAAACTTGAAATTTTTGTATTAAATTTCATTAAGTTCTTGGGAATGTTTTTGCTTCATTGATTTTTATTAAATATATTCATATTTTATTTTGTTGATATATATATTTTGCAATATCCTTTAAAACGAAATTCTTTTGACACGAAAAATTATTTCAGTCCCCCCAGTTTCGTGTTAAACGATTTTGACTGTATATAAATTGTATTTGTCTTTATCATTCAAGTCTAATTTCCTTTTCGTGGGATTGAATTTCATTGTTCAGTGTTAATATACTTTGTAATTTTATGGTTGTAAGAGACTAATGATATCATGAGTTTAATTTTGTAATGTTAAGTTATAAGGAGTATCAGGGAAGGAGATTGTATGTACAGTAGGGGGGGGGGCAATCATATGGAGAAAAAAGTTATTATTAATCGGAGCCTACCTATGCGGAAAAGATGTTCTATGGTATGGTGATTGGTAAAAAAAGTAATTATATTTTATATATATATAATAAATTTCAAAACTTTACCACAGAGGAGTTCGTAAAAATTTAAAAAGACTTAGTTTTGATTTTAGACTCGAAATAAAATTATTTTTCTACAAGATAAATACTCAAAAGCGATGATTATTGACAAATTAGTACTGAGTAGTTCAATGTACATTGCAACATTTAATAACCCACGCTCTCGTTCCCTGCACCCCCGAATTAGTCCGATCCAAGTTTTTAGCGGTCTTCAGCTTTTGTTGCGTACGGTAGTTATGGCAGTAGGTTTTTAAAAAATTTAATACTAAAGAAGCTATCGGTTTTTTCTCGTAACTATTTAGTAGGTGGTCCTCTCATCGCATAAATGTTAAAAAGTACTAAAATGCCTGTTTTTTTTCCAGCAAAAGTTACTTCGATTTTTTCCGATAAAAAGGCTGAAATACCTAAACTTCATTCCCCTTGTAGCAGAATTAAGCATAAAAATTAATTTTGTATTCTGTTTTCCTCTTCACCTATATATCAGAGGACATCTTTTCTGCATAGATAAACTTTAGAATTCTGAAAAAAAATTTTTTTTTTGATCCACCCTAAGCTTATTACGATTTACATGATGTCTTCGTTTTGCACATTCAATTATGGTTAGGACAATTGAGAATTTTCTGGATTTTTATGTTCTCAAAGTTTTTATATATTTTTCATTATTTGCTAGAAACTGTACAATCTCTAATATTTCAGCGATTAATATTAATCAATATAAAGGCTATTATGTGTCTAACATTTGCCAGCTGTGTTGATGAGTATTCTGCAATCTATAACATATGTCAACAACCTATGGCACGCAGTACAATTCTCAGTGGCACTCTGTACTACTCTATAAATTGATCAACTCTTGAGAGGATAGAAGTTTGATAAATGTGTAATGGACTTTATTTGACAAACATCTTCAAAAGGATGGACATTTACGGAATTACGAAAAAACCTGAAGGATAATTCTAAAGATAAATTTACTGCTATTTTATAAATTTTTGATTGTCATTGCTGGAGATTTGTAATTGTTTGAAGATAGAGAATTACATGTACTCTGCTTTCCGCTTTTTGTTCTACATATCAAAGTAAAAAAAAAAAATCTTTCATCATATAAAAAAATATGAGTCCGCAAAGAAATTGTTTAACAACTGAAGGCTCAGAATCGTAGGAAATTGAGTCACAAATTACGCCCCTATTTTTGCGATATGAAAGTAGAGGGGTGCAAACATTAGATTCCCATTAAAATTTCTATTTATCTTTTTATTTAACTATAATAAGCTATGGGTAGCCTAGTGGTTAGAGCATCAGACTCCAGACCGGAAGGCCTGGGTTTGATGCCTCGAGTACACACGGAGTACGTGCACGATATATCAGTGGGTCCGAAAATTTGTGAGTAGTCTTAGCAGAAACCATGGATGCAGGGGGCTAGAGAATATTTCCCTTCCCTCCAGTTCCATGCCTAAATTGTGGAGGTGGAGATAGGAAGTGTCGCCATCTATCGTGTAAGAAGTCCAACCTGTCTCAGGCTCTGGACACGACAGCAACATTTAACTATAATGTAGGGAAATACTTATATTCCATGTTGTCTCTTTCTTATTTTAATAAATATGTTTAAAAACACACGTACAAATTTTGTTTTTATTGAAGACATAGTTATATTTCATGCTGTTTATTTTTATCTTAAGAAATATTTTGAAATAATGCAAAATTAATCTATAATAAAACTGTAAATGTATATTATTGACCTCTATTCTCTCTGCACGCTTTCTAACTCTGCATGCATTATCGCAAGAATCGAATTGTTTTAAAAATGCCCTACTGTGTGGCACGTAGAATCATATTCCCGAACCCCTGATCTATAACGATACTTTGTTTTGAGCATGTATGAAATACCCAGTTTTTAACGATTTTTTAAATTACACATTCCTTAAGATAAACAAATTATTTTCTTTCATATCCACACATACGATTTGAACTCCAATGATTCCCTAAATTCGTAGCATGTAATTTATTGCGAATCAAAGATTGTCAGATAAGTACCATTGCAGATTATGAGATTGGTGACTAAAAATGATAAAATATTAATGCTGTCTCATAATGATGCATCATGTACTGAATTCTGAAATGAATGAGCTCAATGCACGAAATTTTGCGTGTTTCTTTGCATTTCATTGGCTTGACTGTCTATTGCCATTCGTCAAATCAATGTTGCAGAAAACATTGAGCATTTTTATCAATTATTCATTACAATAACATGCTTCATGTGAAAAAAAGTATTTCTTTTATAGATATTTAGTCTGAAATTTTTTTTTAAGAATATGGTTCTTAAAGTGCTTTTTCGTATATGCATTGTATTGGCTTATATGTGGTACATTCAGTGGCGTAACGAAGAATAAGTAGGACCCTCTCTCCCTCAACCCCTGCAAAGTCAGATTTTGGATCCCAAGCGGGATCTTACAAAGGATTACAAAACTATAACCTTGGGCCCCCTAGAATCCTAGACCCCCCCCTATGCGGGATGTACGTTTCCCACTGGGTACATTATATAATTATTTAAGTGTTTATAATAAATTTATGAGTATCTTTTACAAGTGTTGTTCGTGTTTATTATTTGACAGCATTTCAGGCATGTATGAATTCTTTTTAGTCAGTGCAGTTTGAGTTGAATTGGGAACTAAGAAAAACTAAAACGAAAAAATGTTTTCAAGATGCTTATAGAATATTTATGGCTGAATTTTCAAAATAGAATATCCAATATATGGATTAAAAACAATTCACAAATAAAGCAATTGAAAATGAGTATGGAAATGTTATTTATATTTTATAACTAAGGGATATATACTTTTATTGCTACTGTTAACGTTTGCTGCATTAACTTTTATCTTTTAAATTTTACTTTGATATGTAGTGAAAAGTCTTACAAATGAAGTATTAAGGTATATATGCAGAATCTTCTGAGTTTTTTTTTCTTCTGAAGATGATGATGATCTTCCTTGCCATTATGCTGTATGAAAAGCCATGTCATTGTTTTTTCGATTTTTTAAAAAATAAATTGTTTTAAACCATGGTTTTGAGCATAACTTTAAGAATTCTGTCTATTTTAAAATGTCGATATACTGCTGTATTATTATTCAATGAGAACGTAAAATTACTTTTTAATTATCTTTCCTGGGGCTTTTGTAAAATCGTTTATAATGGTTTTACAATTTTTATTTATAAGGAGAAATTTAAAATATCGTAGCTTTTTTATAAAGTAAAAAAAATTATTAAAAGAAAATTCTGACTCTTGTATTACTTGAGAATATAATACCGAGCATAAGTAAAGGCAATCGCATTAAACTTGTTTACAGTAAATACAAAAAATTTAAGCGGATGTCATACTGACAAAGCTTATTACGATTACGTATCAAACAAATTAAATTATGTAGTTTGTTAGCTTTGTTTAATGGTATACTCTTTTATTACATTTTAGTTTGTAAAATATTAACTAGTTTTGTGATACCAAGCTTCTTTACTGACTGCGCTTCCACGCTGTCATGAATCATTACAATAAATAGTTTCATACAGTTAGTTGATATCTTTTTTCTCCCAAAATAAGAACTATCATGAGAATAGAGTAAGTGTCGTAATCCATTTTCTTGTCTTACTGTAAAATCATTCTTGGCAGCATGTTCCTCTTTCTTTTTTTTTACCCCTTACCGTTATAAAATCTAATGTCAACAACGAAATGATCATTTGGTTTTGAAATAAACGACAACAGTTTCTGAAATATACCCGACTGTCCCCCCTCCCCCACTAAAAAGTTAAATTATTCAAAAGAACAGCTGTTTTTTGTGTTTGCGAACTGAGTTCGTCAACTAGAAAAAGGATTGCCTACTTCGAAAGCGTTAGGACATAGTATTCCCCCCCCCCCTGCCACGGAAATTCTTTTTTTTCTCTCCCCCTTTTAGAAAATGTAAGAGTTATTTTCTCACACTTTTTTTTGCTTGTTTTAACTTGATGGTAAAATCAATTCTTTTCCTGAGATCTTTGCATTAACCTTCAAGTGAGGATTGCCAATGTTTGGTCTAGTTGAGTACATCATGTAAATTTTCAGCCGTCAAGAAAGATGAAAAAATTACTTAGATTGAGTTACTCTACTTTTTTTAAAGTTTTTTTTTTGGCAACATTAGTTACTTTGAGAAATTTGTGTTTCCGCTTGTTCAAATAAGTATACTTTATATCGCACGCTGAATCGGTTTCTTTTTTTATATTTTGTTTAGATGAGAGGGTAAGGGGAAAATTTTATTTTGCGTAGAATTTTTTTTTATAACGAAAACTTTTTCTGATGATGAGATTCTTTAATTAACTTTTTTCCTCATCGCAAAATGTATTTTTTGTTGTTGAAAAAAATACGAAGTGTCTTTATGGTTGTATTTCTAGATCAGTTTTATTGAAATTTTGATCATCGTCGCCCTCATCTGTTGTTAATTCATATTGCTTGTACTTATCATAATTGTTGTTTTTATGTATGTCTGTTTATGGATAATTGTTGCCATTCTCCTTTATTAATATGTATAAAATAAATTCATTTTTTTAGTTAACTATAACCATAATTAGTGATCTCTCGTGATAATGTATCTCTTCTTATGTGAGTATTTTTTTAAAAGTGTTGTAGCTGTGAAAAAACGTATTTTTTTAATTCAATAACATTGTTTTTATGTATAGTGTATATTTTTTTTAATTCCACATTGCTTTTTTTCTTTCCTTTTTTCGTAATTTATGTTGGTGCGGAGAATCTGACTTAAATGTCGTCTGTTATTTCGAAAGAAATTTCGATTTTATATCGAATAAAACTTTTGACATTAAATGATTTTTTAAAAAAAGATTAAGTTCAGAATCAGTACTGAATGCAGTTAAGCATTAAACAATAATCATTTACGGATGAAAACATTTTTCAAACAGCATCTGTCTGTTTTTTTCTTCTTCTTTTTTTTCTGTTGCTATTTTTAAATGCATTTGCTCTGTTATCAAAGCACGATCATTTTAAATGGAAAGTAATAAATGGAATAGTAAAATAACTTTTAAAAAATGTAAACGTTGTCAAAATTAGGAAGGTAAGCAAGTGTTGTAAAATAATATGGATACCTTTTCAAATGTTCTAATTCATTTTGAATTGATCGAATTGTTTCAGTTCAGTTTGTCTTAATTTTAATGTAAAAAAAAAAAAAAAATGGATTAAAATTTAAAGAATCTTTTCGACTAAAATGTTCCAATATTTTCGCAAATCCACGTAGCTGTGATACTTTTTATTACATTACAGCTTTAAAACTTGATATTCAATATACATCCTTTTATTTTAATTCAAATTAAATTGCAAACTTTAAATTTGTATTGCAGGGGGACCAAGTATGAAATTAAATGAAATAGATTAAGGGAAACTGAAGTGAATAGAGTAAGCTAAATTCCAATATTTTCGTGGGTTCACTAACTGGCATTAGTATTCGAGCACTTTTTTGTCTGCCAAAGTATCTAACATTAGTGAAAATAGTTTTGGTATTCTGTTGTATTATTTATTTATTTATTTTTTGAGTACCTGACCAAGAAAAAAGTTTAAATGTAAATTCGACTAATTTAAATCGACTTTTTTTTTAAGAAACACTATATTACTTTTTATTTATAACCAGATGAAAACTTCAATATTTATTTAAAAGAAAAGTCTTCTTAACTAGAGGCATAAATGCGAAGACAAATTTCCGACTGTTCTATTCTAGTTAAAAGGGGGGAGTGAACCTACGGACTCTCTCTTCAGTGTGTTTTATATTCAAGGGATTGATACTCATTAACGATTGCTATCTCTTTTCTTCAGAGGTTTTCCTCAGACAAAAAGTTCCCTTCTGTAAAAGATAGATTCTACCTTAGATCTGAAGTTTTCTTTCTCTGTCCAATTTTCTTCCAATTCATTGTCCTTAGATGAAAGTGCCTCTGTCCGGGTAATGGCGTTAGTCCGCTCTCTACTTAGTTCTCGGGGCCGAGTTTTTTAGGTTTGGGCCAAAATGTTGTTAACGGGACAAAAAAGTTTTCTTTTCCGACTTACTTAAACGAAGTGCCGAATATCTGGGGAGTTTATTTTTATCTTCGGTCTTGGATTAAATTCAAATATGGAATATTGATTTATCAGTTGTGGTGTGGGAAATATTTGAAGAATTCTAGAACTTAGAAATGCTAATTGGAAATGATATCTGGAGAAAATTTATATGAAGTTAAGTTTAGTTATCATATCAATGCAGTCTGAAAATGTTAAACAATTACTTCTCTTTTCCCTATTAAACAAAGCATATTTTCAGTTTATAGTTTAAGCATTAATTAGTGCTTTGTTAATTAATTTATAAGATAAATAAGTGTTAATAATTATAAATTTTGAAAAAATTAAATATGTGCTGATATCGATAATGAAAGTTTCAAATCACGAATTTCATTTTACGTTGACTTTAAAATATATACTACGATTACTTTAGTAATCTTCGTACGTAAAAAAAATGTTTTGAATTTTTTTTATGTTTAATATTTGTTAAAACTTTAACTTAAAAAAAATAATAAACGGTTCTTACGTATTATCCCAACGGTATTGGTGACATTATATAGAACGAAGCACATGGTTGCCAATTCAGCGCGTACGACACATGCGAAATCGGGGTTGCCAACTTGGCGAGTTATCTTGAACGTTGGTATTGTTGCGATAGTACGTTAATACCGAATAAACATTAGTTTTGATCAATCTCAATTATTCTTTACCCTTTGTCTTGGAAAAAGTTTTTACCTTTAATTTTTCTTTTATTTCACTCATATATCCGTTTGCTAACAATTTATTTTTAAAGAGTGGACTATAGGATGTGTGCGTATAAAAAAGTAAGTGAAATGTTGGAAATAACCGCATTTTTAAAATTGTTGAACAAGTTAAAGAAAAGGTCTATCTTGAGCTCTTTCTTTTGTACAATTTTTTTCGAAACAGTATTATAACTGTAGATGTAAAAAGAAATTCTGTCGATAAAAAATGCACTGGTAAGTTGTATACATTTTTCAAGAAGAGGAATTTTCAAACGTTTTAAATACTATTTTTTTTCTGAAAAAAAAAATGACATTTGAATTGATAGATTGGTATATGTTAAATACTTCGGTAAAAATTCTGAATTAGAGAAATTTTCAATAATATTTAAAGACTTCATAATTATTTTTTGACACATTACATAGGAAATTTTTGTGTAGAAACACAGATGCGTGAAACCCTTTAGGAATACAGCTAAAACATGTTCTGAATTTTAATTATATTTCATGTTTAATACTTTTCATTAAAATAACTTTAGAATTTAATTTTTCTGAAATTAAGTAGCGAAAAATTCAATGCTTTCGTCAGTTTATTATTTTATTCTGTGTTTCGGATTTATATAAGATATTTTTCCTTTGAATAATTATGCTTAGTAATATATATTTAATTTTCCTTTTACTGTTAAAAACTAATCAAATAAAATTGTTGCATAAATTTTAACAACTTAAATTGAAGAAAGGAGTAGAGTTTCGATTAATATTTTTTTAAAAAAGAACTTTATATCAAGTTTTATCCATATTCTAAATCTACAGTACTCATTTAAGGTTTAAAAAAAATTCTTTCTGGAATTGTATTTGCATAAGGGCTCTGAAAATAGAAAGTTTGAAGTACGTAGAATTTAAGGGAGAGATAAAAAAAAAAGTCATCTAAGTTAGTTTAACCGTTTTTTTTTTTTTTTGGATCAAACATATGAGTTGGCATGCTTCCAGATTTTGTCCTTCTCCAAACCAAAAGTAGCCGTAGATGCAAAACATAATCTAATATCATCTTCCGTGCAATTTTTTTTATAGGATGAGAATTTATCTATGGATGTTTTTGGGAAATAAATTCGCTAATTTTCCCCTCCTTCTCCCTATTTTTCTCCGTTCTGTCTTCAATATTTAAATTTGATTTATTGTCGTAGTTTGCTAATATGATATGAAACGCATCTGAACCATGTTCACTCTATAAAAAATTTATCTTTCTCCATTGGCAAGTGAATACATTAAGCACTGCTGTTTTTCTCTTTTAAATGTTTTTGAAAGATTGCTCCAACATGTAAAAGAAATTTGTTTAAATTTTTACTACCAAATTTCAGAAAATCGTTATTATGATGTAGAATATAGTATGTGTAAATATAAGGTTCTAACAAAATTTACAACCAATTAAAGAGTCCAGTGGTATTTCTGTTTTAATGATAAACCAGTTTTGCTATTGCTAATTAATTACAATAAAGATAATATCTGTGTCTGAAGCAAGAAAAGGATTTAAAAACATTTATATTTAAATTATTCAAGTGTTGTGTGTATTTAATTTTCCAAGTACTAAACCTAATAAAATGTTAGAGACTGTATAAATCAAATGAAATGTTAACGGTATTTACGTGCTATTGCAATAATGCCAATGTTTAAGATAACTCGCCGAGTTAGCAACTCTGATTTCGCATGAGTCGTACTCGTTGAATTGGCAACTTGTGGGGGCGCTGGCTTAATCGGCACCCCTCTCTCTCCGTCATGCGCGTCTCTAGGTGTGTGTGTGGGGGGGGACAAAGCATCACCAACAAACTCTATAATAACAATTAGTTTTATTTATCGTTTGAACACACACTTAAACAATCACAAGTGCAACTACAAGAGGAAACCTAGGAGTGATATTCTAAAGCGCTGTCTATTCTTAATACCCAACTCTAAGTACACCCGACTACGTGAAATAGATAAGGAGAACAAGCACTGATGAACCGATAGCTAATTCTGATTCTACTATCTTAAATCTTCAATCTAATAATTTAATCTCAGCAAGTACTTCCTTAACTCGTGCTAGGTTTGTGAATGAAATATTACAATATTCACACTTACGTACCAACTTCCCGGCTCCTTCTATCTTACATCTACAAACCTATATATATATATATATACTTTATATAGTCAAACTAATTTACATATCACGGGTTCTTCTTGAAAGCTTTGAATTAATGTGAATGCTAGCCCCAAAGTTTCCCCAAGAGGATTAGTAGGAAAAATGTCGCGAATAGACCCGTCACAAACTATGTGCTTCGTTTCATATGATGTCGCCAATATGGTTGCGATAAAATTTAGCGACGATATAATACATAAGCACCGACAGGCCCTGTAATGTCTCTATTACTTTCTTTTTACTTTACGACACAGCACGTCGTATCAACCGAACAGGATTCTATCTTTCTCAATACAACCAAAACACAAGCGCAATTCACCGCGCTCCCAAAAACGAGGGACTCTCTCTTCTCCGACCGTCACTTTTGAGGGTCAATTACCTTCTCCCTAAAAACGGTAACCCACCGCCTAAGACGCACTAAAGAGCGCCAACATTCCATAATCTTCCGCCAACAGTAGCCAGACACTACACGTCGCCGCCTAGATTATTTTATTACAAATTAAGCATAAATCTGGAACAAAAAAAAAACTTACTAATTTAGCGGACCTCTCCCTAAAACTACACTACAGTACAATTATTGGCAAGTAGCAAATATGGATTACCATAATACACTATACTAGAAATATATAAGAAAATACAAAATCAGCACATTCACGTAAAAAGTATTTCCAAGAATTATCCAAAAATAATTACTAATGCTGAGCAATAAAGAAAATACAGTTTGCATCAAAGAAACACTCACAGGAAAATTCAAAAAATCTAAGTAACTAATAGTTTAGCAAAGTATTAAGAGATCCATGATACAAACAAAATGCCATCTTAACTTTTCCTCTCTATATTCAGATGGTAAATAAGCAAACTAACATTATTTCACTATGAATATCAAGCTTCAGAAATACCATTATTGAATTAATTCTAAGAGTACACAGTTAAACACACTTAAATAGTAAATAAATTCAATAATAGACGGTTTCCTAGCAAACTATGAAAATTTCTCTTTTAAATGAATAGTAAAGTTAACATATATGCATAAACAACGCACACAAAAATTAATAAGGATACATAATATGAATTATTAATGTCCAACGGATAACGATTAATTATTTTACCTCCTGAGCAATGTCCTACATCAAAAGTGTTCGTTTGGGGTGACAAGTGTCCAGTTCCATTCGTGTTTTAACTGAGGTTACAAGGGGAGGGGGGAATTTCACACTTTCTCCTTCAGTCCCCAAAATCATTCCCCACTCACGCTGGGTCAAGGACCTCCGGTTCTGGGTTCTGGTTTCAGGCTTTCCTTTCAGAATCGAAATCTCCATACATGGTCGTCGTTCAAAAGCACTATTCCCAAGTGTTTGATAATCTATGTGGCTCTTTCTCGACTTGAATCTACCCCTTTTCCATATTTTAGCTTTCATTGTCTTTTGATCATCTCTCTCTCGCGATGCTTGTCCCATCTTCATAATACCAACTTGTTTGATACAATCATGCAGTTTCCCAGAAGGTTTTTCTATTCCTTGTTTATCTTGCTTATCTTGTTTACTTAAAACACCAATGAGGGAACACAAGCATAATGTTGCTTGAAGCTTTTAAATTCACTTTCTGTTGTAATTCCACAACTGTCTTACTGCTTAATTTTTTACGTTTTCCCTGGAACAATTTTGACTTTTCTTCTTCAATTTCATCATACTCTAAGTCCAATGTCTTGTTATTAAGGATTGCCGGATTAATATCATCTTTAACTTCATCTCTTATCACATCGACTGGTGTTTCTTCTTTTCCTTCACACATCTCATTATCGGCACCTTAGACGAGTCTCTAGATAAACCCTTTCCATCCCCAACAGTGACAGGTTGAGCTACAGCATCTGGATTAACACTAAGCATTTGGGCTCTTTCACCTTTGAAAACAAGAACTTTCTCGATTGCTTGAGGTACCTCCATGTCTTCATCCGACTTTCCCTTTAAAAATTGTTTTTGCTCTTCTATTCTTTTACACCTCTGTTTTTCTGCTTTCATTCTCATTTTGTGTTTTTCTTGAACCTGTTTCATCTGCTCTTGCACAAGCCATCTTTCTTTCTCCAATCTCGTCTCTTCTTCCACAAAGCTATTCTTTCGTTCATTTTCCTTTCTTCTTGGGCCTTACGTCTTTCTTCCACTGCCTTGGCATCCTCTTGAGCCTTGGAGTCTAGCTTCCTCCTGAGCCTTGAGTCTAGCTTCCTCCTCAGCCGTGCGCCTTGCTTCCTCCTCGGCTCTCAGTCTAGCCTCCTTAACTTCTTTATGCTTTGCTTCTCTTATTCTGGCTTCCTTTTCTGCTTTCCATCTTGCTGCTTCTATTCTCGCTAATTCCAATTCCTGTATTCGCTCCAAGCGGCGCTCTTCTACTTTCTTTCTGTACTCTTCTTCTTTCCTTCTACGCTCCTCTTTATACTCTTCTCTTTCCTTCTATCCTCTTCTTTTTCCATTCTGTCCTCTATCGCAGTTGCTAAGGCATCTCTGACGAATTCTTCATCTTCTAAGTACGCCTTACTTAGCATTAATTTCTGTTTCAACTCCATAGTTCCAAGATCAGTGTCAACGGTTTCTCTCATTTCTAGTAAAACCTTTGCTAAATCTTCTTTTGTGGCGTTTTCAAACATCCCCCCCTCTTCTCTGGTTCTCGACAGAGAGCTTGTTGTAATGTCTCTATTACTTTCTTTTTACTTTACGACACAGCACGTCGTATCAACCGAACAGGATTCTATCTTTCTCTTTCTCAATACAACCAAAACACAAGCGCAATTCACCGCCCTCCCAAAAACGAGGGGCTCTCTCTTCCCCGACCGTCACCTTCGAGGGTCAATTACCTTCTCCCTAAAAACAGTAACCCACTGCCTAAGACGCACTAAATAGCGCCAACATTCCATAATCTTCCGCCAACAGTAGCCAGACACTGCAGGCCCAATGTGATGTGTCGTGGTTAAAATATTTAAAAAAAATGGTTTTTCTTCAACATTAATACATTTATAATTAAATTCGCTCGTTGTTTAAAATTTGTAATCGCTTGATTATCAATTAAACAACCAGTATATTAACAATTTCTTTTTTTTCAGGTTTGTGTTGAAAGAAAATCCAGCTATTTTATTGGGAACCAAATCTCCATTCTTTCATTTCAAGTCCAAAAAAATTTCCGTGATCAAGTACAACATGAAATTGCACAAACTGATCAGCATTGTTGTGTAACTTCTCAACGACACAACTGGTAGCACTGTTAAGATACTGGATAAAAGCTGGCTATCAATGTTAGAAAGAAATATATTCTTTGAGCTACGATATTGTGATGGAAATGTGTGTGGAATTCTGTTGAATGTGTGCCTTTTAAACTGTCGGTGGAAAAAAAAGTGGCCTTGTAAAAGTGAATAGTGAAGATTCTTGTAGTCATTTTATGAAATGCTGCTATATTGGTAATAATAAGTTGGATGAAAGGACATTGATGGTAAATTATAACCATTTGAAATCTGAAGACGTATTTTGGTGAGAAAGAAGGAAAAGTAGAACGAGTAATATAGAAGAGCGAGAAGTGTAGTGAACCAAATCGATTTTCGAAAAATATCAATTGAAAGTATTAATTTTGAATTGACATCAAGTGCAATCATACCTTATATACAGGGTGCGGCAAAAAAACCCGGACAAACAATTTTTTACATAACTTTCTAAAAAAATGAATAAATTAACAAATTATAACAAATAACAATAAGAGTACACTCGTACTAATAAATAAATATAATTCGTTTCAAAGTGACCGCCGTTTGCAGCAATGCAGAGGCGCAAACGCTTGCAGAAATTTTCAGCAATGGTCCTCAAATCTTTTACCTTTAATCTGTCCCGTTCCAGTAGAAGCGATTGCTTTAGAGAGTCCAAAGTTTTGTGCAGTTTAGTGCAGGCCTTGGACTTTATAATGGACCATATACTGTAATCCATGAGATTGATATCCTGCGAGTAGGGTGGCCATTCTTCAGATGATATCATGTCTAGAAAATTCACCTTACATCACTCTTGTGTCTTTTTGGCCTTGTGAGCTGGTGCAGCGTCTTGTTGAAACGTCCAATTTGCATATTCGAAATGCTTTTGAGCCCACGGAGGTACAACAGTTTCAAGAATGTCCCTCTGGTGCACTTTTTGATTGATTTTAATGCCCTCTTCCACAAAAATCAAAGGTGTTTTGCCACTTGCGCAAATTCCGCCCCAGACCATGACTGACTTTGGATATTGGCGATGTTCAACAATTGCCGAGGTGCTTGGAGAGTCCACGGACCAGATTCTATCGTTTTGGGAATTATGAACTTGTTGGACCGTAAAGAGCTTCTCATCAGTGAAAAGGAATCTCTCCCAGCGCTGACTTGCGGCCCGTCTAAAAAGTTTTCGGCATTTTCGGAGCCGTACGAGTTTGTTTTTTTCAGTGAGAAGCTGAACTTTTCGCAACTTGTAAGGTTTCAATCCAAGCTCCGTTTTTGCTATTCACCTCACCGAACTGTCACTTATTCCCATATCACGAGCAATCTGTTTCATGGAAACGCTGGGATTACTCTGGACTCGCTTTTCGATGGTCTTACGATTCATTGAAAAGTTTATAGTGCGTTTTCGCCCACTTCCTGGACGTCGACCATTATTGCCAAGTTCTTTGAAATGGCAAATTGCATCAAACACTGTTTGCCGAGGTACAATTAGCAAATGAACGACTTCACACTTTCGTTTCCCTTGCTTAAACAACTCTAAAATTGTGGACCTTTTGCTTGACATTATCAAAAACACATAAATCAAAGTACAAACTAAGAAATGTATTAAAAAATATGTTATTATTAAAGTGGTGGATCAAGAAACATGAAAACACCAATTAAAAGGAAATTCGTTAATTATTCTAGGAGGCAAGAAATTTGTCCGAGTTTTTTTGCCGCACCCTGTATTTTTTTCTTTTTCTGATTTAGGTCCATATTAATTTAAGAAACATGAATTTCGTATTTGAAATATTAGTAATTCTTACTTTTGAGAAGTACCTTATAGTTATCGCATTTTAAATATGAACTATTCGAAAGGAATCATATTTGTATTAATTCAATATCGAAGTGCAATTTTTTCTCGTTTGAGTATAAGAAAAGAGTGATCATTTTATTCTTCTTCCATCTAATGTAGGAAATAGTATTTTTGCTTGTACTTAATGGAGTTTTTGTATTATATACTGTGATATTTAATGGTTAAATTTATAATTTTCATGATCCAGAATTGCAAATTCTGTATCATATTCACATGATTCTAATCAGGAATTAGTGCAATATAAAGAGAACGTTTCTTTGACATACACTTAAATGTCATTATTTAATAAAATTTTAACGATTTTAGTGTAAATCTATATTAAAGTATAATATTTTCATGAAAATTAATGAATGTATGACTTTTGAAGATTAATTTCTTAATTCTCTTGCTTGCAAAATCAGCAAGCATTTGATTGAATTGATTAAAAAAATTTTGGTGTCACACTTTTGATGAATATTTGATAATTATTTTAGTATTAGCTATTTTTTTTATAATGTTATACTCAAGGTATTAACTAGTCTTGTTATATGTTTTAGAGATATAGTATTATTATATTCCAAAAGTAGTCTAGTCTTTTTATATAAACTAGTTATTTTCCATTTACTTTGTTAATTATACGACTAATTTTTAGTTAAAATGCTTGAACTAATTTGAATTTTTATCAATACTTCAGAAAGTGAGAAAATTGAACTATGAACCTCATGATATATTTCTAGCTTCTAATATTAATCTGCATGTTTATTGTATGTGATGTTTCAAATAATTTGCAATTGCTTACTGCACTTTTTTGCTTCCTCGTTAGTCACATTGAAAAAAAAAAATTCGTATGCAAGTCAGATTAGTTGGTACTTTTCCATTTCTCCGACGCAAATCTCGCCAAGCAAACTTTACTGGCGACAACACACATTAAATATTAAAAAAAAAATGTTAGTAAATATTAGTTAATGTTTTAAAAAAACTGATAAGGGAAGACTTTACGATTTGTTTTGAAAATGTGGTGTTAAAAGGTTACCAGTGTGAATATTCCGATTGGCGTCGGTTGTATTATTTTTGGCGACTTTATCGCCTGCGCCAGCGAAATTCTAAAGTTCCGATTATTTTGATAATTACTATATTTTCTTATATCAATTAGATTTTTTTTGTATTGAATATCACGGAGCCAATAAATTTTTCTTATGTTTCAAGATAGACTACTGCTTTAAGCAAATATTCTGCTATATAGAATTTGCAATTTATATTTCACTTATTTTCTCCATGTGTCCACTAATTTAATACTAAATCTCTTTGATTGTAAGCGCATAAGAAATTTTCGACTTAAAAAAAAAGCTTCATGCTGAATTTAAAAATTACATCTTCTGGTGAGGAACAATCTCAAAATACTGACAAATGCTCTACATACTTAACATTTTTTCTTTCGTAACAAGTGAAATATTACTTAATAATTGTGAATGTTATCATTTTAATTATGCTTACATTTTTAATATAAAAATACATACTTTTTTGTCTTGCTTCTCTCATTTCACTCAGTTTTATTGCTTCTGGTACTTTTAGAGGGGTTTTGGAATTTATCATTATGTGCCTTTAGCGTATATTTGTCTAGTATGTTTGTTTTAATTATTATTGAGCTGTAATGTTTACAAAACACGCCCTGGTGTAATAAATATCACATTGTGTACTTATAATTATGTTCCTAGATTATGTTTGTGTTGTATTTTTGTTATTTTTTCCCCATTCAGTATTACTTAAATTTAATCTTGTTTAGAAATTTATTGATGGTTTCATGATGCAATGCACAAAAAATAAATTTTGTGATAATTTGTTTTAATATTTGTAGTGCAAATCATCTTTTTTGCAGCTTTGTTTTTTTTAAGATGTTAATCTTATTGTTTATATGTATACTAGTCGGAAATGGATGAATTATTTATTGTATATTTATGAAATCAAAGTAATAAATATTTATCTATATGAAATATTGTTTTTTATTGTTTTGGAAGCTTTTTAAGCTAATTTACTGAAAAAGCTCGCTTGTTTTTATTGAAATAAATAACAATGAATTAATGATATTTAAAAAAAAAACTATCTCTAAAACAAAACGAGTTTAAATTAATATAATGTGTTAGTTAACAAGAATTACAAATAATTGTTTACATTAATATCAATATTCATCTGATTCAAAATTAAGTCCCAAAGGGTAACAGAAGCATATTCGTGAAATTAAAACTAAGAAAACTATTTTTTGATTTAGAAGACCCAAAACTGATAGTTCCTCAATTATCGCAAACACACATTGTGTCTGCTGAATATTTAATTTTTTCCTCAAGTATCCCAAAACAGATGATCAAAATGTAATAAAAATATGTCCACTTAATACCACCTTTGTAATATCTGAAACTGCTGTCATTTCCACATCATTCTATCTTCCTGGACATCTATAGTTTTCTCAACGTCCTTATCAAACCCAGGCACATCCATAGCTTTCTACATCTTCCCTCGTAATTAGTAATCCATAGTAATTCCAACCTTCTATTCCCATACTTGATATTGCTTCAATAACTTTGAATATCCTATGTTCTGTTGCAGAGTCCTAATCATCACAAGCACGCCTTTTACCTTTCACGTCTTCCAAATTGGAAGCTGTATTATATATATATATATAATATATATATATATATATATATATATATATATATATATATATATATATATATATATAATTTAACTTCAGCTCTCCATTTCTATTCTTGATATTACCGCCGACACATCCAACAATCTACCTTCTAGTGGTGTACACAGACTTCTATTTAGGAACGAGGGTTGTATAAAAAAAAACTTAAACAATAGCTCCGCTATGCTAAAAATTAAAAAAAAATCTGTTAGTTTGTGCGGAAGGTTTGAACCCCCTGTGTACGCCACTGCTTTTCTTTTTATAAATAATATTTTCGCACTACATTGGGGAATAAACAAATAATCGAGATAAAAATATCATCCTAGAACCCATGAAAGTGCATCTTAACAAGACTCATTAAAAGACGAGAGTATGATTGTATGTGGGTGAATTTATGCCGAAAGCACCATGGCCAGGTATGAAATATTCTCACCTGTTGACACCTACCAGAAATAAAAACTTAGAGCTATAATTTATATATATAAAAAAAGATTTCGTGCTTTCATGTTTGCCATGGTATATTAGGTCTTACTTTTGTCATGAGTAAGTTTTATGGCAACATTTTTAATACAGTTTAATGTTTCGATTCATACGATTTTAAGTAATTTTACATTTTAATGTGCATAGCTTTTTACATTGTTTTCATCTCTTTCTAAATCTGGTTTTAATATATTTTTTTTCTTTTTAAAAACTTTTGGCGCAGATTACCCTAAATTGGTTCTTGCGTCATAAATTTTGACCCTAATGGCAACATTTTGAAAATGCAAAATAGTAAAAATAAAGGTTTGTTTATTATTATAGTGAAGACTCTCATGTTTAGCCACCATCTTAAAAGTAATTGAATTCGTGAAAATAAAGTTAACTTCATAATATTTCTATGTATCTTTTAAAATCCATGCTGTTGTATTTATTTTAGTTCTGCAAAGGAAACAACAGGAGCTTAAAAAATAAGAAAGGCTTCTGTCTGATTGCATTTTCTTTCCATTTTCAATTTTAAAATTCATCTTTATTTATTTACTGTTTGTTTTAAATCATTTATGGGTTTTTAGATCTTTAAGACATATTTTCAAATACCGGGGAATTCGGGAGAAACCTTCATTAATTTTTGCTCTTTCGGATGCACTTTATTACATTCAAATCAATCCATTAGTCTAGGTTTGAGAGAGAAGTATCAGTTCCATAGGATTTAACATTACGTCCAAGAATAGCTGTAATCGGGGGAGCCTCAATTCAAGGAACTAGAATTGAGTGATGGTCATGATAAGGCTACATTTAAATGTACTGTGAGAAAACCACAGCAGCGTTAATGTCAATTTATTTTATCGTTGTATGAAATTTATTAAAATAAAATTCTATAATGTATAAGGTTTTCTATCTAAGTTTTTGTTTGTGAATGTAGAATTCTGATACATACAATATGTATTTTAGTACAACGTTTTTCGTGTCTGTAGGGAGAACTTATGTAGATATAAAAAAATTATTTGTGCAACTACATTCTTACTTTTTGAGCTGCGGTCTAGCGTGTCTGCTTACTTCTGAAAAATATAAATAGTTTTGCAATATTGCGTCAGCACTTCCCTCGCCATCTGAGGTTACTAATTTCAAATTGTCTACATCAGGAGTGGGCAAATTTTTCGCGGTCCACCAAGATAGAAAACCAAACATAGAGAAAATGTTCTGTATATTTCGGTGGACATATATTCGTGAGTAAAGTTTTTCTTGCGTGAAGATCAGCAAGAGTAAATATAGAAGCAAGTTGGTTGATATTAACTTGTGGGCTGTGATGAGATTTTCAGCTAGCAATCTCATTCTTAGTTTTTAAAAATATCGTTGAAAAGTGTGATGTGTTACATTTGTCTGATTAAAGTGATACGAAAATTAAATGTGCTGCAGCTATACAGGGAACGCAGGAAATTCCCTTTAACCTGAAAATACTTGAGAACGAAGAAAGCTAGAACTATGCAAGTTTAAGTATAGTAAAACGACTATGCCGGACCTAATGCATACGGCAGGAGCGCCTCCAGGGGCAAAATTTGGAAGGATAGGCATCGAAAACAAAAAGAAATAGAGCAAAATTTCCAATTAGAAAGTTTTAAAGCATCAATTAATTAGTACGAAACGACATTTGGTTCTCACGGAAAGGATACAACGTCTCTTGTAAATCTTAAAGTGTCTGAAATCAATGAACTCCATTTTGTGTAAACGTCTGAAAGAAATAACCATAGGGGTATGATAAAATACGCGCTAGTTCCATTTCCAGTGGCATAACGTACACCCCCGCTTTGCGGGAGGCCGAGGGATTCTAGGGGGTCCAAAGCCTGATTGACTCCAAGTACGTATTTAGGCTTGGGGCCCAAAACCTGACTATACAGGGGGCCCTAATGTTCTCCATTTCGCCACTGACTAGTTCTTACATAAACTACGTATTTACGTCAATACAGTCTGATGACATTACACAAACGGAAAACGTAAAGGCAAACTGTCACACTGTGATAACAAATCAATGTCGAGTATGTCAGAAAAGTTCGCCGTCACTCACAATACGCATTTGTATTCGTGAGAGTAATTCTGCATGCACATTTCTGAACATGTTTGGTGTCACAATATTGCATTTATATGTAATACGACGATGTAGATCCAGCATACTTGTTTGTGGAGATGCATAAATCCTGATCTTTTGCTTAACCTTATAGGAAAAAAATCCAACAGAGTAAATTTCAGAGTTCTTACAGGCGATTCAATTACCGCCATACCCAATAATTTGTTATCTCAAGAGGTGTTTGAGAAAGTCTTGCATTCCGTTTATATGGTGTGTAGGGGCACCGTTATGTTGGAACCACAAGGACCATAATGCGGAAAGGAGAATATCGTCTACGCGAAGACAGGTATGATATCTTGTAACGCAATTGGAGGTACTTCTAGCCATTTAATGTGCCTTCGTATACCCTAGGTCCCAATAAGCGATCTTTACGGATACCGCACCTCAAATAAATGGACCAGTGCACTTGGTGTTCGGTGGATAGTCCACACGAAGGATTTTCCATCGAATGGTGAGCATTGTGTTGGTTTAGTAATACAGAACGTTGAAACAGTACCTCGCCCGAGCAAGCAATGTTGGACAGTAATCGAATCATTTTCAGGTATACAAGCTACAATTTTTCTTATCCGTGAGAACCAAATGTCGTTTCGTTCCCATTAATTGATGCTCTAAAACTTTTTAATAGAACATTTTGCTAAATTTTTTTTTTCCGATTTGCAAGGCCTATCTTCCAAATTTCGCCATTAGGAGCTTTGCTGTCATTTGCATTAGGTCAGGGGTAGTCGCTTTACCTAGATGCATAGCTGTAGCTTTCTTCGTTCGCAAATATGAAATAAGCTCAATAAAGATGCATATAACTGACAATAGTTTATTTTACTCATATTTATTGATTTGTATGGTACAATTTATACCTTTTCTATAATGTATTAACCAATAAATACAAAAATTTTAAAGAGGTGCTCTCCTCCGGTATTCTTTGCTTTTACAATTTGGCACTTGAGCCAAAACAATTGCCCACCCCTGGCTTACATGCATGTATCACATACATTATTTATTTTACACTGCAATAGCACCTACGCCATTAGTGCACGTGCTGTCCAATATTTTTCGACAATACAGTCAAGACTTTTTAGTGCAGGGTACACGTCCAAATGTTCAGTGGTCACAGGCTAACACAGAGTACAGTTCGGTAAGTCAGTGATACCAATTCTGTAGAGATGGGATAGACAGTTATGCCCTGTCAAAAATCTAAATCGAGCTACAACAGTTTTTCTAGGAGCCTCAGGAACCCAAGACGGGTTCTCGTTCGAGATTGCCCAGTTCTTGTCTTTCGACATTCCCATAGCTTCCATTTTAAAGTTATGCTTAAAGATCATGTTAGTAAAAAGCTTTGGAATTAAAGATTGAAATTCTCGTGGGTTTTCGGATCACGAGGGCTCCTTTCTTAGCAAGAAAGTCAGTGTACTCATTCCTAGTAATGTCGCACTGTGAGCCGGTATCCATTGAAAAGAAATTTTTTGAAGAAAAGCTTTTAAGAACAATTTACCTTTTAAAATTCTTTGTGAATTACACAGGTAATTTTGAGATAAAGCTTGTAATGCCGATTAAGAGTCGAAAAAAATTACGACCCTGTTGAACTCAGAGCTTCTTAGGGATAGTTGCTGGACCGCTACTGCAATAGCTTCAATCTCGCCATCAAAGGCAGCATTAAAAATACCTTGTGGTAGGTAAAAGCTAAACAATTCACAAAAGATACCAGCTCCTGCATCATGATATCTATCTAGACTGGAGCTATCTGTAAAAACATGTAGCATTCACTTTTTGCGAATCGATTGTCGTTTACAAAGCCATTGCTTTCAATTGAGTATTAGATACATAATTTTGGTAATTTTTTTAAATGAATATCTTAAACAAATCTACCGAATGTTCATGAGCATTTTAAATAAACTTGTATATAAATCATTTGTATTGCAATTTTAATCTCGTAAGACACATATGTATTTTAAATATTGATTCTAGACCTTAAGATTTTGTTATTTTAAAGAATTCTTATATACATTGTCTATTCAAATTTAAAACTATTTGGTTTTCATGATCTATTTTGAAACATGATCAGGGTTTCTTTATGTAATCTGATTTATATCCTGACTTATATTCAGAATGCATACAACGACCAACGGTAAAGAAGTTGAAAATGCTATTTATTATATGTGAATGGAACTGTGTGTTGTAAATTCCTATCGGGGATTGAAAAGTAACTTATGTTTTTAAAATGGTATGTGACGTGCTTCGAAATGTATGAAATTATGCTGTAATCGTATAAGTTTAGAGACTACTTTGCAATTGTAAAGGGTATAACTCTATTTTATCCCTGATTCTTGTACGCTTTCTGGATGATGAATATACGAAAGAATACATGTTTTATTAATCTTACTATCAATAATTTTAGAATCAATTCTGTAATATTTAAGTATATGCAGTGAAAAATTATTCGAAAGATGCAAATATATTTATGTTTTGTTTTTAAGAGACCTCGTAAAGTTATTTTTATTTAATTTACTATTCTTATTTGTGTGAAATATAATCTTCATTCTATATAAATGGATGTTTGTAAAAATGACCTCACTTCACTCCAACACCTTTCAACCGATCACTATGAAAATTGGCATGTATTCGATTTTTTTGTGGAGAAGGTTTTTGTGCTATCTTCTTTGTTTCAACTCCCCACCAGGTGGCGCTACATCAAAGCAACTTCTGCACCGTTCAATCAATCACCAAGTTGCCAACGTGGTTGCCAAAAATGATGCCAACTTGGCTCTATCACCATCATTTCGCTATGTTTCCATTGAATCGCCATTATAATGTAAGGAACGGTGTAGCTTGCGAATATTACAATTTTAATATAAAATAAATACAACAGAAAGTAATATTAACGTAGTACACATCCAGATTTAAATTATTTACACTATTTTAAGCGTTCATTACACAAAATTTATAACAATGTGTTACTTTTGTTGAGCAGAGATTAGCTTAGAAAGGTGTTTTCAAAACTCGACTTACAAGAGAGTTACGGGGCGTTATAAATAATAAAAAAAATCCATTTTATCAGATTTTAGACCTTCAGACTTTAAATTTAACAAATATGTTTTTTTTGTTGTTTTGTTCAGCAGAAGATATGCAAAAAGCTTTTTTTGTTGTTGTTTAATTTGCAATTTACGTATAATTAACTCATTAAAAACTTCTTTATCCTTCAATCTGCGTTGTTTAATTTTTCGATTCTCCCGTGCGAAGAACGGGTATACCAGCTTGTAATTTTATAAAACCGACTTATTTAGTTAGTAACAAATGGTTATTTTATTTACCAATATTTTAGCCTACAAATTTTTTTGCTAGCTGACTTCTGTCAGTTTTCGGGATGGTAAAAATATAAATACATATTTTATCAACCTTTTTTTGTGTTATATTGTTTTAGGGCAAACATAAAGTGTCTGAATTTGAATTTAATTTTATTACGCTTTTGAAATAGAATGGATTTTTTTGGCAATTTTTCTCTCGTCTTTCTTTCGAAATTCACTTTCCTTTCCACATTTATCAGTACTGTAAATCTGGAATCCATTTGTTTCTGCTTTGGTTTTTATATGTTTGGAATGAAAGACAAAAAATACAACTCAGCAGAACTGGCTTTTGTAGACTTTCTATTCCTTTTAAAAATATGTCAGTTTAAAAAAGTCTTACAATGGGACGATTTGAGTGTTCGAAAAGATATCTTAAATGTTTTTCAGTGTGATACATTTTGTACTTTGTTAATGCAATTATGGTATTAACATTAATTTCTTCAAGAATTACTTTTAAAGGAAATCCTCGGATTTTTCTCATATTTTTTTATTTAATACATACAGTAATTTAATAATAAACATTCAGAAAAAATATTTACTTGAAATACTTTTTAAAACTTTGATTATTGTATTATTTTTATAATACAGTTTTAACTTTCTGAGTCTCTTAGAATGTAATCAGTTTGATTTGAAGTGATATGGATGGGAAAAAAACCCCGATATTTTGTATCTGACTAGTATTTTCTTTGTAAAAATTTCTTAACTGAACATGCATCAAAACTAACTTTACGAGAATTTAAAACAAAAGCTTATTAAACACAATATTTTAAAATATTTCCCTTTTTATAACCTTGCAAACGTGTGTGTGTTTTGATATTTTAATTAACGTCGTTATACCTTATGTTGGTATTTCAGTCTTGCCTCCAGTCTTTTACTTGTCTAGGAATACAACCTCTGATAATAAAGTTCGGTGAATAGTCCTGTAACATTAACGTAGATGAAATATTAACGAAAGTTGTGTCTTACTGTCCTTCGAATTGTCACCTCTCATAACTATGGACCGCCGAGATCCCCGCTGTACATGTCCTGGAAACTTTGCAAGAAGTCTTCTTTTGAGGAGTTCAAAAATCTCGTCCCTTTTTGTTGGATGTCAGAAATATCGTCAAATCTCTTTCCTTTCAAAGCGAGTTTGAGTCGTGGGAATAGGAAGAAGTCTGTTGGATTGAGATCTGGGGAAAATGGTGGATGTTCAATTTGAACCCCCTACTTTTTGCCAGGAACTGTTTGACGATATTGGTTGTATGTGGGCGATTATTTTCGTGGATAAAAAATCATGAACCTTGTGTTCGTATCCTGCGTAGACGTTTCATGAAACGGGTCAAAATTTCAATGCACCTTGCAGCATTCATCGTCCAGCTATCAAGCACAGTTAATCGACGATCTTTCGTGATTAATTTACTCACTTTCTCAATGTTTTTGTTACTGACTGAGGTCACCGGTCTTTCTCTACAGGAGTTGTCAGAAACACTTTCCCAGCCATCTCGAAAACGGGTGAACCTCTCGTACACATACTTCATGGACAGTGATTGATCTTCATAAACACGTACTGGCATCGAATAAGTTTCTGTAGGTGTCTTGCCAAGCTTAAAACAAAACTTTAAATTGATCTTTTCTTCGTTCATTTTCCTGTTCTCAGTTAAGAACCAATGCACTAAACAAGCACTTTGTAAAACAATTTTTGCACAGATCACAAACGACGCTCAAATGATGAACGGTGGTGTCAAATGATCAACACCTGTCACTAGTGTGCAACGTTTTGTTTCGCCAGTGTTGCCATATCGGAATTTCTGACTTCATTAACCGAGCTTTATTGTCAGAGGTTGTATTAAGGAATTTTGTATAAGAAAAACAATTTTTTATTTATCACGTTGATACTGTTCGATTTTCATTGTTCCGGCAGTGGTTGAACATTTGACCTGATATTTAGTTCATTAGAGAAAAGGGATTGATAATATCATTGCACATTTTTTTCTATTTGATCGTCATCAAAAACCGATAGACTAATGCGTGAATTCAATTATAAAACAAACAAAAACTATAACAATAAACTTTCCGATTACTATATTTTGCCATTCAGAGCAATACAAAGGATTTAAATAACATTTGGAAAATTTAAATAATGGATAAATAAAAGTTTGAGTTAGTAATCTCCATTGCTGAGTGAAAAAAATTAAAGATTCTGAGTTCAAATCGAGCGACTTACTACCAAGCCTCTTATGTTATGGTGTCTTTGATTTTCGTAATTAAAGCAGGTTCAAAGTGCGTAACAAACTGACGAATTTTCGTAAAGTTTATTAAGAACAAAACAGTTTATTTTAAAAGTTTATTATAGAGATTCATGAGATTTTCAGTTAGAGTGATAAAATAAAAGTAAGTCTCAGAGTGAAATAAATAAAATAATTAGAACACTTGTTAGAAAATGTAAATAACGCAAAAATGGTTGCTAAATAATATGTACTAGAAACTATCCTGAACCTAATGTAGTTATATATAAAATAACATGTACGTAACAACTACAACCTCTCAATGATTTGTAATAGTCCTCTGTAGGAACTAATACCATCTCCTTTTTGACTGCTCCCAAGAACATTGTTAAATACAATAATATAAAAGGCAGTCAGTTTAAGATCTTCGCGTGTTTACATGTGGAGAATTCGTGAATAAATGTGGGATCACAGGAACATATATAACTTATGAGATAAATTAAAATCATTCTTACAAAATGAGGTAATTAAAAGTAAGAAGGAACTCCATAATGGAAGTATAAAAGGAATCCAGGTTAAAAATAAATGATGAGAATTGCTTAAGGATAAAGTTCGCATCAAGATATATGGATAGAGAAAAGAATAAAATTTAGAGAGTAATTCAGTAAGGGAATAGACCTTTGAGTAAGACTGAACGCATAATTTCCAGCATGAACTCTAGATCACAGCGTAGATAGCCTTGTTGCAAGGTGAAAGACGCGAGACACTCTGTATTTGTTCTGGTTATTTTCGACTTCTTTCTTTGATAAAAGCTTCATTGCGAATTCAGGGAATTGAAAGTTTGTGTACTACATGTATAACAATCTTTTTTTTTTTATATAAAAAAAACTACATTAGCTTTTCTTAGCTTCACCATTATTCAGTATACGTTCACACGTCGAACACTTGAGCTTGAAGAACATCCAAACAGTAGTCTACATAACCACCTAGTCCTGCGTCTTTCAAACTGTGGGGCGCACCCCCGATTTTCCACGTAGGCACGTGTATATGGTGTATTGGGGGGGGGAAGGAGTAAAGGAATGAAAATAAGCAAATCCTCTGAAATAAGTAAATCCTTCGCAAACACTGTAAAGGTTCTTTTATTGCATTCCAAAGTCTTCGGAATAGTTTTATGGATAGCACTGCACACAAAAAATCATTCTTCGGAAAGACGTATAAATACGCATGGAACAATAAACGCTTTGGCTGAGCGAGACGTTTATATACGTCGATGGCTCTTAAGAGGTTAAAGTCGTATTGTAGCCTTAGTGTCAAAGTGTATTATTGAATTAAATACATTGTTATTGTATGGAGGGGGGGGGGAGTCGTGATGAAATTATGATTGAATATTGGGTCGTAAATATTGAAATTTTGAGAAGCACTGACCTAGTCCATCACATACTTAAAAATCGAAAGAAAATTATCCCTAGACGATCGTAGGAGTTTGAGCATTAGATTAGATTAGTTATTAATGATTATTACTAAAATGGGGAAAAATAGGTGAAAATTGACAAAAAAAATAGCATAAACGCGGCCCATTCTGCACCAAAGATTTATAAACAAATTTTCAATTTTTTCAATCTTATGTATTGCTATATTATTCAATTTTGAAATGACCTTCAGGATAAGAGATATTTTCTTTTTTACAAAAACTAGAGCACTTTATCTTGGTTACTATATGAAAATGCTTAAAAAGACAGTGATTATATTCACATACGGGACTGTAAATTTTGTAATAAAACAGTTATTGTAAAATTTGAAAGTTGAAACAGTTCTATTATTATACAGAACTTACAGAAAAAATTTCAGTTAATTATGTTCAAAACTTTTTTGGCAATCGCTGACCCCGTTTGATTATTTTCAAAAAAACACATTTCGAGTAAAACGCGTTTTAAAGTATGACATCTACTTTTACTAAAATACTTGTAATTTTTGTTCTATTAAACGGAAAATGATAAACTTGGTATTTTTATAAAGCTAATAAGATGATCCATAAAATAAAATCATAAAAAAAATTTGTCAATTTTTGGCAAAATTCTCACAGTTTTAGGGTAGTTGGATACCTTAAGCTTTTTAATCTTAAAATTACATAAAATTTAATTATATTGTCTGTACAATATAATATTAGTTTATATAATAATATGCTCAGCTATAAATAATGAAGAGAATTATGTAAAATTCCAATAGTTACTGTGGAAAACGCTTTGTCTGGGCTAAGGATATGATTCTATACATTAGCAATTTTAGAGTAGGGGAGACCTGTGTACCTAGGGCCATCAGCTGTTGTACCTAGGGCCTTTTCCTGAAAGTTAGGTTTTACTCTGTTATCAATAGAAAATAAACATACACAGAAGCATTTAATAAAAAAAAATAATATTAGCTAATACATTGATTTATCATGTAACTATTTAAATTGCAAAATAAACCAAATTATTAATAAACTACACGTATTTTCATTCAACATTATAATTTAAAAGATGTCTACTAATGTGTGGTGTTCCCACAGTTCCTGGAGGTGCTCCTTTCAGCATGTGGTTTTTAAAGTTCACCCTTGGGAAAAGCATCATAGAGGGAACAGAATTCCCTATAGCATTTATACTACAGATAATAGTGATAGTTCCTCATTCACCTGAATTCATGCTGCCAACCTGTTTCTTGCCTTTTGGGGCTATAACCTTGGCTGGTGTGTGCACTCTCATAATGCCTGTTACCTCCATATTATAAATGCAATTATGCGAAAACTAGTATTTTGACAATACCTCCTGATACTTTGCAAAAAAAGTATCACCATTTGTTTTATTAAACCTGGTAGCTCTTGCTAAACTTGTGGTTTGGGGCTTTCTTAGTGTAAGAACCTTATTTCTTTTCAGAAAATCAAAATACCATTGATCACCAGCTTTACCATGTGCATTTCAAGACTTGGGACATTTTTTTCCCATTAGCTTTTGCATATTCAAAAGCAAGCTTTTTAACTTGTTTTTTTGTTTTATTTTGACAACCCGAAATGCATATTGCATGCAACGATAAGGTACTGAACAAGAACACTCTCTTCATCTTTTGAGAACACCGTCCAAACAGCCCATCAGTTATAATATGCACAATTTGATTTCATACTTTCAGAATTATTAGTCTTCCTGCAAAAAGCAATGTGTCTTTGTAGTTCTGCTTACTTCATACTGTCGTTTTACAGTCCGAACTAGAACTCCATCCTTCAAAACTGCTTCTGCAGCTGCAGTTATATTATCTGCATTAGGTTTTGACCTTTTTATTCGGTCAGAATTTCTAGGCATAAAAATTTGCAGTATGACAGTGGGATACAGGTTATAAATTTAATTAAAATATGATAAAAACCTTATTTAGAATTACACTTTTGTTTTTATAACTATAAAAAATGGTTTTTTTATTAAAGGAATTCTTATGTTGTATAAACAAAATAATCCTGAATAATAACAATAATGGTAGCAAAGATATTTTTTTTATAAAATTAAGAATATTGAAAGTTTTAAAATAAAATATAAACTCTCCTCTCATTTAAATAACATTTAGTAATAATAAAAAACTTGACTAAATAAAAATGTTAATCATAATCAGATAATCAAGGCCATTTTCCTACTTTTATTATGAAAACTTTCTCAATAAAATAATAACATCAAGAATATTAATTGCAATTGTACCTAGAGCCATGGCCCTAGGTACAAGGCAACTATGTGGCCCTAGGTACAAGACTTGGTAATTTCATACAAAATGTCTTCTGCAGAAAAACCCACATGAAGAGGGGAGTTATTTAAAATATCATTTAGTACTTAATGTTACAAATAAAATTATTTACTAGAATTCAAAGAAAAATATTTGACTTGCCTTGGTACAACAATAAAAAGAGATTAACAGCAAAATTTTACTTCAGACCATGTAAAAAGGTTTTTCATTTATAACTTGCCACAGCTTTCTTTTATAAAATTTCAAAATGAATTCCAAAGTAGGAATTGGTGTTGTTACTCACCCAACTGAGTAATGAAACTTAGAATTAAATATTATTAAAGTAAAGTGGGATGGCCCTAGGTACATGGTGACCCTAGGTACACAGGTCTCCCCTACATGTATCTCACGACCAAAGAATTTGTTCAACTACTACTGGTTGAAGCATCTCTAGACCTGCCAGCTTCACCTGATTTTGTATCATCCACTGGAGAACTGAAGCGAAGCCTTCATTTAGGAAAATTTTCCAGTAAAAGTCCTTCCCCAAACTTTCATGACACTTCAAAGAACTCAATTGTAACGCCAGTAACATTTCGCGTAAAATTTCTTGTTATAAAATGAAAAACAACCAGGAAGTGCTGTTAGAATTTATGCTAGAGTTTTAAATTCTGAGGAGAAAACATAGAAGTGCAAAGTTAAAAACTAGAAATAAAATAAAAAATAGAACTGAACTCCAAAGTATAAAAAGAGAAGAAAGGTCGACGCCTACTCTTTTGGCTTAGAAGACTACGCTTTCATCTTGGATAACAATTATGTCAATGAAGACGTAGATTGCTGCTTGGAAGTATGTTTTTGTAAGCTGTGTATGTTTTTGTAAGCCGTGTATGTTTTAGACGCACTCCTAATGCAAAACTGATTTGGCTTAAATGTGTCGTTTTCAGTCGTTGGCTGCATAAAACCGTACAAAGTTCGAGAACAATTGTATAATTATGTGAAAATTATAGAATGAAAAATAAAATTAAAAAACAGGCAATCCATTTTTTAAAAAAAATATTATTTTCAAATGTTTGCGCATTAAAAAGAGTTGTACTCTATTAAATACTTCTTTTACTCTTAATATAATGAGCTCAATTCATAACGGTTACATGAACACGTGTTCTTCATTGAATTCGAAACAGACAATAATTAATTGTATTTATTGTTCTATTTGTAAAATTTCAAATTTTATAATTGGGTAACGATGTTCAAATGTTACAAAAAGAAGTTTCTTCAAAAAGACTTTAAAATTAAGAAAAAAAAATCCTATTTTATGTTTTTTTTTCTTCAAAAAAATAAAATGCAATTGTATATTATTTGGTTTTCTTATTGTTAACAAATATGTATTTTTTAAGAGAAAGTTTCTGTGCAAAAGAGTAGAAGGTTGGCAACAACGAAATGCATCAACTGATTGGCTGGAAACACAAGTGCTTTTATCGTGTGACTATGACGTCACATAAGTTTTTAAACTGATTGGCTAGAAACACGTAGTTATCATTGTCATGTGACTATGATGTCACATGAATAAGGCTCATTTATAATATTTATTTTATTACACGTTAATGAAACTTAGCATACATAGCAAAGTTTTAATTTTTTAAGAATTTACTGCCTAATGCCTCTATCTTATCCAGATTATTCTTGAATAGTAGCTGGCCAGTAATAATTTTTGAAAAAGTATTTTGAAAAAAATTTTTCCCTCAAGAATTTTTCTTAAGAACGTTAAAAATTATTTAATGAAAATATTTGTGGTGGTTTGTTTGGCTTTGATGTTAAAAAATGCTTGGTGTAAAAATTACTGCTGTGGCTTTTTAATGTTATTACTAAGCAGCTGAAATATCTGGTGATTATTTAACATAGAAGGTTGTCCATCTCCCCCTGACTTAGCTCCTGGAGAATATTTAAACTATACTCGTAATTGTACACTTAAAAATTAATAGCGGATTAAAATATAAAGGGGCAAGAGAGGAAAAATAGATGTAATGTCCTAAAGGAGTCAAAATTATAAGCCATTTAAGAGTATTTATGTTGAGAACTTTTCTCTTAGAAAATACACGCATACACATACATCATTTCCCAAAACTGTATTTTAATATTTTAAACAACTGTAGAACTGCCATAGAAATTATTGTTCTGAGCGATGTTGAAAGGGGAATAAGTTTGTTTTAATGTTTAAGCTATTAAAACTAAATACCAGTATCTATAACTCTATGAATTTATTTATAGTTTTAATGCCAATTTCTCTGATTGAAATTTTAAAACTGCATATGGTTTGATCAAGATTTTTTTAAATAAATAATTGTAAGTATTGTCATTATAATTGACTTGCAAGTAGCTTAACATAATTTCTTTTTTTAGTATCTTTATCTTCCCTTTTTCGACATTTCTTACTTACAGTTCGCTCATACGTGTTAATGTTGCTGTTATGGTCATAGATGAAAGGAATAATTTTTTCTTCAAATCTTTCGTAACACAATTGCGTTTTTAAAAAAGTAAAACTGGCAACTTTATTTATTACTTCAAAATAAAATTCAAGAGATACATTTTCTCTTTAAGAAAAACACTAATTAAATTATGCTACTTTAATTAAAACATGTTAAAAATCCGCCAAGCAAATAAATTAGTTCTGATATTTCCCTGAAATCCCTCTCCCAATTTCTCCTTTCTCAGTTAATCTTTCCCTCATATTTTCTTCCACTATAAGTGATAATGAGACACATTAGAACCAAATTAAGGATTATTTTTTTTCATCACGTGACCCGATTATTGCTCGAGCATAAAAGACACCTGCGTCTAATTAAATCTGTGCACGCCACCTGCAGCCGAGTCTTCACTTTATCAGGGGGAGAATTAATGTGCAATGTCGCACAAACACCGGAGGAATGATCAAGTTTTCTGGAGGATGTCGGCGATTTATTAAACTCGAAAATTTGGTCATTTATATGCTACCTTTTTAGATATTGTCACCTTTTTTTTGTTCCCTTTTATTTGTGGCTATTAGATTAGAGACGTAGGGGATGATTTTGATGAGCGACAGGCGAGTAAAATTAGCGAAATAACCATTCGTGTAAAAGTAAAACGCAGGAAAATGTGTTGACAGAAAACACATAATTAGTTTAGTCAAATAAGATATTTTTATTTTTTCTTCTTAAAATTTGCATGGAATATGTGGTATTTGCGTATTATCACAACCATTGGCGACATTATATAAAACGAAGCACACGATTGCCAATTCAGTGCATACGTCACATGTGACATTGGTGTCGCCAACTCGGCAAGTTATCTCGAACGTTGGCGATTGTTGCGATAATGCGTAAGTACCGAATATGTTTTACAAATGCGTTGGATGTGACTGAAAACGTCTCATCAAAGTGTACTCAAACTTTCAGCATTTGAATTATAGATAAATGTTAATGCTCTTTTGTAATATATTCTTCCCTATGGGTGTTTATTACACCCAATAGAAATTCACCTGAAATCAATTTTTTTGGCAAATGCTATGGATATCATCGCAAAGAATACGTACGTTGTTGTATGGTTTACTTACTGTATGCCTATAGCAATATACACGCATAGGAGAAATAATTGAAAAGCTTGGTTAATTATTTTTATAATTAGCTCAGGAAGACAGTACAAAAAGGACTTGATAAATTTTTCAAAATACTTTTTAGAAAAGGGGACATTATCATTAGCAAAGGGAATTATACCATTTACAAACTGAATGAAAATCTGTAAATTTATACTTTGAATACAAATGCTGACACTGAGGAAGTGCATCGAAATTTTAAAAAGAAGAAATGTATAAGTATGTTCATCATAAAGTAGATGTTTTTTCTTTAATTTTTAAGTATTACGACGAGAATTAATTAAGTGGAAAGTGTAGCAAAAAATATCTCAATTAGGGAAACAATTCCCATAAAGAATGTAGATAAACTTCTTTTAATGACTGAAATAGAAATGTTTTACATTAGCACTACCAAAGAAAAAGAAAATTACGAATTTCTAAAGTTCTAAAGGATTTAGGTCTTCATCAGGATACAAATAATTTAATAAATCTGGAGAATTCCACACATTTCTTGTCCCTCCACAGCAAGAGAAAAATCAGATTTTCTTTTTGTTTTCTTCATATTTTTCGCTATCAATACGGATTACTTCCAGTTCGACCAAGGCTCCCATCAGATTTCGAATTTCTACATTTTTTTTAATGTGCCAAATGAAACCACCTGGGAACTCTTCAAAACTAAACGACAGGCATACAACCCGTTTAATAACATACCCAAGCCAGGTATAAGGCCGAATACTAGGAGTTTTTCTTGAAATGAGTGAGAATCTCCGTCTCCCTAGGCAGTCAACTCTTACATGATTTAAGAACAACGTACTCGAATTTGTTTCTAACGACATACGCAACTCCTCTGAAGACCATTCCACGCATCTATCTCGTGACCAGATAGCATTTTTTAATGTTAAGTAAATGAGACACGAAACCATAACAGGTTGAAAAATTTTGAGTAAGCTTAACATAAAAACCTTAAGCATATCAAATCCCCATCAAAAACATTATAACGAAAAGTAAAGGGAAAAAAGATCTTTGGACACTTCAAAGTTGTGATGGTTGTGCTTGTCCAAGGAAAATAAGCACTTTAGAGGATATAGCTGCGGGTAAATTTAGCAAAAAATAAGTTTTCGAGCTCCAAAAATTCCCAAATATACCGGATCATCCATTACATCCAATAGCGTCCCATATAATAACACCAGAGATTCGTCTAGTATTATGCTGAATATAAGACATATCCCGAGAAAGCGTTCAACTGTGAAGTATCTGACGAGTACGCGTGCATCGTTACAGTTTTCAGATTGTAATGATATTTATCTCAGGAAATGACTTGTTACCAATCTGCACACCATCAGCTGTATTGGTGAACCCATTTTTGCCGGATAGGGGGCTCAGTATCAAAGGAATCCTTACTCGTAGCCCATGGCAAAGCAGACGTCGCCGAACCGTGGGACGTAAATAATGACACTCTTATAGATGTTCCTCAATATCGTGCCAACGCCCAAAAAGATTCAGTATGGTTCGCATCGCTATGCCGGTGTCTATTCGCCCCATGATGCCGTCATATTTCGTCGTTCATTGCTCCAATTACTCCTGTCCGGTTCTATACGTTCAATGCTTACATCTCTTATACGACATTTCATTCAGTATGAGTGGCAGTTTAACGACATGAGAGTTTTTTCTCTGAGGATATCCAATTTCTTGGAGAGCCATCACTCATAATAAACACGAATTCTCCGACTGAGTTTAGTTAATTTTCACAGAAGCCGATCATATGCAATCTCGATCGAGCTCTGTTAATTTCTTATATTTTCGCGTTTTTAGCAAGGCATATTCACCTGTACGGGCTCTTCATGCTTGTCAACGAGTACCGCACATAATAGAAGGAACACAGTCGAGAGAGAGAGAGAGAGAGAGAGAGCCAGAAATCGCCTAGTTCCCTTCACACGTGGCCAATTGATACTCTCAAAAATCACGTTCTCCTTCCTACTAGCAGACTGAACTAAAAGGATATTATGAAAGTTACGCTCTTCAAACGCGGCTACTTTTGTATTGAAAATGGAGAAAGTTTTGTATAGCTTCTTTGGATTCAATCATTATTCCAATGAAATTGTGAACATCACTGCGGCGTTCCTGTTTCAGTCAATTTCGTGTACTTGGTGTAAAAAGAACTCTCTCCCCTCTTTTCACACTAGAGGAGTGGTAACAGGAAACAAGTTGACTGGCACAAGATTGGCTCGTGTGATAGTAATGTAAGATATTGTTTGTTGACTAAATTTTAATTAAGTAACTGACATTATTAGAGATTTTATTTACTTAAGAAAGCATGCTCTTTTCATAAACAAGTTTCTGAGGTTCAATATATTTAATTTCCTTTCATACAATCATATACGACGGTAATTCTGAAATTTTTGAGATAAGTGCAGGCAAGAAGTTTCGAAACAAGTTAACGGTTTCATTCGAAATTGCAAAGTATTTTAACACAGCAGACGATTTTTTTTACTGACTTACATCAAGTATTAAGCGTAGAATAAATTTTAGAGAGAAGAGGAAATGGAGCTGACTTGAGAACATTATTGTGCTGTGATTTTCTATGATATTAAATCTGAATTAAATCAAAACAAATGCGTTCAATGGACGCAATTAACATTTGGTGATGAATCTCTATGTGTTGCTACTGTATCCAGATGGTTTAAGAAATTTTGCGGCAGCCACAGTTCTCTTCAGGATGAAGATCACATAACAAGGTCACTGTCGGCAGTCATCCCAGATAATGTGATTCGAAAAATATTAATGGATGATAATCGTTGTACATACCAAGTGACAATTAGATCCTCAGACATACACAAAATTATTCATGAAGAATTACATATGAAAAAAGTACTTTGTCATTGGGTTCCCCATAACCTAACTGAACACCAAAAAGATAAGCGTATCAGAATCAGTAAAGAAACCCTTAAATTGCTAAATGATGTGGTGGTCACCACATAATTTCTAAAATTGTAATGGGTGATGAAACGTACATACCATTTTTTGACATTCTAATACGTCAAGAAAGCAAAGTATGGTCTTTGAAAATGATCCCACGCCAACAATGGTGAAGACAACGAGCAATGAAAAAAGTAATGTATGCTGTTTTTTTAGAACAGGATTGGTCAAAGCCATCAAGCTGGAAGGACAGAAGACAATAACAGCAGACTCGTATACCACTAAATGTCTTTCATAAATTCTTCAAGAAGTGAATGTTGGGGAACTAATGCTTCACCATAACAGAACAACTTCCCATACAGCCGGATTAATAGTTCAGTTTCTTAAGTAAAAACAAATTAAAGTGACAGAACATCCTCTTCATTTTCCGGATATAGCTGTGTGTGACTTTTGGCTATTTTTTAATCTAAAAAAGAACTTACATGGACGTCGTTTTCATTTAGAAGAAAAGACTGATGTGGCTATAAATGCGATTTTTCATCAATTCCATGAAATGAATAGTTTGGGGCATTTAATCTGTGGACAATTAGTCTACAAAAGTGTATTGATGTTCAAGGAGACTAACTTTGAACCCTTCTAAAATTTTGTAAGTATAACTTAAGAAACCTAGGTGTACCTGAAAAATTTCAGAATGACCCTCGTATAATATATTCAAATAATTTCATAGATACTATAATTACATAGAATATTGTTTAATAACACTTAAACGTCCATTATATAATTAATTACTTTCATTTAAATAGTAAATTGTTTATAGAAATATTGCTTGAAGAATCATTTGATATTTATTTGATAAGTGCAGGTTAATTACTGTACATATCTAATAAATAATAGATCACATTACAGTTATTATGTGACCTGATTTAAACTACAATTCTAATTTGCTGTTACATTGTCTGTTAATTTATCAAATCGAATTTAATTGAGAACATATATAATTCAACCAATTGCCATTTTAGAGAGGAATTCTAACTAATTCTAGATTATTCTAAATTACTATGGAATGATTGTGATGTCAGAAATTACAGACAGAGCAATTAGTAACTCCTCTAGTTTGTTGCTGATTTGAATGGTTTGTCGAAATGAACATTCTCCTTTATTATGCTTGGATCTGTGAAAATTATTAAATTTGTTATAAGCCCCAATTTTTTTTGAATTATATGAGACAACTGCACTAACCTTAATTATAATTCGTGTATAGAGTATTTCTTTGGCAGCTTATATGTATATGTATGTATTATATAGTTTTAAAAAATTACGAGAAGAAATAATATCATGTTTGACTGTCTATTTTAGAACTAGAAACAAAAATATCTTTAAGCCTATAATTTATTAAATATTGACTTGATGGCTTAGAGGTTGTGGACCCACCTTTAGAGCCTAAGGATGCGTGTTCGATCCCGGCTGGAATCGATGGATTTTCTGGATGCGAAAGTCGTAGGCACCCATGTCATATGATTATGTTGCATGTAAAAGATCCATTGGCTCTGGTGCTCTCGGTATAATTAAAAGCAAAGCAATATTTAGCATCTGACAAGAGCTTGAATTTAATAAATTCAAGTATCAGAAATTCGGTAGCTGGAGCCGTGACTAGATGGTGCCACCAATGAAATGGCTCTCATACTTGTGGACTTGTCATGATATCAAAGCTTAGCTCCCAAAATTCAACCCATTAGAAAAAAAATAATTTTTGAAATCGTTATTTGGAAGTTCCTTCTGTTGATGCTATACAAAAAATTTAAATTTGTAATATTTACTCTCAGATTATTTTCTGCTCATTTAATTGACTTGAGTCTCTCAGCATCTCACCTTGTTTAGACTTGTGTATAGGGTTATAATGCAATTATGTATTTGCTTATGTTAAGAAATCAAGCAATTCCATAAAAATTAATTTTTCTTTAGATTTAAAGTAAAAGAAAAATGGATATAAAAACTTAAACAAAAATACACACACACACACACAAACCATCTCCTGGAAATATTTAATTGGAAGAATTTTAGAGAAAATATCTGACATGAATTTGCTCAATCTTTCCACAAATGAACATTGGGCAAAAATTTTGCAATGTTATTAAAAAAAAATAATTCAAGTGAAAGGAAAACAAAATATAAAATAATGCAATTTGACGGTGATACTTAAATATTTTTCATTTATTTTTCTTTTAAGAATGCCAAGAGATAATTTATGGAGTTCAGGAGAATTGATAGAATCACAGTCTTTTAAATCTTACTATTGGGTTAGCTAATTACTTTAAGAAAATTTTCTTTGCATAAAAATTAAAGTAATGCATAAATAGCTCTAGGGTAAGGAATGTTTAATTTCTAAAATAAAGTACTTTATTTACTTTTTAGAAAGTATTCAAAGCCTTAAGCGAAATTTTTATTTTGAAAGTAAAACCTTATATACACATTTATAAGGTTAACGAAAATTGTTTCGGTAAATATGGCGGATATTTTTTATATTTTCCACCTTAAGGAACACGATGAAAAATGTCTTTAAATTAGCTTGTGATCATGGTAAAAAAAGTCATAATAAATATTCGATTGTAAAATTCTTTAAGTTATTCGTAAAAAATGCGTGTAGCTATCATTATTGCATATGTAATAGGATGGGTTGTGATTATAAGGAGAGAAAAAATTATAATCATTCGCAACCTACCTTTGAGGAAAAGAGGTTCTATAATAGTGGTTCGTAAACAATGGTCCGTGGACCCCCGGGGTTCTTAGCACCTTTCTAGGGTATCCGCGAAGGACTCTCACTTAAGGCCGTATCATACGTACATTTTTCGTGCAACTTTTTGGCCCAACTTTTCACCGAATCTGAGGGTGAAGTGTTGCCTTAAGCAACAAAACGACATGCTGTGACGTCAGCCTCACTCTTTCTCAACATTGAAATATATCTCGCTGATTTTTCTGCTTCGAAAACGACCATCAGAAATTATTTCTTTTATTGCGTTCGTTCTTTTGTTGATGGGTATAAATAGAAATGGAGCACCATTCTGTTTAAAATATTATACGCCGTTAAAGTATTGTACACAATTTAAATATTATACGCCATATCTGATGCGTTTGAGGCGCAGCTACCATCGTTACCGCCATTTTGTTTACGACGTAAGGCGCCGAAGAACCCTATTGGCTGGAATTTCAAGCAACTTTTATTTGTAGCAACTTTTTCAGCTCACTGGCAAAAATTTGTTTGAAAGCCGTTGCTATAGCAACGGATTAAAAATTGCACGAATTGGCAGAAAAATTGCTCCAAACGTGTACGTGTGATAAGGCCTTTAATGTTAAAATTTGCATCTTTTTACAGTTTCTGAAAGGTCTCATAGAAAAATTGAAAGATACACATCCTAGACTAGATTACTACATTGCTCCAATGATAATACTCTGCTAGAACATGTATTCCAATCAAAAATATTAATTCAGCAAGTGGCGCTCAACATTTTTTTGGAGGTTGAGGGGGTCTACGATGTCAGGATAATACATAGACACGATACTCTAAAGCAGAGATGCCGAACCAGTGGGACGCGTGGCAACATTCAAGTGGGACATTCAAGGCACGCGGCACAATATTTTAGGCACGCCAGAAATCAAAACGGTTTGCATTTTAATTCAAAATAACAAAGTTCAATATGAAGTATTAAGAACAAACGCGAGTGATCAGTCACAGTTTTCAGCGATTTCCTCAGTTCAAAGAATTACTGGAAACGCTCAAGTTTTTTACGCAATCTATTGTAGCTTCATTCAATAAACTAAAATTGTCCATATTCGATTGGTTGGAAATTGAAAAATTTGAAATGCAACTGATTGATTTCCATTCTAGTTCAATATAAATTCAAAAATTTGTTGAAAAACAGAGAGAGTTGGAATTAATTGAAACAGAAATATTAACAAGCAATATAAGTAAAAATGCTAGCCATGAAATTTTGGAAATATGGAATTCGTTTCCAAACACATTAGCAGTTCGAAGAAGCTGGACCATGCTATTTTAACCACATTTTCCTCTACCTACACCTGTGGGAGTCACTATTTTCAGAGATAAATAACATTAAAGACTCGCTTAGAAACCGTTTGGCAGACGTCCGTTTTGGACTTTTTGCATTCTGCTAAAAGTAACATCTTACAATCTTAATATAAGTTATTTTTCATCTAATCTGTAACAGCACACACACTAATGTTACTTTAATTTGAATTACACGTAGAACTAAAAAATTTACTACTATAAAGTACACAATGTAGTTTTTCGTAGTAAATAAAGAGTTTGGAGTTGTTAGTAGCATTTAGTTTTATTATTTTCTCAATAATCACAAGTCAAAATTATTTGATGGCACGTCTGTACCTCATTAAATATTTCTTTAGAAAAAATGGCACGTTGAACCATAAAGGTTCAACACCCCTGCTCTAAAGTTTCAAAATCGCTGTTCTATGGATGGAGATGTTATATACAGGAGCAAAGAATAACCAAAAATAATAATTTTCAAAATTAATATTGCCACAAAGGTGTTAGATTTTTGGAAAAAAAATGGAAATGACTTAATTTTGGTTGTACGATTTTAGACTCAATATAATTATTTCGATCTACGTTAATGTATAAGGTATAATTAATATTTTGGTTTTAATATTTTGGAGCACCTTAAATTTCTGAAATTAATAGTTCGACTAACGAATAAATGAAAAGAACATCTATATCGAAATTGTTTGTATAGTTTCTTCTTAATAGTTCTTGAGACTTTTTAATTAAAAGTGCAAGCCATATTCTTTATTTTAGCAATCTTTTCTGGAAAGTTCAGCGAATTTTCTAAAGAATCGTAATCTTTTTTTCCAGCAGTCATAAGACAGACCGAATGTGTCCTGAAGACTTCGATAAAGCTGAATCACTCTCATCTATCATGAAGGTGGGACGCTCATGACGTGCACAAAAGTCTTCATTTCCTGTTTTGAGACCCCCCAAAGGGCTCTTAAGGGCTGTGGGACCCAACTGGGGAATAATCAGGTGTACTGTCTATTCAAAATGCAGCATTAGCTTTTGTTCGAAAAAAGAGAGTAGACACTGTAAGATTACTAGGTTCGTTTTCTTTTGTGTGCAGCACTTTACAGATTTACAGCAAAGAATGTTTTTTAATCGCCTAAACTTCTGAAATTATTTTTGATTCCGGACGTCTGTAGAATAATATATCATAGGTATATAATTCCAAAAATTCTTTTTGTATACGTATGTGTATAAATAACAGGATTTCATTTATTATTCAAACTATATATAATTATATAAATTTTGCATTGCTAAAAAAAAAAATAGCGCTTTTCTTTTTAAAAAAAATCGTTTAGTTTCAGTATTTTTCAGTTGTAGATTTTTTCCCTCATCGTGGGTTATCACAATTTGGAATATTTGCAATTATAATTCATTTGTTCCAAATTATTTAATTATTAATAATTAGCTGCATGATTATGAAGACTTATTATAACTTTAGTCGAATATATTTGGAACACTGCTTGGAGTAAAGTTTATAACGCCTTTTTATAGTAAGCTTAATTTACTTTATTTTACATGAATACGAAGGAGTATTTATATTGATTTGGAGAGCATTATACGAAAATATCGTACTGTTTGTTAAAATTTCTGATTTTTTCAGAAACTAATTAGAATTATTTATCTCATCAATAGTTATTCAAATACAATCACATACTTTCAGTAAATAATCATTCAATATGAAATGGGCTTTTGTAATACTTTTTTGGATGTGTAATTAATGTTTTTGGGAAGTATGCGTTGTGCGGAATTCACTAAGCGGTGCGATTTTATAAATCTCAACCATCATCATGCCTATAGGATTAATTGGTTTCAAGGATTTGCAAGATTTTCTACAAGGAGTTCAGCCTCTTTGGTTCATAATTGCGTTTAAAAATATATTGTGCATGGATTCCAAAAGTTTGGCTGAGTAAATGTATTATTCTATGATAAGTATTCTACGGAAAAAATTGCAAAACAAAATTTATAAGTGCTATTATATTCTAAATTTTATCGACATTGCTTTCAATTCTTAAAAAAAGTAAATGGAACACAGAAAGGCATTCAGTAATATTTTGGAATATAATATAAAAAATTGTTTTAAATAAAAAATATTCTTATATGCACATTATGGATTTAAAATGCTTATTATTATATAAATCATTCATATTTTTCAAGGCAGCATTATTTTGCATAATGTATGTTTTTTATTCCTTTGAACAATTATTTTTCTAGATTGTACTAGAAATAGATTCACTAAGCTAATTTACATTTTTTTAAAATTTCTTTTAAAGTGCCATTACATATTTGCGATATGATCTCGTTAAATATATAGCATTTGTTTTGTTGTATCAACGCTTCATTATTTGTCCTTGAGAATATTCCAGCTGAACCTAACAAATTTCAGTACATATTCACAAAATAAGCCTAATTATTCAATTCCTTTTTTTCTTTATTTCCATTACATTTACAGAAGCTCATTTTATTAACTTCAGAAAAAATTGCGTTCCATCGCAATAATATATCTTTTTTAAAAAAGTATGTTTTATGAAAAATTCAATTTCATCCTTAAGTATATACGCATTAAATAGGAAATCCGATTCTATCTTTACTAGATGGATGCTCAAATGTTTTCTGTTTATTATATTAGGCTTGGCTTTATGTTTCTGTCTCATTAAAATGCATGTGTTCCTTTAAAAGAACATGATGAATGATATCTTTCAGGTACTCAGTAATCTTTTTCAATTTATCATCATCCAATTTAGATTTATTTAACACATGACAAGTTTCAAAAAGCTTTATTTAATGATCTACTTTTCAATTTTTTATCCCATTGAAACGGAGGAGCAGTTTATCATCGCATTCGTTTATGCTTTCCCATGGCTTTCGCAAGAGTAGATAATCAACAATATTCTTGGCTTTTCGTGCATATTTCATTAATTACATTGAGAGTATATTTTTTCAGCATTAAATTGCGCAATGAGGGAACTTCTTGATCTTTATATTTACCTGCTTATAGTTCCCTACATTTACTAGTGTTATTTTTACAACTGATTAAAGAAAGTTATTTTGTAATAAAAAATTTTAATGAATAAATAGAATATATTTTGTTTAGGTAAAATTGAATTGGTGTAGATTGAAACTCTTCTAATGTCAAGAAGCAACTCCCAAAACCGGATCGAAAACTCTTTCAAATATTAAAAATATTTCAAAATTGATATAAAATATGTGAATGTAACATACATAAGGGAAACAATTAAAATTTAATTTTTCTTATTATGAAATGCGTACTACTTAATTTTTTAGCACTTTTTTTGATCATATCTGCTGTAATTTATTTGAGAGGTTGATCTTTACCTTTTTTTTATTTTTAATATATCTCTATACTTTGTAATAACCCTCCTTCCCGTTTACCCTGTGATCCAGCTAAAGGTGTGGAAGGAAGTGAAAAATTATTCGCTATGATAATTTCCAATTATTTTATTTAGCACTTTAATCGACTCAAACACAATTCAATTCAACACAATAAATAGGATGCTCCAATTAGTCATCAGAGGGAGGGAGATATTTGCGTTTGGGGAGAATACATCTAATAAACCACTTTATAATAATATTTCTTCTTCCTCAATATTACTTTACACGGTAGATATGTAACTAATGGCCACTTAACCAGTTTAAGGTGATATGGTACCCTAAAAATCATTAAACTGTCGAAAAAACTTTTATTGGCTTATTTGATACCCCGAATCTTTATAAATATGCCTGCAAAATTTCAAAACTTTACCTGCATTTGTCATTAAGTAATGGAGCAATGTTCGATGCTAAACAGAAACTACCACGCCTACATTTCAGATTATCTGCTAGAAAAGAGCCTGCTAGAAAAGAGCTGATTATAATTTTCTAATGCGCAACAATGAGATTGACATTATATATGCAGTAATAAATCATTTTAAGAAAGAATTGTGCAATCCATGCAAAAATTTTAGTTTTGTGAATTATTTACTGAAGATCAAATGGATTTGGTCAAGATTTAAAAGTTGTGCGTGCTTTTTATGATACTATTATGAATGAAATTAAAACTTCAAAACGGATTCTCCCAAAGCACAAATACTAAATCTCATTTTGATAACTCAGATAATTAAAAATCTAATTCGCAAGAATAGAAAAACTCTCCCATTTTTATATATTTGTTTTTGGTGATATATATATATATATATATCCCATGCGTGTGAGATTCAATACTTTTATTATTAAAATATTTTAAGATATCTATTTAAACAAATGCACATATACAGCTCTTAGATTTTGATGTATTTTACCTATAAATTGCTATTTGATTTTGCTTTTATTCGAGTACAATATTTAACATGCGAAGGCTTTTAAAAAATCATGGTAATAAAAAATATAGGCATAAACATCTTTTGTACATGTTGTGCATTAGCTCTGAGCATGGAATTAGCTCTGAAGTGTGTGTATTTTTTTTTATAATTATTAAGATAAAGTTTTATGAAATATTGATCTTTCATTGTTTTTTTTCTATATATTCATTATGGCAGTATACTGTTTAATTGTTCCACATTTGTGCAATTTTTTATGGTAAGTAGTTTTAAATAAGCTAATTAACATTTCATAAAAGTTTCAGACTATTCGATGAATATTATATCATGTTATTCATGGAATGAAAACTTCAAACTCATATTTCTCCATGTTGAATTTTTGTACATATACTGTTATTCAAAACCCTAAGGCTTTTTTGATAATTGAAGTATGGGTTTGAAATTTTTTATGCATGTTCTGAAATGTATGTTTTGTAAAACTGTGCATGGAATTAGCTCTAACATGTTTAGTACTTTTTCTAAAAAATTTCAAAATCAAAATTAATTTTTTTGGGGGAATTTTTGGAAGTTTAACTATAAAAAAATTAATAAAAAATTAAAGAGCAGCAGCAGAAAAAAACCCATGCACAGTTTTATGTAGTATAGTTTAAGGTACTTGGAAAAAAATCTTTGAAAGAAAAGAGACATATTTAAAAGAGCCTTAAGGATTTAAAAAATGCTTAAAAAAGCTAAAAAAATTTAAATTTTACAAACATTTTGCAACAAATTAAAATTTTTTTTGTATGGAATTATTATTAAATATTAGCCTTTATAAAATGCAATTAAAACCAAATATCAAATATTAAAAACAAAAAAAATTGTGAAGATGGTACCATATCGCCTTAATACTTTAAATACCAATGTAATATGAAGGTGACAATGCCTGAACTCTGTAGGCAGTCTTCTTATAAATTAAGGTTTAATCCTTCAAATATCACCTTCCTGTCTTAAATCTCTCACAAGGGCTTTCTAACTTTACGCGGTATTCTTCACCTTGTATTTCTTATTTCATCTTTAGTTAACAAACCTTCTAACTTTCTACTATCTATCCTCTTCTTCGCTTTCTTACTCACTAACCTCTTTTAACTCACAAACTTGAACTATATATAATAAACTTAATTTGCATATCACGCCTCCTTCTTAGGAGAAGATTGATAAATTTTGATAGCCGTAAAGATTTCCCTAGAGGGTTAATATAAGGACGCGAATAGATCCGTCACAACTTTCAATACTTTTTTAAGTTTTCATCTTTGCCACGGCCATTTTTCACAATACTTAGGGTTATTAGTGATAAACCTTGCACTTTAGAAACTAGTTCAAATGCCGAGGAAGACAACAGAGTCGCATTTCTTCAAACTTCTACATTACGTGTGGATTTAAAGGCTTATTTAAATTTAACCCAAAGTAGCTCCCATCGTTCAGCATCACACTTTTGTAATGATAATAGTACTCAAATGTACACTGATACACTGCCTTGATACACTGTTGCTTACGAAATTCGTGCTTTTATATATATATATACATAACCTACCTCGTAACTTACAGCGGATTCCTAACAGTGAAATATATAGAAGTAAAATAAATCAATATTTTTTCCAATAAAAAAAGAATGAGAACCAAAAATTATTAAAACATATAATCAACATCAACTCATGGTTTAAAAATATTCAGTAAAGTCAGTAATTTCGAAGCAATATAAATTTACGCGTATAAATAAGATTTAAATTTAAATATATAATTGTATATGGATTCTAAATATTTATTTTTTTCTCAAAATTCATTTTTATTAATTGCTTCTTATGTTTAATGAAATCATTAATATTTTAATTGAAATTTATGAGTAATGCATCTTATATTCAATGAATCAAAGAAAAGTCGTAGTTATTTGCTATAGAGTTTAGTTACAAAAATGCTACACTGAAATGAAATTTGTTATATATTTTTTACTTTTTCAGCGAAGAACAGCTTCCATTATTTCTAAATTAAAAGTACACTTTTATTTAAAAATAATGCAGGTATTACGTACCTAACTGAAATATTTTCCCTTTAAGGAATATTTAGCTTAGAATTAAGTTTCTGTAGTTTTTCTGTTTACATAGAAAATATATATATTTGCTTATAAGCATTAATTATTTAGAATCATATATTTAACTACTGCTTAGTTGCTTTTTCCTATTATACTCAAAATTCAAAGGCCAATTTTTTTTCGTTATCGTTCATAAAATTTTTACTAAGATAAAGTTCTTTAATATAATCGCATTTTTCTAAATATTCAATATAACTTCTTATATAATGACTTAATATTATTTTATAATGTATGTATTTACTTTTTCATTTTCATTAACATACCAGACATACGTAAATTCTTCCATCTGAGTTAAATTTTTAACTTATGTAAAATGTCGTAACTTTCAAACTCCAGACTTTCCTCTGAATTACATTAATCAATTTTGTATTTAAACCACTGTATTCAAACTATAAGCATGTAAGAAAAATAGTTTTAAAATTTAATGTGAATTCTTTAAAAAATTTAAGGAACTAACTTTTTCTTTGAAATTTTTTATCGTTAAAAATGCATTTCGCTACAAATTATAAGGTTTTTATTAAAAAAATTTTTGATTTCAGTAACTTGAAATATTTTACGAACTCGCTACAATGTTACGTCTGTGAAATATTTATAGAAGAAAAACTAAATTTCGTGAATCATTTAAGAGACTCTAAATGATTATGAAATATTACATTGAAGATAAATTTCACTTCAGATGTAAAAATATATTTCGTTCGAAAGATGAATGGATTAAATAGAAATAAATGCCTTTCATGAATCGTGAAAAATTTTTTGACGAAAATACAGAAGCTTTAATCCTTGAATTATAATTTGAATTTAAAGTAGCTTCGTAAAAGGACCTTGCATGATGAAGAAAGGACTGACAAAAAAAAGTCTTTTTCTTGAATTTTCATCAAGCAAACATATCCACACTTCATATTCTTTAAATATTAAAATCCTAATCAAGAATTTATTCGCTTTTCTTACAAAGAACTTTCAACGTCTAATGTTTAGAATTCTACGTATTTAGTTCATTGTCTAATGAGCGAAGCTACAAAAAGTACAAATAACGTAAAATGTAGCAAGTTTTTTAAGGAAAACATTGAGAGGCTTTTTTCCTTGTAAATTTTGCTGATTTTTTTTCTTAGGTGCAAATAGCAATATTAAAATTTGTGGTTTGTTTTCGTCTCCATATAATAACAGAAGTAAGTTTATTTCACATGTGAATTTCAATGAAAGCTTTTAGGTCAGTAAAACATCTACGATTGTGTTATAACATTTCTGTGGTTTTTAAATACTTTTTTTTATAAATATAGATAGCCTTTTTTTAAATAAACGTACAGGTTGATTCAAAATAAGTATGACCAATTTTAAAATATAGCAATTTATATTAAATATTAATCACTTTATTACCAGTTTTATTTAAAGAAATAAATCGTTTAAATTACCAATCTAACTATTTTTATTAATGGGAGTAAATTATGGATTCGAACGCGAGACGAAATTTTAAAGCCATTGAAGGATGATTGCTCAAATTCTGTTATAAATAAATCATTTAAAAATCGGAAAAGACGTTTTTCTATTAGATTACTCTCTAAATTTCGAAAAGAAGTAAAATTTAAGTGGCAATCGAAAGCTGCAGGGAAAAATGGTGAACGAAAATTGTCCTTGGGGATGAAGAAAAAGAAAGCTAAAAAGACTTATCGTTGTGGAATATTTTCTGCTTCAAAGAACCTTAGCAAAGAAACTACAGATATAACAATCAACAATTTGTAGTCAGATAAAGAAATTTGGCTATAAAAAGTTTAAAAACCAGTCTCTCATCAAATCTCTGCAAAGACCGTTGATAAACGAAGAAAACGTTCTTGCCCTCTGTATTTAATGTTACGCAAAGGTCGATGAAAAACATGGATAACTTATGATGAATTCTCTTTTATCTTTCATCCACAACAGGCAAAACGAAGATACAATACATTTCACGTGAAAAGCTTCGCAAAGACGCAGCTGTTTTGAAAAAGACAAGTTGGCCGCGTCAGGCATTATGGTATGGATGAGAACTTCTTCTCAAGGCTTAACAAAAATATTTTTTGTCAAACCAAACTCTAAAACTGGTATTAAATACTATTAGAATCACGTTTTAAAGCACATGATCAAAGAAAGTAAACGTCTTTAACCTCCAGGAAACTTTGTTTTTCCCCATGGTTCTACACCAAGCCATACTGCAAAATTAACTATAAAATGGCTGAAAACTAAAAAAATAAGTTTTTTTTCCTTCTGAGATATGGCTACCATCATCCCCTGACTGTGTTCTTTGTGATTATTTTTTATGGGGATACATAAGAAAACAATTAAATAGACGTAAAGTACGAACACTTTAAGGGCTTCAAAAAGCAATCAAAGAGAAAGGGGGCAAAATACCCCCAAAAATGGTCAAAAAAGCTCTTTTTGCTTGGCCTAAAGGCTTACGTAAAGTGTACAATGTTAAAAGAGACCACATAGAAAATTTCATATGTAAATAACTTAATTCAATAAAAATTGAAGATGCTCTGAAATTGGTCACATTATTTTTGAATAAATTTGTATTCTTTATTTTTTAATGCATACATACATACACACGACCGCCTACATGCACACGAGCACATATGAAAAATAAATGGTAAATATAATTTGTTTAACAGTGTACTTGCGTATTTTAAAATCTTTTATCACTATAAAAGAAAATATGTTTTTTCTAATATTCGTATTTAAAAAAGCGTCTTAAAAACTTTTTCTGTGAATACAGTTTTTTTTATTTAGATGTGTGTTATTATAAACGTGGAAGGAAATCTAATTGAAATGTAAATGTATATTTTTATTAAATAGTTAACCAAATCTTTAAATTCTCATTAGTAATTAACGCATTCGTAATTTTTGACTAATTCAATTACCGCATTCATTACAAAAAAATTTCGAGCGTGGGTGTGCTGAAATTTCCTTCGCAGATATTACATATTTATTTAGACATTTTGAATGAAAATTCGTTATCGTATTATTTTGTAATGAATCATTCGCAGCATTTGTGTGTTACTTATTTTTTTTAAAAAACTGAAACTGAGTTAACTTTAATAATTATGATATAATTAATTGTGCAACTTAATTACTTTCTTTATTTTGTAAGCAATAAAATGAACTTTTTAAAAATTACATATTTCAAAAATTTAGAATCTATTGTGTTCAAAAGTATTGTAATTTAATTACCGAGTAGGAAAATATTTTACGTTCAACTTATTTTTTTCATTTTTTAAGAATCGTAACTTTTACGATGAATAATAATAGAATGTTAAAATAAGAATGATATAGAATGTTAAAATAAGTATTAATTTAAAATTTCCGTAATAGTTTAACCCTGACTACAAAAATACTCTTAAATAAATTTTGGTGGGTATTTACTAGTTATTCAATTATAAGCTTGAGTGTAAAGTAAAGATGATTAGCACATTTGTCAAAATTTTCAAAAAACTACTATTGAATAGATTGTACTTAAAACTTGATTATAATATTTATAACATAAAAAGAGATGTACCACTCAAAAGCTATTTTATGTTAGCATGTTTATCAGAAAATCATGAGCATCATTATTTAACATCGTTAGTGGAGTTTTACCCCCGACTCTTCCACTGAAATTAATAATGTACCCCCAAATCAACAACGAACAAAACAATAATTTTCAAAGCATCTGAGGATTCGGCCAAAATCAGGAAGACAATGTCTCTAATTTTCTTCAATTTTCGAACTTTTCAATATAATTTCTAGCTTAGTAAAAATACTACCAAAAATTTTGCAGTTACTACTGAAACTTAAAGCAGCTGAAACAGATAAGCAAAAAACCTTATTTACTAGTTGAATGCTTTTTTAATGATTAGTAAATTTTATCTAACTTCGAAAATTCCGCTTTTATTCTTTTAATTCTATATTTTCTACTTCAGTTCTAAACTCCATAGATTTCTTATACTCTGAATCGGGTAGTCAGCACCAATAGCACACTTCCAGGATCCAAGAAGTCAAGGTTTTTCTCTGCCAGCCTACCTCATTGATTCCTGAAGTAATACTTTTCTTAACTATCCAAGTCGACAACACCATGCCACCTCTCAATTTCAGATAGGGGATTGAGGGCTACTAATGTAGCCCATTTGCCTCGCAAAAACATCACACTCAGCACCATTAGTTGCCCGATAAAAAGAATGCTTTCGGTCCACTTCAGATGTTATTAAGTAGTAATGGAATCACGTTAGCTGTTTCTGTAGTGATTTGTTTTTGAAGTGATAACTTCTTTAGGCTCGTTTTGCAGCAGAGTGAACTTGAATGATGCCTTTTAAGAAGCCAAGAATTGTTACGCTCGGGTTTGTGACGCTCCTAACAATGAATTGGAATTTTCCGTAACAGTTTAAAGTCCTTCAACAAAAAAGACTTACAACAATAACAAAATTTGGTGTCGAAAATCGGTTTTCAGCCAAACTGGAATTTCATGACGTTGCTCTATTGACTGTACTAATTAACTTTGTTTACAAAATAGTCGGTTATAGGTAACTTCTGTAGGCGCGTTTTGCTGGAGAGTGAACTTGAATGAACGTCACGTTCGGGTTTGTAACGCTCATTCGGCTTTTTTCGTCATTGTTGTAAGAATGTTTTTGTTACAATAATGACAAAATTTAGCGTCGAAAATAGGTTTTCAGCCAAACTGCAATTTCATGACGTTGCTCTATTGACTGTATTTATTAACTTTGTTTAAAAAATAAGTGCTTTTTTTAACATGTTTAACTTGAAATATATTATTAAAATCCCAATCCCAATAATGTTTTACATTTTTTACAAATTTCTAGAATTTTCTTGGATTTAAATTCCGAAAAAAAGAAAGTTACAACTATTTTTCAAGTAGATTGGTATATTGTATATCTTTTTTGTAAATTTTGCGTAAATTGTACCATGCCCCATAAATTTTGTCATCCGGTGATGAAGTGATAGACATCTTCTGTATCTCAAAAAATATTTTAGAGTTTCAAAACCTATTTATGCGGAAAAGATGTTCTATGGTATAAAGATAAAAATAAAAATAAAATTAAGATTAATTTTTATGTTAAGCATTGCCATGAGGGGAATGAAGTATAGTAATTTGAATTTTTTTGATGGTAAAAATTTACAAGTAACTCATAGAAAATATTACAAGAAAAAATGTGTCAGGTATATTAAACAGCTTTCAATTTTGTATTTGTGTTACCTAAAAATGTACTAAACATTTTCTTTTCTGAATTATTATTTTCTTTCGTTTCTGATCCCAACTAAAAATAATTTATGTGTATTTATATGCGAAATTGTACTCCGACTTACGCGAATTCGACTTACGTGTGTGGTTAACACCCAGTCCCATCTATCTCATAAATTCGGGGTTACTCTATATTTTTTTTTCTCTCCATATAACCGCAATCCTCCAAATAGATAGATATTTCACATTGTTTCCTTGCTCAAAACACTGAGTTGATTATGTTATAAGATTTTAAATATGTGATGTTGCTTTGTTTGGAAAGTGATTGTATTAACATGTTAGTAAAACGTGGAACAGGCTCAGTTGTTTCGGGATTTAAATATTTACAATCGTTTTATATGGAATAGAAACAATTAAAAGAATAATTTAAAAATGAACAAATTACGAAGTAATATGATAATTCGCTTTGTCACGGGTCTATTCGGATTTTTCTAACTAACAATCCTCTTGGGGAAAAATGGGTCTTTAAAATTTAATTTATTGAAAGTATTCCTTCGAAGAAGAAGATGGGAGTATGTGAATTAAGACTTGTATATTAAGATTAAACTTTCGAGGTTAGAGAGAGGTTAGACTGCTACGGCTAGCAGTAATTGACTAAACGTGAAGAGAAGCGTTGGTACTTCGTAGCTGATTATTGTAATATTAAAGTTGACGATTTGTCAATTAGGAACCAAATTAGATTAGATCTCTAAGAATTAGAAGGTATTGCTTAGACGTAAGTGATCTGTTTATTTAAAGTCTTCTCGTATCTCGTCTGCCTTGCTATTGTTTTCCATATTTTATGTTTGGGTGCATCTCTTAACTTTCGTTAATAGAAATTGTCTGGTTGTTCGTATAAAAGAATAAATTGAAGTTATATTGACTATGGCTAATCTCTTCCTCCCTACCTCCCCACACTGAAGGATGAGTTACAATTTTTATACAAATATTACTTGGCCTTGAAACATGACAAGGAAGAACTTAAATTAAGGAAAAATACTTTGAAAGTTTCGAGATATTTTTTTTTTTAGTTTAGTAGTTATTTCTAAGTTTTGAATAATTATACCTTATTTTCATCAATTGTTTTGATTGATGGAAGAAATTAAAGTCAATCAATGGGTAAAAAATACCAATTTTTGAAAGTGCTTTATTCAAAATCGAAGAAAATTTTAAGAAATATCTTTCATTCGTATAATATGTTTTTAAAATTAAGTTCATTGTTGGTGTCGTGTGAGCAGGCATGAATGAGGGTACTAAGAAATACAAACACACACAAGCTTCTACTTTACATATTAAATAATTTTTGCGGGTATGGAAATACTCAGACAGTAAATATATTTAAAGGGAGTTAGACTGTACATATGTACATTCAAGTTTAGTTTATTTATTTAAGAGTGTGTAAACTGTGGCTTGATACGTGCTTGACCAACGTTAATCTCTCTGTAAGCACACATTCAATATTTAGGAACCTTATTCAGTTAAATTATTCATAGTTACAAGTTTCAACATAATCTTCATTTGATTTCGATTCAATAATTTAGAATGCTTCTTCATTCGTATACGAATTTAGAAATTACAATTATAATGACAATCCTGCAATTACATAAAGAAGTTTCAAATTATATTTCTTTGACATATCTATTAAGTTTATTGTCCAGAATAATGCGGAGCTACTATCTGATTGAAGTTAGATTAACTTGTGCAATGATGAATCAGCAATGATGCTGAATTTGAAATGCATCTCCAAGACATTACCATGAATGTGTTTACAGTAAGCTTGATAAATAAAGGAATCTTATCGTAAACAAGCCTATATATATTTGGCCTCTTTTAGTTTCAGAATCGTAGAGAATCGTTTTGGACTTTTAAGGTAACCGACAAAGTCCAGAACCATGGTTTTGTAAAAGAATATGAATAAATAGTTTTTTTTATATTTAGTGTCCCCTGCACATGAATATGCATATAAAATTGTTTTAAGAATATTATTAGAAAAAAAATTATTTAAATGCAATTTTTTTAGCAAAAAAAGGAAGAAAGAAGGACATATTTTCAAAACATTCTCCGTTTATGCAAAATGCTTCTATAATATAATAATACTTTGCTTATACATAGCTAAGACTACTGTACAGAGCTTGAATTAGGATTTCTGAATAAATGCACATTACATCTAGAGTTACTATCAGTGCAGAAAGTTTCTATCTCTGATATATTAAAAATATGTATAAATCCACTTCTATAGATAACATTTTTCAAAAATCATAGTTCAAGCTCTGTACAGGCGTCTTAGCTGTACAGAAGGTCATTCGCACTTTATGGGAACGATTTTGTTAGCAAATTTTTATCTATAAATGCTTTATTTTTTGTGATTTTGCTTCTATCTGATAGCCATGATTCTTGACAATAGCTCTAGTTCGAATTTCCCATGAAAGTAAACTTTTTATTAGTACAGTCATGCCAATTTTTGCTCCATTCCTCTTGAATCGTTTTCCTAAGTCCGTTCAGTGTTTTTGGATGCTGATTTCCTAAGGCTCGTTTTAATAAACCGAAAGCACAAAAATCCATTGGAGAAGCAGGTATTTCATCAAATTTCATTTCACACTTTATTCCTGTTTCTGATTCTTTCTTCGCTAAATAAGAAGCAGTTGACTTAGATGTGTGAATAGAGGCTTTGTCCATATAAAGCTCAACTTTTTCCTTTCATATAAACCTGGAATTTCTTCATCAGAAATTGGTTATAATATATTCCTGGTAATAGAGAGGATTAATTTTGGCTTTGCATGAGATATTTTTTTAAAATTTTTAATTTGCTGTAGTAACCAAATCCTGCAAGTATTATGAATCTCTAGAGACTTTCCTGTACACTTGTGGCGGGTTCCATCTGCGGTACTTCAACTGATCCTCTTGGGAAAACTATTCTTTAACCGTGATTTTTTAGTTTAAATATCGCTTTCTGTAGAGATGACATGATTTTATGCTAATATAAAATGCTATTTAAACCCTGGCATTGGGGTGTTTGAGGTTAACCATGAAATATTGCGGCTAGGAAGTCGTGCATCTTGAAATTGATATTCCTTTCAGAATCCACCCGGAGATGGGGAAGGAAATAGCAGCGGATCTGTACCAAGCTGTTCAAAAAGGACTGGTATAAGGAACTCCGACCACAGATAAGTCTTTTTGAATAATCTCATAAGTTAGATTATAAGAATTTGGATTTAAGATTGCTCCCAAGGTTAAGGAATAAGTAGTAAATCGTTCAAAAGTGTTAGATCTAAAATTAAAGTAGCTATTTTGAAAATCATATGTCTGATCTTCTCCGAACCCTCTTACACCTGCAACCTCCGGGTTGCGGCATACTGGCGAAACCATCTCGCACAGTCATTTCCGTCAGTTGAGCAATAGAAAATTGATCTTATTTTATTACAGTCACTTAAATATATCCATGTCTCATCGAATGTTATTGCAACAAATTTCCATTTTTCAGCATCTGGGTGTTATTCATACAATTTTCTACAATTTGTTTTTCTTTCAGCGATATGTTTTGGCAAAAGCAGATGAACTTTAGATTTAAATAATTTTTTAACTTTAAATCTTTATGAATGTAGTAGAAGGCATTCTAGTTTCGATGCAATGAATCTTTGAGTCGGCGGATTTTCTTTTAGAATAACTTTCTTGATAGTTGCCTGCGTTCGAACAGTCTTAGGATGAGGTTTCATGGTCATATTTTCATTTTTACTTTCAGATTGACGTTTATTCCTTTCAAATTCAATATACTATAAATACCTTTTTTTTAAATGCAAAAATCGAGATTTTTACATAGCTTTATAATTTGTTGATTCGAATATTTCTTCTCGGAAAGCGCATTACGTAACCTTCAAGCAATCCATCAATATTATCAGACATTTTCAACATAAATCTTTTATTTTACATTCCAATGAAATGAAAACATTAACAGACGATTATATTGAAGTTGCCAACATTTTATCCCAAAATGCAACTGAGAAAATAAATTACAATATCGTTTGCATACAGTGCGAACGACCTTTTGTATACAGTCAGAATATTATTGTTATAGAAGTTCTTTTCACATAAAAGGGAGAATGTTTTGAAAATATGTCATTTTTTCTTCGTTTTCTCAAAAGAAAGCATTTAAATATTTTTTTTATTATAATAATATTCTTAAAACAAAGCTAAATCCCAGTTCTGAACGTAGTAACAGCAAGCCTACATATTAAGCCTATTATACTTTGCAGAAAGCATGGAAAATTCTGTTTTTGATTTTTAAATTAAAATATCAAATGACTGATATCTTTGAAAAAATTTGAGTTAATATTTATTATTCTATATAGTTATTTTCTCAAGAATATTCTTTCACTATTTTAGAACAGAAATGTCACTTGACGTATTTTCTTTTTTTGCTTTAATTCTTTTAAAAAAAAAAAAAACTTTTATAATTAATTTTTAACCATCCATTTTTCTATTGCTATATACTGTCAGAAGCATAATTTTTTTTCTAATTCATACGTGTCATTTAAATGCCGAATATTGACACTGGCAAATAAACCGTCACTTACTAACTTGAAATAAAAAAAAAAGAAAACTACAAAAAAGTTCTTTTCTCCCCCATTAAAGAAATTAAAGTTTTCCTAAATTGATCAATATGGACACTTATTACTTAACCCTATTTTTCTGATGTCCTACAGATGTTTACTTTGAGTCGTTTTTAATCGGATTTAATACGATTAATTCAGTTATATTAAAAGAATCGGGTCAAAAAGTTATTTGCTGAAATAATGTGGAAAGATAAGACTTAATTAATTGCTGCTTCTAAAATGTCCGAAGGCAATAAAAGAGTCCATGCTTTTATTAATATTTAAATCTCACTAGAATTCTAAGTGAACGTTTAAAGTAGAATTTGATGTATAGAAATCTGGAGAGCGTTTGTGCTAAAAATATTTTATTTACAGAACAATGATTTAATTAATATAGCGACGCATGAATATATGAATGTTTCTCATTTCTTTTAATTTAAATGTTATGAAAAGAAAAAAAACCACTATCTCTTTATAAGTTTACGAAAAAAGAACTGAAAGTATTGCGAGTTTATAGTTGTGTAAGTATAACAGCTCAAATTTAAGCTAGAATAATCAGGGTAACGTATGAAGGCTATATGAAACATATTTTAAAAAAAGTTTTAATACATCTATTTTATTAAACCTATATAGATAGTTTTTGCAAAAATGAGGCCCTTTGTCTTTCCTACGAAACTTTACACAGTAATCTAAAATGTTTACGAATAACATTTTATCTATTTTTTCAGATTTAATATATAGTGGAAGATTTTTAAGTAAAGTTGATAATTTAACAAACTATTCATTTAATTACGTTAGTCAATGAATTCCTCAGTTTGAATGAAAATTATATAAAAATCTAAGCTGAAATTCACTCGAAATTTTTCATCAGAAGAAAAATTGAAATTGGAATACTTTGGAATCGGTTAAAAATAACTCATTCTATTTTTTTACATATATTTATGAAGTTAAAATTGGTGTGGTTTCAAATTGAATCAGTTAATTTATTAAAACATAAAAAAATTCTATTCTTAAAATGTTAGTGGAATGTGATATCTATTATCATATATATTTTTAAGGAATTAATGTCTCAGAGAGCAGTTATATATAAAGCAATTATTTTTAGAAGCTTGTAAATTCATTGTGTATGAATATTTTTTCCTGGATGCATGGGATAAAAGTTTGCTGTGTTAACACGTAGAAACTTTTTTGACTCTCAAATAGCTGTAAAGGTCATGCATAAATATTTTACTTTTCTAAAAACGGGGGAAAAAAGAAAATAGTAACATATATGCAATTTTATCTAAGAGGATAAATCAGAAAAATCAGCTGTTTTATAGTGTAATTCAGTTGCCAGAGCTCGTGTCTTATTTAGAGTGCAGTACGCTTACTTAAAAATGTTTGGAATATTTAAAATTTACTTTGAATATTGATTCAGAACGGCTTTAACATTTCGATATGTATTTGTATAAAGGTATATTATTAGTAAGTAGAATTATTGTTTGTTTGTATGTGGCACTATTCGATGCAACACATTCAATGCAATAAAATAGATTCAGGCATAAAATGGAATTGCATCTATAGAATAAAAGGCTTTATTTTCTAATCCCTTTGTGGAATTAAAAATTAGAGCCCTTTATAGTATCCTTTTTCAATACCCTTTTAAAAGCTTCACTTGTATGTAACGGAATCTTTGAATTCAACTTTCACCCATTTCAAAAGGTCATATTAATTCGAAATTTTGCTCACCTGTTTGGGAGCGATGAAAAAACAATAATTTATTTATTTTGTTCCATTGTCCTGATTAGGATCACCAGGATTAACAATTTCCCATTTTCAGATCCCATCCCGCATCTGGCGACTAATTTCAGATCTCATTTCTAGATTTGGCGACTGATTCTCGATTTGGCGACTAATTCCAGATTTGGCGATTAAAAGATTAAGTTACAACTTAGTTCGATTAACTATTAAAGGGTGTTTTTTTAAGCTATAATTTATTTTAAGACCATTTGTTGAAAAGATAGTGGTTCACCCAGTTAATTTCAACTGAATTTTGATGTTCCGAATAAAATAGATATGTGATCAAAGCTTTGAAAAATATTGAAATGTTGTCATAATATTAGGCTTTATAAAATAGATATGTGATCAAAAAACTTTGAAAAAAATTGAAATGTTGTCATAATATTAGGTTTTACCTAACTCTAAGTTACTTGGAAAGAATAATTTTATTCTATTCTATGTATTTTGTTCTTAAAGTGAAGCCTTGTTCCATTTTCCGACGACTCTTTATACAAGTATACGGAGAATTGAAGGTAACTGCATTTTCTATTTTGACATTTAGCGGGATTCTTGTAAAGAATAAAAATGGAGAATTATTCTGTTTAATTGTAATATGTTTTACTGAAGAAGAATGCAGGTGTAGATAGTAAAATTGACCTTTGATTCCGATGATTTTAGGCTTAAGAAAATTTGTAACCTCACGAATTATTATCACGAAATACTGCTAATAAGTTGTTTATTTTATTTATCACAATACAGGAGGTTTATTACTATTTCAATTCCCTCTCAATTTTTACCAATCATTTATCTTATGGGTATAAATAAAAGAATACTTTTAGTATGATTTGTATATGTATATTTGGAGTTTCTGTATTAATTCTAGAAACAAGACAACTTAGACAAATTAAATTTGACTTCATTACGTGGTCAAAATTCAAAATAACAACGGCCTCCTCCACTAATCTTTTGTATTCTCCCAGCACAAGAGTAACAATAATAAATCTGAACTGAGTTTCGAAATTTGTTTCTGCTCTTCTTTTAATGAATCACTTGATATTTTTGCCTGACTAATCTACTATGGGTGCAGTAGCAAATTGGTCACGAATTAGAGGATGGCTTTATTTCTTCCGAGTCGTTTATTCGAACCATGATACCATTGATGACCCACGTGAAGAGAAGTTAATATATGTTAAATCTATCGAGGTTCAAAGACCTCATTATGGCATGATGTCGAAATTTGGAGAGTGAATGCCAGCTTAAGTATAGTCCTCGTCAATTCGACAACAGTTCTAAATTACGAAATTTAGTTTCAAAATATAATGCTAACAAACAATCGGGCAGCCAATCTGAGTCTCTATCATCACCCCTCAACGACCAATCAGTGCGTAGTGTCTCAGCTCTCAACCAAGCTAAAAATACTGCAAGAAAGTCAAGTCAAGAAGCCACCTCCGGATCCTCTCGCAACAACCAATAGCCTTCATGCCTCTCCGAAGACTGTGTAATCCCACCTTGTGTCGTTTCCACATCTAAGAATGTCATGATACGGGATTGTGGACTGTTTTATAGTCCAGATGCCCACAAATAAAACGCCATAAAAAACAATCAATCTCAACCGAACTAATCTGCTTTTGCTAACCTGAAGGCTACGATAGCGTAAGGGTCAGGGTCATGAACATGTACCCTGCGTGCCATGAGTTAAAGACATAGTTCCACTGAAGACCCGCCGTGCACAAAGGCTGATGCATGTTAAATCTGTCGAGATTTAAAGTCCTCTAGTTGATGTGGTGTGATAGTTTGGAGGAGGAGGGGAGTTGCCAGCTCAGGTGTCATTCTCATCATCCAACCGAGGTTCAAAATTACAAAGTTCGTCGACAATAGCCCTCATGTTGTTTTTTGCTCGTCGTTAATAAGCACTAATTTAACTCTGAAAAATTGAGACACAAATCACGTTCTTTTTTTAAAAAATATTATTAATTTTTAGAACATCTTTAAAAAAACTAGAAATTTCAATACTTTTTCTTAAATACATTTTATGTAGATTCAATTGTGCTTTCATATATGTACATGTATGAATGATCCAAAATACATGTAAATAATCTATTAATCAAATCTCACTAATGCAAAAACAGAAAAAAAAAACTGTTTAAGGCAATTTACATGTTTTTTAAGTTGTATAGATTACTTATATAAATTACATTAGGGAGAAAAAAAGTAATCGAAAGAAAAGACAGGAAAAAAAGAGAGTGAAAAAAAAAGGAAGAAAGATTGTAATTAATTAATCTTTCAAACAGACCTATCCTATTAAATTTATTAACATGGAGCATTTTAATGCCAAATTATCTTTCTGAGTACTTTCTTGAACTTCATACTCATTAAAAAATTACATAGAATCAATGATGATTGTACGGCTTTGGAAAGAAAAGGCATGAAGTTTTTTGTTTTAATGGTGTTTTTTTTACCCGTTTTCAATTAATTATTATTATCCTAATTTTAAACGTGGCGCTTGAAGTTTTTTTACTGCTTGATTTTTAACTTTTTTTTCCTTCTTGTGGAATACGATTAGATTATTTAATCTTTGTTTTCTTTAAAAACATTAAGTACTGCTTGTCAACAATTACATGTGATTTTTTTTAGTTTCTTGATAAAGTATGACCAGCCCTAAAATTTCGATAAGTTAATTTTAAATGTAATTTTTTCCTTAAATGTAAGAATATATAATTTTTATTTTCAGTAGTATTTTACAAAATAAAAAAATACTATTTAAATCCTTTGTCAACAATTCCACCAGTATTATTTCTTTTTTATCTATATATGTAATGTATCTTGTATTTCCGTGTTATAGTATATCGTGTGTTCTACTGTCTCTGTACACTATACTTGTCATGGTCAATATTTATTGAACATAATAGGATACACAGACAGTTATTCTTCGTTATATATATAATCCATAGGCTAATAAAGATTTTATAAGGATAGATAAGTAAAAATATATTAATCTAATAAAAATTATGAGTAAATGCATCGTATGATTCTCTCTCATTCAAATATTTTACGAAATTCATTTACACATGTTTGCATAGTAGTTTTAAATACAAACATGGACATATACTCTGAGTTTAAGTTTAATGAATATTCTTTTGTCTGTTTGTACAACTATATTTGTTTTGACTAAAGGAAATGTTAAAAATTATATGTCTTATAATTTATATAAAAAAAGTTAATTCGGGGATCTCTACAAAATATGGCAAAAATAATTTATACTCTTTCCTATTTTCTCTTATTTTTGTACATTACTGGTCTTCCTGTATTTCATTTAACAATTAACTAGTGCTTTTCTCACAGTTATAATAAAAATTATATTAATAAGTATTATGGTATCCGACTACCCTAAAATTGTGAATTTTGCCAAAAACTAACAAATTTTTTTCTTATGATTTTATTTTATAGACCATCTTATTAGCTTTATAAAAAATAGCGTTTATTATTTTCCGTTCACTAGAACAAAAACTACAAGTGTTTTAGTAAAAGCAGATGCCTTTACTTTAAGCAAAATGTCATACTTTAAAACGCGTTTTACTCGAAATGTATGTGTTTTTTAAATACTCAAATGGGGTCAGAGATTGCTAAAAAGGTTTTGAAAATAATTAACTGAGTTTTTTTGTGTATGTTCTGTATAATAGTAGAAGTGTTTTAACATTCCGATTTATCAACCACTGCTTTAGTACAAAATTTACAGTCCCTTATGTTGATATAATCCCTGTTATTTTAAGCAATTTCATGCAATAACTAAGCTAAGGTTCTCTAGTTTTTGTAAAAATTAAAATATCTCTTATTCTGAAGGTTATTTCAAAAATGATTAACATAGCAACACATCAGAATTGGAAAATTGAAAATCTGTTTATAAACTTTTGGTACAGAATGGGCCACGTTTATGTTATTTTTTGTCATCCATTTTTTCCCGTTTTAATAATAATAATTTCTTTTTCTATTCTTAATTTCAGCATATTTTTCTTAAAATGTACCAAACAAATCTAAGAACAACAAAAAAATCCCCATATCTCCATTAATTTATAAAAAAAAGTTGTCGTAAGTAGTCGGATACCTTAATATAAAAGAAAATAAAGCATTTTTCAATTTTAGCTAGTTAACAAAATGGGTATGGTAGAAAACAATTTTAAACATCGAAAGAAAGAATTTTTTAAACCTATTTTGGCATCAAACCTTGTTTTGAAATTTTCAAACTTAATTTCTGTGTTTTAAGCGATCAACAGCTTTAAAAGTTGCATCTAATGAACATAATTGCCTTGTCGAGCTGGTTCATAAATTGCCGGAATACAAAATGTATATTTTTGAAAGAAATTTTGTAATATATGAATTATTTTAAGTAATTCTCACTCACCCACACAGTGAGCTAGCTACCTTCCTTATATTGTTATAAACCAAAATTGTTTCACAACTTTCCTTTACAATTTATGTTGCAAGTATTTGCATTTCCTATACAATTAATAGAATTTATGGAAATACTTGGTTGATTGTAAAAGTGAAACTTCGTCTGTAATCTTATTTGAGATGAAAGGTTTCGTTCTGGATGCATAGTTTATTCATACGATATTTAATTTTCGATTGTTTTGAGATGAAAGTTTATAGTTCATTAATAGCTAAAAATCATTTGCTTTAAGTTTATTTAATTAAAATACATTTATGCACTCAACACACCACGTATAATTATATTTGCAGGCATTTTTCAGAATATAAATGTGTTATGTGAACTTTGTATTCAAGGATGCCATATTTTCTGTACGTTCTGAATTACACAGTACATTCTTCACAAACAAGTGTTTCTTGAATATATGCATTATAAATGGGTATTTTACTGGAATTTGAGGAAAATAGGGCTATTTTCTAAAACTGTGTCTTGTCGAATTAATAATTATGGAAATTTTAGATATTAATAGTATCTTCATAAAATTTATCAAAATGTCTTAGATTTTTTTTAATAATATTATTTTATACCATTATATTAATTAGACTTAAAACTATGAAAGGGACATGGTTTAATTTAGGAAATCAGTCTGTCTTGTAACAATGCTTTGAGGCAACATTGACAATCATTCCTCAATGACGTAGCAGTTTGATACTTAAAGAACAGAAAACTAGAGCAATTCGAGTTTTTCGCCCTTTTTTAGTCCAAACAAGTGACGTAATCTGGTCTGCAGCTTTTTAAATACCAAAAAGACACGCCATCATGAAATGATTGGCAGTGTTGTGATACTTTATTCTATGAGGAAAATTTAAATCATGAACTAAGCATAATTAGTCTTAATTTGTTGTATTACGAAAGAGATTCGTTTTGAATAGAAGATTTAGGTCCCTTTCCTACGAGTCAACAGAGGTCCCTCCTAACAGAAGGAGCAGACAATCTGAAGCTAGTTTTGAATAGAAATCTTCTGTGTCCCTCCACCCGAAGTCATCTGGCAGTAGAAAACTATGTTTTCCTCTACACTAGTTAACTCAATTAAAAGGATATTGCTATGTTGATCGGGGTTTGAGGATTTTATGCAAATTAGTCACAGACTTCTTTAAGAGAAATGAGAATTTATTGTCGAAGATTCCATTCTTGAAATGCAGGATTCGGCAGCAATATTCTCAGAAAAAATCTCAGGTCTTTGCACCTTCAGCAGCATTCAGACACAATTATCAATGTTTAAAATACACGTATGTTAGAGATTATTCATATGTAATCGCTCGTTCAACAGCCGAAATAATCACTAATTGCTTCAACAACCAAGGCAAGTCTACTAACAGCTAGTCAAAAACAGGCTGACTGATTTTCGGTGAGCATCTATCCATTTATAGGCCTCACGGATCATTCGGGAAAGAGCCACTTGCGTCATAAGTCTTGAAATTAGTGAATTTCTCTATAAATTTCCAAAAGAATCCAGAGGGTCCGAACTCGCCAATCTGGTCACGAAGTCACCAAAAAGGTCGCCAAAATGATGCCAACTTGGCTCTATCGCCAAAATTTCGCCAAGTTCCCATTGAATCACCATTATAATGTAAGGGACGGCGTTGCTTGCGAATATTACAATTTTAACATAAAATAAATATAACATATAAATGCAATATACACCCAAAAACAAATTATTTACACTATTTTACACAATATTTATAACAATATTGTTGAAGCTACGATCTTCACACGTAGCTACTTGTGTATTGAAAATGAAGAAAGCTTTTGATTGCTTCTTTTTTGTACCTTTGAGAGAAAGAATGTGTAGTCTGACACTCCTTTTTCCCTTTTCAGTTAGCTATGTGCCCACGTGTGAAAGGAATTCTCTCCCATCTTCACAATAGAGGAGTGGTGACAGGAAACGAGATAACTGGCAAAAAATTACTTTGTGTGGAACCAGCCTAATTTTAGATGCATTAGAATTTCATTAATAAGTTGCACTTAATCTCTGTCATGTTCAGTTGTACCCCCCCCCTCTCATTATCATGAAACAACTGACATTAAAGCTGTTTTTAAGTATGTCATATTGAAGTTATTTCATAGTATAGTTGTCTTAAACTTTTTCATGTATATTGAAACAATGCGCTACAATGCAACAATGCAATTTACTAAAACTTGCGCATTATGCTGTTAGCCAATTTTGCCCAAAAAAAAAAGACATCACCAATTTAAGTGACATCTCTAAATGGTATCAACGTTGCTATTATTTTCAAGCTTGCACGGAAATGATTTTTCACTGCTGACTGCATATCGCGGTATTTGGCGGAGGTTTTTTTTATTTGAAAAGAAAATTTCTGTGAAAAGCATAAGTTTTCAAAAGAACTGATCGGTCTGAAACACGTGATTGCATTTAAGTTGAGATTATGACGTTACAAGAATATATGAAGTGATTAGCTGGAAACAAGTGGCTGCAGTTATCACGTGACTATAGCGTCACAAGTATTTAGCCCGTTCATTAAACCTTCATTAAATATACCTTTTGAACTTTAATATTTTAACCATGTTTTCTCATTGCAAAGGCATATTTCACGTTTGCACGTATAAGGGAAGGTTGTTAAATATACAGATAGTAACTGCTTCTTTTAACACATTGTTAAAATTTTATTTTCAAAACCCACCAACTTCAAACAAGGTTCAAGAGATTTGTAAGGACAAGACATGACATTCAAGACATTCAGGAAATAAGGACATTCAAGAGATTTGTAAAACCGCCAACAAGAGGGCGGTCAGAGGATCAACAAGGACATGATTAAATTTAAATCTGATAAGCACAATTTTGCTAAGTGATTTTCATGTAAAATCTACCTGAACAAAGAATGTATATATCTTATAAGAGAGTCTCTTTCCTGTTTCCCCATATATCTAAAATAGACACAATAGAAAAGCTTCATCATTATCTTTTAAGTTTCCAACTATTCTTCTAAATTCCTAATCAAGAATCTTCCGCGAACATCGAATTATCTCATACACTGCATTTTAAGTGGATGTTTTACAATTCAAATTTAAGATGAAGTGCTTTTCCAAAAGATAACCAGGCGTGTACTACCATAAATATCGCTTAAGATCTTATTCAGAATTTATCTTATTAATGGAATACAGTGAATGAACAAAGAGGAAGATGAACTCGCGTAATTGCTAATGGAAAATGTTCCATGACTGAAAATGTTATTTTCTTGTTTTAAATGCTCTTGGTGCTTAACTTTGAAATCTACACTGGAGACTGTTGATGAAGGCCGTTTTATATATGAAACCCTGATTTTTCCATATCTGTTTTAAAGGTGAAAGTTCGGTCTTTTAAAGATTTTATGTCCCTTTTTTAATAGAAAAACGTTAAAATAATCCATTTATAACAATGAAATTTCTCAAAAATGGGAATTTTTTGCCAATTAAAATCTAATCTTTCCAAAACAGGCCATAAAATTGCTGAAAAAATGCCTATGTTCTTATTTGAGGTGTATACAATTATGGTGTATTCAGACATTCCATTGATTTATCTGGCTCACATTCTTTTGTTAAAGAATCATTGATTAATTATTTAGTTCACTCATTTCGAAAATCATTGCTATTTACAGCCTATTATAAAAAATCAATTTCTCTCGATTGTCTTACATTTAGCATTATTTTAGTGCGGGTTTCGTTAATTTTTATATCTTTAGATATTTTTCTTCTTTTTTTATGTTGGTTTAATTTTCATTGTAAATAATGAATATTGAGACAAACGAAATTTATAATGAAGATAAAAATAAAAAAGAAGCAATATATATATATATATACTGTTCTGTCAAAATTGTACATTTATATTACAGTAGAGAGAATTTAATTATTAAGTACTATCGAGGATTTTCGGATAGAAGCTTTTTGATTGCAAATTAATTATCTTAGAGCATGATAATTTTGTTTATCTTATATTTATTGTATATATGTTATGAACATATATTTATTATTTTAGTTTTCATCAAAAATGATTAAATTCATCATTTTTTTAATACTTTATGTTGATGTTGTGTGTGAGTTCATGGTAAAACTGAATCACACATTGACCCTCCGGCCCCATATATGGAAAACATTTCAATATGTTTTTCAAATGAAAGTATAAATTTCATTTTCATATTAAAAAAAAATCACGATTTGAGCAGTGGGGAAGAGTAGGATGGTGGGGAAGTCAGGAGTATTGTATAGTGCAGTGGAAAAAACCGTAGCGTTTTATGTTGATGAGAGCAAGCTTTCTCATTGGCTGGAAATGCAGTACAATTTGGATCTTGATTGGCTGTTCTAAAGGGATGGAGAAAGGGAGTATGACATATGGACGGAGTGAGCCCAGCATGAGAAACAGTAAAGAGAAAATTTATATAAATGTGTTTGTAAATGAATAAATAGAAGTTTTGAGATGGTTATACTGATAAAAAGATTAGTAAAGATTAAATAAATTTGAGGTGGATTATAAGTACATAACGTAGTGGAACGAAGTTATAATACGTATTGTGAAACGTTATAGTGGAACTTAGTTATTAATATTAATCACATAGTTATTTTGAGAAATTGAAAGATCTTGAAAAATTTTAATGGTGGCACTCTGAATGGGATTTTTAAGTTTTCTAATTTCAGTAGAATCACAAATATCTTTATTTCTTATGTATCTATTTTCGTTAAAGATCATTTTTATGATAGAATTTTGTGTGTTAGGGTATTGTTATAGTAGTATTTTCAATATAACCTCAGAATGGACAAGTCTACGCCAAAATTGGAAGCAGAATGGTAGTGTAGAAAAGTACTTTATAATTTATGTTTAAATTGGAGTTCTAGGAAATTAGGGATAAAGTTTGTCACACTGCGATCCGAAACTTATTTCTCGCATGTACAATGTTTTGTTTCCAGGTGAAAGTTTTATCAAGGATAACACCGATGTATTTCGTAGATTTAGACCAAGATATGTTTGTGTTCTAGGAAGTGGAAGTCACAGTTCATTTTGTGAAAAGAACTGCTATGTTTTTTCTACTTTAATTTTAATATATATCAGGTAGGATTGTTTCTGCTTGAAAGAGAAGAGAATTACTTTTAGAAAATTCACTCCTTTTTTTTGTTGCTAAGATCTTGTTAAAAGGTTTTTAACATGTGGATATTTTTAAATATTCTAAAAAATAAATAAACTGTACTCCTTCATCTCTACATGTCATTCTAATTAAAAAAACGTAATTTCTTTATTTAATTCAATTTGTATCTATAGCATATCAACTTTATTTTTCAAAGCATTGTGCCTTCATTTTTTGTGTAGTGATATAATTTTTTTAAACTCTATAAAAAATTATCTATACTCCATCCCTTTATAAAATACTACTAGAAATTTCTAGCATATTGTGAAAAATATCAGTTCGGTTTTGACATTAAAGTGAAAAGTTTTTATTTCGTAGCCTTTTGTACTATTTTGATATTTTTATTCACACACACTTCCATAACTCCTCATGTGCTTTTTTATTTAATAAAATTAATAATCAGAAACTATTTCCAAGGTTTTTTGAATTTGAACTTTAGGTACGCATATTATTTCTTAGCATACAACTATTTATTTATTTAACAAATTCCGTGGATTTATTTTAGGAAAATATTTTATTACTTAAAAGTGGTAACTTACTGGCTATATATTTAAATATGTATTACATAATGATAGTTATATGTCTCAGCTAGTTCATACGTATTGCGATGAGTTCTTTAATTCATAGTAAAAAAAGGTTTTCTTGTGCTTTTCATTCTTTTCCAGAAAATTTAAAACATAAAATACTTTTCTAAAATGCAATATTCTTTTTATTTTCACAATAATTTTTCAAAGCCTTTTTTACCTTGGTTTTTATTTAAACATACATTTAAACTAAAAAAGCGTTAAAAGTTCAAAATTTTTTTAAAAAAAGTTTCATTCCAAAATGCAACAAACACTTAAATGCTTAAGAACTCATTTTATAAATTTATTAAAGTAAAGTTAAATATTTTTGTATTGTGTTAAATCTTTTATATATTATTTCAGCTTTATTTATTTCATGTCATTCAATAATTTGATTAAAGTTCTCGAATTGAACTTCAAATATCTGTTATGAAAAATACTCGTCTCTTTTCAACGGAATTAAATTTAATATCATTCAAGAGTCTACAAACTTTCCGAATATAAAGAGATCTTCTAATTCCTTTGAAATTAAAGATAAAAAGAGAAATAATCACTTTAAAGCAAAAGCTATTAGTTTTGAAAGAGAAGAAATTTAAATGATCTTCATAATATTCTCTCTAAATGTAAAAATGAACACAGAATATTTTTATGTGATGAAAAAAACATGGGCAACAATGTAAACAAATGTATTGAGTTTTATCGAAAAATATTAAAATTTTTTCTCTTTTTCCCTAAATACTTTTTTTAATAAAATTCTAAGTGAATTAATAATGTTCTCTCAAACATTCTTCAATAGAATAAGAATAAAAAATGAATTTCCTTTATTTTTAATAAAATAAATATATTTTCCTTTAAAGAATAATATTACTCTGCATCTTAATTTGTTACTTGTCAGCCATATTTTCAAGAAAATTAATGTAAAATATCTGATATTTTATTCTAAATAAATATACATTAGAATTTTCTGTTTTTGAAATTTTGCATATTTGGAATTTCAAACTTAGAACATTATATTAAAATTTATAAAACTTAATGCTTAATTAAATTTAATGCTTTAAATTAAAAAAAACATGATATTTATACCATTTTTTTATACGATTAAGACAGAACGTTAATATTGAAGTAATTCATTCACCATTTTGTATTTAATGAATCTTTCACATTAATTGAATTTTCGAACTATTATGTTAAAAATGTTAAATAGAATCAGCTCCTTTTACAACCAACTGAGATATGCTAATTTAATATGAACGTTTCAGCACTTTCCAATTAATTTTCTACGATTCAAATTTCTTTGTTCAATTAGTATTTCAATTAAGTCAGATTCTCCTGAAAATGCAAAGGCTATACTTCTCTTAAAACAGCTAGAAGTTTGGCTACTTTTTAAAAATCTTACATCCCACGTTTGTGCAGAAGTGCAATTAAATTAAACTTAGAGAATTCGGTGCTCTTATAATAACTATCTAACCAAGTAAAATTTATTTTTTATTTTCGCTTCGTATTCCAAGAAGGGTTATGTTTATTAATATATTCTATGTCTAAAATGTGGTTAATTTAATTGAAGACAGACAAATATACTTTTTTTAGACTTTATTCGCAATTGAAGGGATTGAATAAATGAGGGCTTTTAAACATTTATTCGAAATAATTAATGCCTTCTTTATTGATTTTTTGCAGAAATTGAAATTAATATGTACTTTTTGGTGAATCCAAATATAGATATTACCACCAGGGATTTTAAAAACTTTAATAAGGGAAAAGTTTCAATTTGGTCAAAATTCGAGTACGTTTTAACCAGTAAAATGCTTTCTGAATACCCTTTTTGACAAATCTCTTGCTAAATTATTTATTTTTATAGCTCATAATTATTAATAAGAGTGTAAAATTTATAAATTCATAAGTAGAGTTCAAAAATAATCATTTTCTCTTGTTATTTACACTTCTGAGAAATCGCAATTTAAAGTAAAAATCTTTTTATCGTTAACCAATTATACTGGCTCAATAGTTTAGATTGCTAAAATGCTTATATTTTATGTAAAAATATAAACTGTATTAGAATAAAAAAGAGTACCGATTTTTTCTCCAATAAAAAGTGATTGATCAGTCATTGATTTTCGTGAAGTGACTTCTTAACGGTTTTGCTAAGATTCAGGCTTCTAATAAAGGGAGTCAATTTCTACCTCGTTATAAAGAATAAGCAATAATAATAAATAAGGTAAGGCACTGATCAAAATATTCTGATTGAATAGTCTCTCTTTATAACATTTAATTTGAATAGTTTAAAAAAGTAGCATATTTTTTTATTATACAATTTTATCATATATGTTTTTTTTTTATTTTTGAAACTATTTTTGCTATATCAAAAACAAATAATGGAGTAATTGATCCATATTTTGCCTCATGTATTGTAATGGCAAATAAAAAAATGTAAGGAGAAGAATGACACATTTATAAAAATACCTAAGTTTTAAGGAATAGATTTCACAAAATATATTTCTCAAGAAATTAATTATTTTCTGTAATGGTTTCAACTACCTAGCTGTAGCTGTTTCAAAAGTATTTATTTTTTCCATCTTCAGTTATCCAAAGGATTGTTATTCGTTACATTTTTTAAAGAATATTTTTTTCCCTCTCATACTAAATCCAAAACTAATTTGATCTAATTAAATGTGAATCTTAAGAACTAATGTTAAAAAAAGAAATCAGATACACATTTGGAAAGAATCCTTTATTATCAGGTAAATATTAACACAAGTATTTTTTTATATTACGTCACACGCCAGAAGTTATGAAATATGTTATGAATTATTCCTTAAGGCGTGGTTCATTACTTTTCATTTATTACACAGATTTTTTTTCTTTTTATTCCATTATCATAAATATCCAATGCTTTGAACACTGAATGGCTCTTTGTTTTAACATTCATAAAGAGGGAGGGGGTATCAGGGTTCCGGAGACTGGGTATCTCCAAAACAGGTCGAAAGAAATAAAAGACAGGTCTAATGACATCAGAAATCCAGAAGTTGCCCATTCTCTACAATCTACAATAGAAGTCTATCGATCAGAAAAACGAGGACTTTTCCATTAAATTTCTAGATTTCTTATCTTCTTTCTGCAGTTTCCAGGAAATCGTAGTAATCTGATCTTTTTCCAGGACCCCCGAGAAATTCGGATACCCTTTTGGTCAGAGCCTGATGTAGAGGGCTGCCAGCGGGATACCTTTTGCCAGGACCGCCAAGGAATTCGGATACCCGTTTTCCTGGACCTCCAAGAAATTCGGAAACTCTTTTGCCTGGGCCACCGAGAAATTCGGAAATCCTTTTGCCGGGTCCTCCGAGAAATTCGGAAACTCTTTTTCCGGGTCCTCCTAGAAATTCTGACAGACGCTTATCTTGTCGGTCTTGCATCCAATCCGGGGAATAGGCTTCTTCTGGGTCTGAAAAAGTAACTGATTAGCACCAGCACATGGTGTAGTTGAATTATTTGCTGAATTCTGATGCGAATTTATGTGTTTTTTTAAACATGGCAGAAAGAATGAAAAAAGACTTAGTTAGAGTGAAAAAAGTAGAATTTCTGTGTGGCCCAAAGTTCTATAGTTAAAACATATATATTATAGCAATTTACGTCTTAAGTTTGAAATTAATTCGAAAAAAAAATATATTTTTTAAATTTTAACTGAAAAAAATATAATTTATTAAAAAAATTTATAATTATATGATTTAATTAAATAAATGAATTGCTTGACAAAACACTCAGAACATAACGGTACATAATTAAACTGAAGAAAATATCGAATTACAGGAAAAAAAGCCAGGTTAAATTTTCTCTCTGTGTGCTGTCGTTTTAATTTATAATATTCAAATAAATAATGGAAACAAAAATAATTTATATATGCAAGTTTGTTTCAATCTAGAATAAAAGAAAAATGTTTAATTTTCTATATAAATATAGTTATATAAAAAAGGTCAAATTATAATAATTATATAAATATACTATAATTAGATTTAAATAATATAAAACAATAAATATTTATTTCCATATTTTTAAAACGGGATTAAAATTTATTTATTTATTATTTGATTTTACGTCAACTTATCAAAGACATTCTGAGAAAAATTACAAAAAACTGATTTTTTTCCTTAAAATTCATTTTATTAAAGTTAATACAAATTCTTTTAAAGGGTAAATTAAAACTTAAGTATTTAAAGGAACCATTACTCAGTTGAGTACTGAAACCAGGAAAATATTTTAGAACGTTTTTCACATTAAAAGAATAAATATATATGCCAAATGTGAGTCTCAAAAAACGTTTCATCTATTTCAAACGAAAAAAAAAATCAACCATCGAATGATTTTAATATATATACTAAGTAGTTAAATATATTTTTCAAAACAGTCATTTTAATTTGTTGTTTTTTTCCTTAAAGTTCTCATATTTAGGTCATTTTATAAGTCTTAAATGACTCCCATTTTCTATATCTGAAATTTATAACATTAACAATAGTAAAATATTAAAAAATAGGCTTTATATTCAAACACAAACTACTGAAACTTTACGCTATTTAAATTCAACAATATAATAAAATGTTCAGTTTTTACTAAATATAAGCATACAATTGTTACTTTAAAAATAGTTTTTACTAATAGTTTTAAGGATAATTTTTTTCCTACAATATATTATCTTCAGCTTTCTATACTATTAAAAATATAATTTGAAATTAATATTTATTTAAGCATGGTTGCTTATTTTCAAAGAAAAATGCTTGCAATAAGACTTAAAAGTAGAAATTTAAACTAAGCTAATTAAATGAATTCGTTTCTTTCACATTTCTGTGAAAATATAAAATTTGAATGAAAATATTCTTAAATTTTTAACGACATTTATCATTGTTTTGTAATTAATTTTGTGTAATGAAAGTAGCATAAAATCCTCTTATCAAATATTTGTATTGTAAGCTTTCAAAACAATTTTTCATTTCTAAGCAAAATAAAAAGATTCCAAATAGAAACTGGATTATTGCTACTTGAAAAGATAAATGTAAACTTCAACAAAAAATTGAGCATTTTGATCTTGTGTTGCAATTTTGAATTCGTACCAAGAAACACTTCTTATTTTAATTATATAGATTTATTTTAGAACTGAAAAGATATAAGATTTGAAACTAATAATTTAAGATGACTTTGTTTATGATGAAGTTAAAATCTTATACTATATGGATTCTTTTTTAATATAAAAGTAGCATTTTATTCTTTTGTGCGAAACATGTTCTAATGTATATCAAAATTGAAAACGATAAATTTAATTTCAGTATTCTTTGAATAGCTCTTAGTTATATTTCTTTATTACTAAACACTATTTGTAATTCCGGAAAAGCAATTAATTGAACTTTATGTACAATAAACAAAAATTTAATTCTAGAATTTTCATTGAACATTTCAAATTTTCCACATCGACATTGTTTTCTTTTAAAAACTAATTGTCAAACTCTTCAGATTTTGAAAGCAATTAAAACATAGAAAAAATAAATATGTAACTTAAAAAAGAGAATTTTCATTCAGATTTTATAGTTTAAAAATGCATTTGAGAGAGAAATTTGAGTTTACAATGGACTCTTTAGAAACTCTCTTTCAAGTTTGAGTCTCAAAAGTTATTCTAAAAAGATTTTCTTCATAATCTGATTTTCATTACACAAGAAAAATGTATTATAAATTCAAGTGAAATTTGATGCTTTCAATTTTGCAAGAGTTAAGTCAAAAATATAATTATTCTATTATATTTAGATGAATTTTTAAACTAACTTCACATTGATGAAAACTTTCTTTAAATCTCTTTTACAACGATTTTATAGATTCTAACGTTTACTACTTATAAATTGATTGATTTTTTTAAAAAAAATTAGTTGTGAAACAAATTTTTAAATTAACCCGTAATATTTTTCAACTTTATTTTTATTACAAAGAGAAAATACAAACTAGAGTTGACAAATCTAGAAAATAAGAAATAATAACTTGTTATTATGCATCGTAAATTTGATACCCGAATATATTTCACGCTTAATTTTTAATTTAGGTACATAAAGTGATAATTATATGAAAATTTTATAAAATTATTAAATTAACTACGATTATATATCCCTATCAAAGAGAGAGACAATTTTGAAATTAATCTCCTAATTTCTTTCATTCTTTAAATCATGCAACTTTCCAGATGTAACGTATTTAAATGTATCCTTTATATGTTTAAAAAGCTAATAAATAACAAAGAGGAAAATCAACTTATGAAAAAGAATCAATAAGTCAAACTGCATAACGCCTTATTTCTGCTTCACAAAAATGACGCCTTAATTATAAGGTTGAATTTAAATGCCTTTTTTAAACTAATAATTTGTCACTGCCATTTACAGAAAGTCTTGGACCATGTAATTTTCTTGGTACAGTTTCTGAAAACATCAAAAATGATAAATTAAAAAAATATATAATATACATGCAAATTAAGCCACTTATGACAGCATAAAAATTTCTCAGTGTTCTTTGAAGGTGTACTTTCAGTCTAAGATCAATTTGAATAAATAAGCAAAAAATCCTCTTTCAAAATACACTAAAGTATTATAAACAAATTAACGTTCAATTTCATAAATAAGATGATAAAATGAAAAAAATTGTCTTTCTTTTCATCCTCATAAAATGAGTTTTTAAAAAACGAATAAATAAAAAATACTATATAATGATAATCTACTTCAAATATATACATTTAAAATAATACTTTTATACAACACTTTTTAAATAATGTAATTATGTGTTCATATAAACCAATTAGAAAAGAGAAAAACTATTTTCAGGTATTCAAAATTAGGAATGAAAAAAACTATTTTCAGGTATATATATTCAAAATATTCATACTCTTTAAAACAATAATATTATCACAATAAATATAACTGTTTAATACACAAAGAAATTGGGATGCACATATTGATAATAATTTTAAATTTTAAGAAATACAAATAAAACCCAAACTTATATATTTGGAGTATTATCCAGATAAATAAAAAAAGAACAAAAATTTCCAACACAGCACCTGTTTTTACTCTTATTCTTACCTGCACTGATGACAAAGAACCAAAAATACTTCAGCCACCTGTACTGTGTTATTTCTCCACTCTATGAAGAATTAAATATAGAAAGAATACGTCATATATGATATACCTCAGAAAAAGACAAATACATTTAAATATTCCAAAGTCATTTGGCAGTTTATTATCTTAGCATGAGTTGAAGGCGAAATTTCGATACGATTAAAACATTAACGATTATTTATCGAGCATTCTTAGAAGAATTAGGATTTCAAAATTTAATAATTAAGTTGGGAAAAATTTTCACTCGGGTAATTTTTTGAATAATCCATTTTCTGGTATCAATTGAATTGAGATGGTTTTTATCAAGCTAATATAGATGTTATGTAAATAGTTAAAAACAGGTCCTTGCTTTATTTATTTTTAACTCATTTATTTGTTTTTGTATTAAAATTAAAGTTAAAAGGTGTATCAAAAAATTTTCCTTCAAAACACACACATTTAAACTCGCAAATATCCTATAAATCGCACTTTGAAATTAATGCACAACTTGCCATTTATTATCTTACTATTTATTTTTGAGTATTTAGAAAAATCTACCAATAAATAAAATTTTTGGGAGAATTGCTTACTTCTATTATTAATATTTTCTACGAAATCAAAATAATAGAGGAGTAAAATCAAAATCTGACAGATGTAAACTTTAATCATTTCTGGAGTAACAATTCGTATTTTAACATTTATTAGAGTTTAGAGCCTAACTTTTCAAAATATCAATAAAAAAGATTCTTTTTGAAATTTTTAAATCCATTACATTTAAAAAGTGCCATTTTAATTTTACCTTATATTTGAGTTAATTTAATAATTTCCAGAAGTATTCTTTACCTAAAGAATTTAAGAAATAGTATTCACAAAATTAACGGTAAGCAATAAAATATTTATGTTTTGCAGATAAAATTGATATTTTATTAGCATTTTTCGAATTTTTTAAGTTTTATAAATCTTAAGATTAACATATTAAGCTATGTTAAAAATAGTTCACATTTATCTTATGCATTTTACTACTAAGGAATTCTTGTAACGGAAGAACACTCTATAAATTAACATTAAAGCTCGAAAGCTGTTAATGAGCAGATTATCTAGCTAATGTGCAAAGTAACTGATTTGCTCCGTTAAAGTGCGGAAAAGAGAGAGTTCTCCGTAGTTAAACAAGGTAATCTTCACTTTAACGGTTTCCGTATCGTTAAAGTTCAGAGGTTGGTTTTTATCATTTCCTTTTTGTTAGGAATTTTGATTGAACGTTGACTCATCCTGGAATAATTAATACCAGTGTCGTAACGTACACTCCTGCAATTCCCGCATTGCAGGGGGAGGGCAAAGTTCTACGAGGACCTAATCCTATGTTATTTATAGTTTTGCAATCATTTGTAAGATCTGGCTAGATGTCCAAAATCTGGCTTTGCAGGGGACTCTAATATTTTCCATTATGGCACTGTTTAATCCTAAACATTAGATATCAAAAATTAAATAAACAAAATTTAATTTAAGCGTATAAAAATTTTGCTGTTGTTTCACTAAAGATTTTATTTTCTCCTAAACGAGGCCTAGTCGGCATTGTGCAGAATAACGAGTGTCCAGTAGATAATGCGCAGTTTACCTTGGTAATTTGCAGATTACGTTGGTGATTTGAGAAAGGGTGAAACAATTTCCCGCACTTTAACGGATCACCCTAATTAATGTGCGGGTTAATGACCTAGTTAATCTGAAGATTAACTTATTTCTGCACTTTAACTGTAACATATATGCCTGAATTAATTAAATTTTGCGTTAAAACTTTAAAACACTATAAGATTTTAAAAATATAAATTATGCTTCATTTTAAGTACTATACTACAGAATAAAATTCAGATACTCTTTTTTTAATATTCTTTAATTATCTTTAAAATCATTTTAATTGTTAGAATAAACAATTTTACATTTTCTCTAAAATGAATATTTATTGTGCTGTTCTTCGTTAATCTATGCCAAAAATCCTTCGCTGAATAATAAGTTTTATCGAAGAACATGAAATAACGTTTATATAAAAATTTACAGGTATAATCGATACTCGACAGGTGGTAAGAAACTGCGTTCCACTTATTAAACACCGTTCCGGTATTTTATTCTTTTTTTTAAAAAAGATTCAATAGTAACAAGGAAATATTCGCAAAATACTTTGAAAATAAAATGGTAATTTTGTTTCATTTTCTTTTTACTTCAGTTTATTCGTTCATAACGTAAAACATTAAATTGCCATTTTAGCGCCTAACGCCAAAGCAAACAATGAAGCTAAAATGCAAATAAACTTCAAATCTTTCGTGTTTGAATACAATTTAATGAAATTTTCGGTCATTTGAAGAAAAAATATTACCATTATCGTTGAGTGGGAACAAAGAAAACACGTTTGTTAGTGAAATATCTGAAGCACCATTTAATTTTTCTTTTCTAATGAATCTTTTGTTTGAGTGATGTGCTTAAGATGTTTTAAAAATCATCAAACAGAAACATAAGAACATTATGGAAACACGTGAGTTCTTCAATAACTACTTAATTTCGTATATATTTTCATTCGGAAATAGAATCCAATGAATACTATTTCGAATTTTTCCATTTAGAAGAGTTTTATTTTTCTTTCTTTAACCAGAAAATGGATTTGATAGTTTGTATTAAAAAGGTCAAGAATGCTCACTTCATAAATATGCATATTTAATTAGAAATTCGGACTAAAAAGTCTTCCAAAAAACTTGATTTTAGAACATTAAATTTTAAATTTATTACCTTAATTATGGAAGCGATGTGTGTAAATTTTCTTTTTAAAACTACATGCATTATTTAAATAAATCTCTAACAATGTTCGATCACCTTTATTTATACAGAAAACTCTTTAAAATTCAAGTACTATGATTATATGTTTAAAACTTAGTATTTTAAGTATTAATTAAATAAATTAAAATTCGAATAAATTTTTTCAAGAGCACAAGGAAACAACATTAATGCAGACAATCAAAGAACAAATTGAAGAATAATTCTGATTTCTACAAGCTTTCTGGAAGTTTGCTTTAATATATTTCGCCTTCTTTAAACTCATACCTTAAATCAACATATATTATGTGATATTAAAATCTTAAAGACAGCCAAGATGCTTTGGAAAATTTGTCCATGCAGATGTTTCACCATGCACCGTCCATCGAGATATTTCAGAACTTGAAATCGACACCGAATTCCATGCATACATGCAAGTATGTTCTTAACAAATCTCTTGTTTTTTTTCTATTAAATCTTGTTGGTGATATGGTTTTAATGTAATAAATCATGGGTTTTATTAGGAAAATAATGGTGGGATAAATACAGAATACATTTATAAAAAAGTGTTGGTGAAATTCTAATTTAGTTCAAACCTGGAAAAAATGGCGCCAAAGTGAACCAACAGCTTCCTTTTTTGTACTGGACTTCAGTCCAATAAGGTGAAATAATTTGCCAAGTTGGTGATAAATAAAGATGTGGACTAAAATTAATTTATAACTAAAAGTGTTTCAAATTTTGTAAATTTAGTAAGGCTGTTGTTGTTGTCTTTGTTGTCCATTCAGTGGAATCAAATGGCGCCGAAAGTGTCCAAAACGGTTTTTGCTATGTCGATGACCTTTGGTGAATAAAGCAGTTGATGGTCCGTGGGGTTTAAGTCTATGTATAGTGGAGTTTAGCCAATATAGAAGGACAATTAAAAATATGGTTAGGAGAAATTTGAATTCAAGGATAGTGAGGACAGTATTATAACTTCTTTGGCCATCAGGAGATATTTTCATCTCTTTAAAGTGTTTTGTACGTAGTCTGGCTATGGTGGTTGGCTTAGTAAGGCTAAAAGTAATTAAAGGAATTAGAGTAAAAGTACTAAGCGTAAAATAAAAGTGTTCAACGCTTTGGTTACAGTGAATTACAACATATTGTAAATGTTTTTATGGAGCTAAATAAATCGTCTTCAAGACTTTTGTGAATGTATTTCATTATTATGCCTTATCTTAATCTACATCTATCAGTTCATTGTGTTCTCCGAAGCATGCACTGATCAATAAGAAAATTATGTTTCAGTTAAACTCTTCTGGGAGGGGGGCTTAATGAATATTATTTTACATCGAGAATGTAAACAACATCTCTTGCAAACATTGTTTCAAATTGCATTCCAACATATAATGACAACACTTAGATGTTTAGATAAAATTCTTAATTCTTGGCATAAATGCAGTCAATAATTTGGATACGCAGATAGTATATTCCCGTCTTTTGCAGCAAGCAACAAATATAAACAAACACGACAGTAAACATAAACACATGCATATCATGCAAGTAATTAAAATATATCACATGCATTATATATATTTTAATTACTGTAGTATAATTAATTTAATATTATAATTTTAGGTAAATATAGTTATTATTAAATTATTTTTAGAAATTACATAAATAGTTATTGTATTCTAAAATTTTCTCAAATATATATAATTTAGCTATTCTTAAAAAGTAAAATTATGTTCATTTTCCCTAAAATCTCCTTTAATAATTTTGTTGCCAGTTAAAATAACGATTTTTCTTCCATTATATTTTAATGTTTTTATAATTTTGAAGTATGGATTCAATGAACATTAGTTAACAACAAAGCTATTTTTATTTAATTTTTTTTAATTCTGTTTATTTATTTATTTAGAGACAATATCTTTTTTTTTTCCTGTTATCTAACATCAAACATATTTGAACTGATAATCAGATGCTTTGTGTAAAATTATCTCTGACATTAGTGTTCAATTGTGAAAATAAAGAAAACTTAAATTGTGTTATCAAAAATTAATTAAAGCAAAAATTAATGAACAATTTTTAAATTTATTATTTTTTATAATTATGATTTGTCCCCTAGTTATTATTAAAAATTATTCTAAGCTCTCTAGAAGGAAATAAATTATTTTCCGACACTTTTAAAAACCTATGTCTAGTATTTGACTAAAATATATCGATACATTCCTCCAATAAATGATAATAAACATCATCAATTGGTGTTCAAATTTTTCTTTAAAAAAATTGCATGCTTTTTATGTACTAAAAACTACAAGAGCAAAATGCACATTCTTAAACAGATACATCCAAACATAATATAAAAAATATCAATTTCCTTTTTTACGCAATGCTTTATTACATTCATGCATTTTATTACATTTTATTAAAATAAATTTTCTTCAATCATATGAGATTTGAAATCCGTATAAGGCAATCAGACAAGCCCTCTTTAAATAAAAGAAAATTGTATAAAATTAGACACATTTTTTAAAACTGCAAATATATAAGTGAAAAAATTTTTAATATCTATTTTTTAAAGTATTTTTGTTAAAATATGGGAGAGGGATGGATTGGTTTTATTCTGATGTAATTTTAAGGATAAAAAACATGATACATTATACCATTGCTGTAAAACTAAAATTTACTTTAAATGTATTATTACAATGCATATTCTCCAATATTAATTTTTCAGTTAAATTCCTGATTGCCTTATAGATGCAAAAGAGATTTATTTGTGTAGCAGAACCTAATATTGCTTTCAAAATGTGTTATATAATTTTAGTTGTAAATTCATAACATGCATACATCTATCATTCCACATTAATATAATGCAACATAAATAGACAACATGCCATAGCTACGTATCCAAATTGGGAGTTCCATTAAAATATTTATTTTTAAATATATATTTATCTGCAGAGAGAGATTTTTTCAATAAGTTTCAGAAATCCTAAAGAAAAATAGCGGATCAAATAAAAATATATATTTGGGTTTAAGACTTTATAAACATACACATTAGGGACAGTAAATTTTAAGAGCCAGTTTCTTTTATTTATAAGTTTTTTCCCTTAAACATTTAAAAAGAGGTAATTCATTCATTTTTTTAAAAAAATTTTAAATAATGCGTTTCAATAAATGCAAAATAAATAATGCTGAAAAAATTTAAACAATTGAACGCATTGTACAAATCCACAGAATTAAATGGGCTGGCTACGTTATGAGAATGAACAAAGAACGTTCAACACAGAACATCTTTTACGCCACAGGAACAAGAATTAGAGGTCAACCCAACTTAGTAAGGTTGACTGCCTAGAAAGAGATTTCGTTACCCTAATAGTGCTTAATTTGAAGACTATGGCCTAAAAAGAGAGGCCTGAATAAAAACTCTTTAGAAGGCTAAGGTCCGCCTTTGAAGAGGAACTTATTGTATGAGAATATTGTTCAAATTTTGAAACTGATTTTAAAGAGTAGAAATTTTTTTTCATATGCATTTAAAATGAATTCTGAATGCAATTTTAAAATTAATTGCTCAATCCAAAAACAGTTTTTTTAGGTTTAAAAATGATAGTTTTTCCTTCCATCCTCAGTGACTAAGGGTTGGTCTTGGCCTTCTCAAGAAGCCTTTTCCGACCAGCCTTTTCTTGCTAGTGTGTTCTTCAATTTTTAGTTCTCAAAACTAAAAGATCTTTCTATAGGTCATTAGTCCATCTTAGATTTGGGCTGCCTTTTCTCCGTGGGCCAATTGGTTGGGCATTGAAGACTTTATAGTAGTGCGGTCTTCATCCATTCTAACAACGTGACCTGCTCATTTAATTCGTTATATTTTGATAAAGTTAACTTTGTCAGATTCTTTATATGCGTGATATATTGTTAATTTTAAAAGTTATTTAATTTTCGGATCTTTGAAAACTTTACCAAAAATGTTTAGTATCTTATTATCTTTTGAATTAATGTAATAACGTAACGATATTATTTTAGAATTACATTTAGTTTTAATGGAACTCAGTAAGAACACTGCATTTCTTCCAAATAATATTGTTTGAATATAAAAATAGTATGTGGGCATTCCATGGACACACATTCCGACAAAAACACACATATTAACCGCATTCTCCCTCTCACCCTACGCTCCAGCAGAAGTTCGTTGGTCTGAAGTCTTCGTCTGCCTCCGCTTCCTTCCCAGGAACTCCGACCCCATTCTTTTTTCGGTCTCGAATGACTGAGAACTATCCACACTCTCCCCCAGGATTTGTTCATCTTCGTCCTTTGATCTCTTACCCAAAAATTCAGAACCCATTCTTTTGAATGGTGTCTCATCTACCAATGAGTCATCATCCTCATCGTACACTTCAGATCTTTTACCCAAGAATTCAGAACCCATTCTTTTACCTAAGAATTCTGAACCTATTCTTTTGCCCAAGAATTCCGAGCCCATTCTTTTGCCTAAGAATTCTGAACCCATTCTCTTGCCCAAGAATTCCGAGCCCATCCTTTTGCCTAAGAACTCGGAACCCATCCTCTTGCCCAAGAATTCTGAACCCATTCTTTTATCCTTAGGAACGGATCTTTTGCCCAAGAATTCTGAACCGATGACAAAATCCTGGTGGCGAGGGTGTGGTGCACTTATGCGTGCTCTTTTCAGGGATTTTTCCCTGGATCTCAAACTTAAAGGTGGAGGGACATCTAAGCCTGTACCTAGTGAAACTAATTGCATGATGTGACGTAATGTGTTCTCGGAGAGCATTGTGGGTGGTTCTCGGATGATGTCCAGGGAGTAATCTGTAACATAAAGCATGTAAAAAGAACAACACACATAATTCACTAGAATAATAGAATATTCGATACACAAATATTAAATAGCTTGCTTGTAAAATAAGAAGTGAAATAAGTTCAAGAATAATTTGATTGAGTAAAAATCAAATTATTCTAAAAAATAATCTGATTCAGCTTAAGATGCTTAAGTTTAGATATAAGTTCTCTTTACTTAAATCCTTTTTTAAATAAATTTTCAAAATGTTGTGCATCTCAGTTAAAAAGACTGTGACAAAATAAGTATGATTTAAAAACGTCGTCATTAATGCTTTTTATCGATGATTTCTCAAAGTTTTTCAACATTTCTTTCTTTTTTTCAACGTTTTACAAGTTATGGTTGTCGGAAGATCGACTATGAAGTTTTGAACTCTTGTTGGGTGAACTCAGTCTACCTTGGGAGTTAAAAGAAAACTTGATTGACCTAATACGCTTGAAATCCTAAAGTAGCTTAAGATATTTTTAATAGAGTAAGTTACATGTATGAGAAATAAAGTCTTTCAGTCCTCAAATTCTATTCTAATGAATACCTTACATATGAGCCAAATATACAGCATAGCTTTCCCATCAAAGACTTACAATCAGAAATCTTTTTAACGCTTTTCATTGATTACATTGATAGATTGATTGAAATATGACGCTACATAAAATCGTAACTGTAATGTGATAAAGATTCAACCAGCCAACGAAAAATTAATTTTTTTTTCATTTTTATTTAAATGATATTTTAAAAGAAAACGGAAAAAACTAAAAAATGGAATATATTAGTAATTAGTGTTAAGAAAATTAAAATATTTTATTAGCTCTCTGATTAGTAATTTAGTTATTGCTATTTTATAATTTGTATCCAGTAGTTTTTCACGTAAAACCCTAATAATCGAATGAAGAGTTGGTAACAGTTTAATAAAACAAAAAAATTAATTAAAATTGATGAAAATTTATTTCTACTGTATTTAATATTAATAATAGGTATTTATGTATTATATCATAGATCAATTTCGTCAAAGGAAAAAAACGCCTCCAAATGCCACGTAACAGCTCCAGCGTACGTTTGAACATAGTAATACTGACGATTACTGCATTTGGCGACATTTTTTTGAATTGGCGATGTCTTTTCGTTTGTTGAAATTGGTCTCTCGTTGGTATAATACGTAAGTACCTAATAACATATATCTTTTTATAAAATGGGACACAAAATACAATAAACGTTTTGAAAATAACTTCGTTAAATTTGTAAAACATATATTTGGAATTTTTATCGCATTAGGGATTTATTGCCAATTGCTTAATTTCCGAAAGGTATTTAACATAATATTCATTTTACATTACATAAACTCAATTACAGCGAACATTAGGTGTTGATTCAAATACAATGATAATAAAAAATGGCATCATACTGGTAAAGATGTGAGTTGAATAGTTTCTTTAAAATCGTTTTTTGTATATCGATGAACAGTGTTAATCTTTTAATAATATTTTCACGTGTTTGCAGAGATATTTTAACTAAATTCAAAGAAGAAGGATTAACTTACACTTTATGAATAATGAATAATTTGATGCTAAGCAAATTGGTAAGAGTTGTATATTTCTTACACCTGAGTTTTAAATTTGATACTGTATTTGAAGTTTTCAACAGTTCTATTTATATATATCAATTTTTAAGAAAAACATGGGGTTAAATTTAAAGAATCTTTTTCTTCAAAAACAATTTCTTCGCGGTTTAGTTAGAGTTTGGTTGCTAATGTCTGATACCTTTTTCGTACTTCTTTGTGGTCATAATTTTAAAATTATTCTGCTATTTTTAAAAAAAAAGTTTTTGTATGCAAAAAGTGTAAATATTCATATTATTAAGTGAGTATTTGTATATGTTTATAAGAGTTTTAAGCGTTATAAATATTATTTGGTGATGTGTGTGTGTGAAATTGGTTTAAATAGAAAAATGAGTCCACTTTTAAATAGCTCAAAAATCGTAGAATAAAGAGAAGAAGGAAAGAGTAGTTTAAAATCAAGGATTTCTATTCCATTTTGTTTTTAACATTCACAAATTAGATGAAATGATACGTGATTTCTTTCGATTATCACGGTACGAATGACAAATGGTCAGTGGTATATAAGCCAACCTTTCGCGATTAGTTTTACTGGTACTTACGTATTATCGCAACAATCGCCAACTATATTAATAACTCGCCAAATTATTCCTATGTGTCGTACGCGTTGAACTGGCAACCATGTGCTTCGTTTAATATAATGTCGCCAATTGGTTGCGATAATACGTACGAGTAAGCACCATTTTACTTTATTAGTATTTTTATGATTTTTTGCATGAGATATCGATCTTAACAAAAATATATAATTTGGTACTTACGTATTATTGCAACCGTATTGGCGACATTATATAAAACGATGCACATGATTGCTAATTCAGCGCGTCCGACACATGCAAAATCAGGGTTGCCAACTTGGCATGTTATCTTGAAAGTTCATTGTTGCGATGATACTCAAGTATATCGCAACAATGCCAACTTGCAAGATAACATGCCAATAATTATGCAAAAAAAATTATACTACTTTAAAAATACAAAGGTACTTACGTATAATATTGTCGTTCAATTTCTTGAAATTAAAAGACATCGCCAAATTACGCAATATACAGCCAATAGAGGAAATTTGTTTCTGTTTATGTTCAAACACAATAATGATGATAATGATAACGATGAGGTAATTTGACGATGTCTAGAATTGGTAACGTTTCTCGATTTGGCATAATTGGTTAACGGTATCGGCAAGTATCGATAAAAACTTACCATGAATAAGAAATTAGAAGAATTTACGTGTTATACAGTCGACCTCCGTCAAATATAAAGGCAGGTACTTACGTATTATCGCAACCTATTGGCGACATTATATGAAACAAAGCGCCTGATAGCCAATTCACCATATACAACACACACGAAATTGGGGTTGACAGCTTGGCGAATTATCTTAAGCTTTGGCGATTGTTGCGATAATACATAAGTACCTAAAGACATCACCAAATGCTGTTATAGTATGCGTGAAAGAGATTACTATGTTTGTAGATCCACGAGAAAAGTTTTTTATTATTGGCTGCATATCGCGGTGATTTTCTGATGTTTTTCCATTTGACTAATCAGACGACGGTACAAAACGTAAGTGCTTTAAAGAATATATATTAAATAAAAAATTGGGTTTAGTCCATCCTTGTTGCGATTTTGAAAATCGCCAAATTGGATCGTTTTTATTGGATTTTCCCGAGAGTAATTTACCATGGGTAATGCGAAGTCGTCAAGGTAGTAGTATAGGTAGTAAAGTTGCCAAGGTTTCGATATTAGCAATGCATCTTCAAGTAGCATACTAAACGATTCCTTAAACTTATCAGAATACGCAAAATAGTACTTATCGGAATTCTTCTAAATCATAACGACGAGATAAAAATATGGTACTTACGTATTATCGTATCTGTATTGGCAACATTATATGAAACGAAGCAAATGGTTGCCGATTCAGAGCATACTACACATGTGAAATTGAGGTTACCAACTTGACAAATTATCTTAAACTTTGTTACTGTTGCGATAGCACGTAAGTACCAAAAATATTTTTAGCTGTCAAAATTTATATGCCAGTCGTATTTATTCTAATATGCTCTTTTGAATATCGTTAGCTTTGGCGCGAACTCAATATTCACTTTTCTTATGTACAAATCAAAATCATATGCGTCTAAAAATAAAAATGTGTCGGATCCATGGAAGGGTTAAAGTGTAGATTAGAGGGGGGGGGGGGCTTTGGAGTTGGACATCGTTATCTAGATGTCATAGATAACTTGGCTATCGAATCCGGTTGTCAAAAATACCTATCGCTAATTGAAATAGCTTGGCGAACGATTTCGGTCACCAAAAGAAATTTACATCGCCAAGGGCCACCTCTAATATACACTTTAACCCATGGAAGTGGTAATAGATGTCAAATGCACACATGTATCATCAACTAAGATGCACATTAGCAAAAATTAAATATATAAGAAGTACTTTTCCCCATTAGCTGGGTACCAAAATAAAACCCCAAGTTTAAAATTTTTCATTAAATGTAATAAACCGTTTTACTACAATACTTGATTAATACAATTATTAATAATTAATACATTTATAAAATTCTTCATCAAATAGTAGATTTCAACCTTTTTTATAGGTAAAGAAAATTACGATTTACAAGCTATATTTTATTTACTAGAAAAATCATTTAGGAAGTTGCAATTATGTCTACATGAGAATTTGGCAGACTATTTAGCTACTGCCAGTAAGGTAACTGTAAAATGGAATTTACCATAAATGGTTTAATTGTAGCATTCTTTTTACAAACAAACAAAACAAAATTTGTCTCTTCTGAAGATTAGGACTGATTTGTAGAATTAGAATCTGTAGAATAAAGTTCAGATAGTTCTTTTAAAACTTGTATTGGATGACACTTGATGTTAATACAGATTTTTCAAATATTAATTTCATTGATTAAATTAAAATTAAATTAACTAACGGTTTTTGAAGTCAATTTCATTCGTCTCCATTCTTGTAACAATGTAACTGTTAAGACAATGACAAAAGTTGGCGTCGAAAACCGGTTTTTCAGCCAAACCGGGTGTGCATTGCTACAACAATGCAGACAAATCATACTCTTTTTTTTTAATTCCTACTGTTAGCTCACTTTCTCCTTATATATACATATATGTATCTTGTTCAAATTCTCAACCATTATAAAATATTTTCTATTCATCCATTCAAAGTAGGAAATGACTTAAAAAATTTGTTTTTGTATTACTTGTTTTTTTTTTATCTAACATATTTCCATCGACACAAAAAACAGATTGTGTGATTACACGCAAGTGAGTTTCTGTACAACTATTAAATTCGCATTTTCAAAATCTATTTCATCTTAAAGAGTAAGTCTAACTTATTTTGTTTATGTTTCTTAGAAATACTATTATTCTCAACATGATTAATAAAAATTGTTATATTCAATTACGATAAATCCCAAAAAAAGAATTTAAAAAAAAAGGTAGAAGACTATTTTTAGAAAAAAAAATTATAAAAACACGTAATTCTTAATATTTTATTTCTATGCTTTTTTAACTAAACACCCCACTAAAAGAATCGTTTTTATCTTCTAAAATAAACAGAACTTTCAGTAAATCTACATCCGAACATAAATTAATATTTAGATAATGGATTTTGAGCATAATCTTTGAGCATTATTTATGCATCATTGTTAATATATTTCTTCCACTTAGGATTACATTGTAGATCCAGCTTGTGGATAAATATTGCTTATTATTAACCCTTTTGTTTTATCATAGAACATAACAATTTCAGTTATGTTTCAACTAAGTCCTTTTATTTTGCATCATAACACGCTTTTTGTTATCACCACAAAATAAGTATCAATAACAATTTAAGAGTGACAAGGAAGATGTCCCAAATAATTTAGAACTGAAATTGAAATAGATGTGATTTAATATTCTGTTAGATATATAGTAAATATCTTCTCCTGGAAAACCTAAAATATATTAATACCAAAAATAGCGTGTAAATTATTTACGTACATAAAAAGGGAAATGAAAATTTATAGTACTTTTTTATTGAAAAATCTTGTTTTGTATTATGTAAGCAAAACTCCTTTCTAAATTAAACTTATTTGTTTTATTTATGTTACCATTCTTCGTAATAAGTACTAATTTATGCATCATGATAAAAATGGGAATTTTAATTGCACAAATATATCTTGTCCTATTACAACATGAAACAAGAAAATAAACTTTAAACTTCGTTGAGATCTAAGCAAACAAGTTAAAGAAATAAAAAATTAAGATGTGCTTTGTTAAAATGTATAGAATGAATAATTTTTATAATATCAAGCGAAGTTTCTTTTCAAAAATACTAAAATTCTATTCTTTTATTTTCTCAAAAGATTTGGCACCTATTTTGATAAGAAATTTAATATCCATAATATCAATTATTGTGCGTAACAATGAAAAGCAAAAAAATTAAGATCGAATTTGCTCTGAATTTGAAGTAAAAATTAATAAAGCTTAACGGAATTTATGCGAAGTGAAATTTAAAAAATGAGTTAGTTGAAAATCAAATCACCAAATTATTTGAAGATATTTTCTTTTATGAAATTACATGTGAATGCCAAGCTGTTTAATTTTTAAAGCAAAAAAAAAAAATAATAATAATAATAATAATAAAGTTTAAAAGGTACTAAACATGCTTAAATCTCTAAAGTATAAAATTAATAAGTTGTCTCTTTTGAGTTATTTAGTCATTATAGAGAGAGGGTCATTCTTTCTTTAAAATAAAAAAGGTCACTATTTTAAGAGTCAACTTAATTTTGTTGAAGTGAAATAAAAAAAGATGGATAATTCTTAAACAAACATGCTTTCAACACGGAAATAGCTTCCTTATTAGTTTTAGCAATGAAAATTAAATTGTGTAATTAGTGAAATTTATAAGAAAAATAAAAAATCTTATCATGGAATCAGGAAAAGAATGTGAAGGAACATGAGATTTCCGTATTAAAGTAGGCTAAAATTGTTCGTGCTACTAACACACATAATAGGTAATTAAAAAAAAAACCGAACGAATTAATTGTTTTTTCTTTTAACTCTTTTTGGAGGATATCTTTTGTGCTTGCATATTATTTTTTCTGATGGTAATAATTATTAAAATTTCTTATATTTAAGCTATTTTTTAAAATTAAAACAAATCATTTTTGAATAAAAATAAAAAATAAAATATTAAATTATTTATTGTATACATTTGCCACCATCTATCTATCATTTAGTTGATACTTGTTGCACTGAAAGATAAAAAAGTAATCTTGCTCATATTTTTATATGATGGAATGGAAAAATAAAAATACATCAATATCTTAAATTATTTTACTTAGTATTACTAGTATTACTACTTAAATTATTCACTAGTATTACATAGTAGCATATTTTAAGTTCATATGCATAACACATCTTTGCTTTTTAATGTATCTCACACTGGATATTTTAGTCAAAATAACATTAATTATTGCTATTAAATAGAGCCGAAATAATTTATAACACAATATAAATTGCCAATAAACGGAGGCATTCAGACAAAAAGGAAGGAAAACCTTACGGAAACAAAATTCGAGTGGAAAATAAAAGACACAAAGTTATACAATCTACAAAGTTATACAAGACAACAAGAGTATACAATTCCTTAGATATTGTAGTAAAGTTATGATACAGAAAAATCAATAATTTTTGTCAATTATAAATTAATTTGATGTGAATGTATTCTAAAGGATTCATGTAGGATATTACTTATTGTCTTTAGTAAATACTTGTAATGTCTTGGCTAAGTATTTTTGTTACTTACGTATTATACTACCAGCCAATTTCGGCAAATCAAAAGGCATCGCCAAATGCTGCCATCGTATTCACGAACAAAATTATTAAGTTTGCACATGCGCAGAAATACTTTTCCATATTGACTGCATAATGTTGCATTTGGCAACGTCTTTTCATTTGCCCAATTGGTCGATGGGACGGTATAATACGCAACAGCCATTTTTTTAAAAAATTCATTTACTTCAAAAATGATGTCCAGTGATTGTACCTGAGACACTCAAAATACCGAAGAGCTTATCATTTCCTTGATTTAAAAATGTATTGAAAATGAAATATTCTCAATGTAGGAGAAATAAGTTTCTCCTTAACGGAATCAGTAGACACTTAATTATAACTGGAGGAAGAAAGAAACAAGCTTCAACTACTGTTAATATTGATGCTTAGCTTAGAATTCAGACTCGGCGGGTCTCTCTTAGCCATAATTTGTGTTGGACAATAAACTGAATTTTAGAAAATCTCCAACATATAGCCTGAACTCAATTTAACTAAGTTTCTACTTTAATTTTTGATAACTTTTTTGAATATGTATCTTATACAGGACTGAACTATGCGGTTTACTTCAATTACTGATGTATTGACACAAAATTCGGAAAATTAGAATTGGCTCTCTGATTTTGGGACTGACTAAACAGAACAAAATCATACAAAATGCGTATTAAATTAATAAGCTTACAATATATAGAATATTTATCGCTGTTGTGTGTATGAACTTTACTTCTGAAATAATTTAAAAGAGAAGTAGCTACAACTTTTTATTACAATTCGAACGAAACTTCTCGCGTTAAACAATAAAACCAAACGTTTTTGCAAGCATAATTTTAATGTATATATATAAGCATGTTATTTCTTTTTCACACACACACAATTCTTACTATTAGTTCACTCTCTTCCTATATTTATTTATTTACTTATATATCTTGTTCAAATTTTCAATCGTTAATAAAATGCTTTCTATTCATCCGTTCAAAGTAGGAATTGACTTAAATTTTTTTATATTACTTGCTTTTTCTTAATTTTATTTTTTCATTTTGAGAAACGCACGCCATTCTGAAACAGCCATCGAGTCGTTATATTATTATAAAATTTTTATTTATGTGCATCAAAATTTATTTGTGTAGTTTTGAATTACTTTGTACAGAATTTATTTTGCATAGAATGCAGTTCATTCAGCATTTCTATAGATGAAATATTTAAAAAAAAAACTGTAATAATTAATAGATGACTCCTAATTTTTAGGTTATTTCGGAATGATAATAAGGAGATGAAATGCAATAGATGAAAAGATATGCTACACTTCAAACAATAAAACTTTTCAAGTATGGTAATGTATTGCAAGCTACCTCAAAAACTCAAAGGCATCAAAGATACATTATGTGTCTGTTTTGCAACGATTCTGTTAGCATACGAAGTTTTAAATACAATGATTGTAGATATTTTACATCCAGTTGATTACAACTTCTTTAAAATTAACGGAAGATTTATGCAAGAAGTGGATGAAATTATTCATTCAATCATTTTATGTTTCAAATATTTAACCGTGAATCTGTCTTTTCTATATAAAATACCTATAACCAGTCTGGATTTTTTGATAACTTCAGCACTGTCCAAGCTTCTGTTTTTAAGAAATCTATTCATAATTTTGAAGCATATAATCATAAATAAAATAAAAAGCTTTAAGCTCCTTCATAGAATATTTATATTCCATAAAACAGAAAATTATCTCGAAGATGAAATATGCCTGACTGATTGTAATACAAATGAGATTGAAGATGAATTTGTTTCTAATAACAATACACTTACTGTTCCTGATTTATGCGAAGTGGAAAAAACTCACTCTTTTACAATAGAGACTGATACTACAATATTAAATGTTGATGTTATTCTAGAATGCTTGGCATCAATAATTATTGATGTAGAAAATCAAACTGAAGCTTTGGTAATCAATGGTGAAGCTGAACTATCAATAGAGAAAAAGGAGGAAAACCAATCACATTATCCGCTTGAAGTGAATTCTAATAAGAAAATTTCTGAACAAAAAGACATACCAATGCTTTTCCAAATAATAATACAAAACTCTTCAGCTCCGTATGGAATTGATTTGTATCTTAGGTCGCTTATGCAGAATGAAGCCCTCAAAGTAATTATTTGTAATCCAATTTTCCCCCAAAATACCTAAAGATCAATTTTTATTAAAGAATTATTTTCATATGTATCATTTCTATATTATTTTTTCGTTTTCTCGATTCTATACCTTTTCTCGTTAAATATATATATATATATATATTCTCGATTCTATACCTTTTCTAATTAAAAAAAAAGAACACGAATTTTATTTACCTACACTTATATATATATGTATGTGTGTGCATAAGGGCATTTGTAAATGTCCTTGTCATAATATCGTAATAACTATATACTATCTGTCCCTATCAGCAGAAGTACCCCTTGCAACCAGTCGATTTTACTACAGCCCAGGTGAGAAATAGAGGCTGTCATTATAAAGGCTGTTAGAAATTTTTGTAATTATATTTGTTGCTTGCGTGTAAAACATACGAGGTATGGCACACACACAAAGAGAGACTCGTCTATTAAATCATTGTACTTACAGAATTAATTCTCGATGACAGTATCAACTTCAAAGCAATTCCCTTCTACATCCGGTCCTGACATTGTTGGTAACAGTTCCGGTTTTTGGAAGGTCCTGCAGGAGATTCTCGGTTTTTGCCTGAACCTCTTCAACTGAGGTAAACTGGGTTCCCTTTAAGCAAAATTTAACTGTAGTAATTAAAAAAAAGTCGCATGGGGCTAATTAAGGTGAATAAGGAGGACACCCAATCACGATAATATTTTAGCTGGTCAGAAAATGCTTAACATATAGGGTCGTGTGAGCGGGCGCATTGTCTTGGTGCAACAGCCATCAACTACTCCCCAAATCTGGCCTCTCCCCCCCCCCCCAATTTTTCCCGATGTCTTTTTAGTACTTCAATGTAGTAGCATTGATTAACAGTTTAACCATTGATGTGAGTGGGAGCCCACTCATATCATAAATTTTGGCAATGTTTTGGTCTATAATCGCTGACCTTGGAGGCCCAGTACGTTCATCATCTTCCTCACTTCCCCTTCCCCCTGAAAGCCTCTTATACCCTTCAAACACATGTGCACGAGACAAAGTTTTATTTCCATAAGCCTCGGTTAGTATTTAAAATGTTTTCGTGGCTGATTTTTTGAGTTTCACAAGAAACTTGATGTTGATTCGACATTTTCCCAGCAGAATGCAACTGCACGCTTTCACTCAATGGCCCAGTACTCCCAACTGGCGAGATGGATTAAGGCGAAACTTACTACATGGATAGAGGAGGTGAGGAAGATGACGTCATCAAAACAGTTTTTGCCCACTTCACTCTTTTTTCAAGCTATCATTTTCAAACGACACTTCGTCTCGTTTATTGGGGAAAAATCCAAAGTATTAAGTAATTGACACTAAAGACCAACTCAGTGAATCCAAATCTATCGTTCTTAGATTAACCTCAACGCGTACAACGCTCTCTTTTTCTTTCTCTCTCTCTCTCTGTGATGTCATGTGTATTGCGTGTGTAAGTAAATATAAAAGAAATGAAAGTTTTTCATTGAAGTAAGAATTGTTTTTTGATTCAGTTGAAAATGTGATTTATTTAATGTCATTTTGATGCTTATAATATATTCAGTATTCTACTAAATCATGACTACATTTTAGTGATTAATGTGCATATTTTTTTCTAATTTACAGTTTAATATTCAATAAAAGTTACAATCATGCAAATCCTGTGTGAAAAATAAAAAGCTTATAAAAATGTGCTTTATACTTTTTCTAATTTGAAATACTTTTAATTGAATAACAGAAAAATGCTGATGAGATAAGAGATTGTAACGCAAAATTTGAAATTTGGAATTCCGATGTCCTCGAATTTGCAATTTTGAGTCAAATAAGCGAAATTTTTCTCAAATTAAAAATTAAAAATTTTATAAAAATTCGAAAATATTCAAGGGATATTAGTTGTAGTTTATATATAGGTGTTTTTAATTAAAAGAAAGAAAATTCTTTGCACTTGAATTACTATAAAATTTGTGAAATCTCCAACAGTACTCACATATATAGAGTAATAGCATAATATAGAGTAGAGCATTTTTAAATAATTACATCAAAAAAATGTTTCCTCTGAATCAACTAGTTATTAAAAATGTTGAGTCAAAAAAAACTTTTTTCAAATATTTGAGAATACTACTTAAACAAATTAATTAAAATAAGATATGTAAAGCTATTTTCTCAAAAATTTTCTGATATTTTTAGAGTTTTTAAAAATAATACTAAGTATCCTACATGTTTACAAAATGCAAGATTAATATTACGCAGAAAGTATTAATTATAACATTACGAAATAAATTAAGTAAACATTAAAAAATATTGCTGTTAGATTTAATTTAATAGTAAAAAAATTGAATTTATGTGGGTAAGAACTCTTTTAGTAATCAGATTTATCTTCGATATTTGAAAATTCAGAAATTAAAATCTTTCGTCTTAAGCACATAAAAATACTATTAATACAGAAATAAAGATTTTTTAGGTCAAATCCAAACAGAGACTAGACTAAATACTAGTAGAGTTAGAAGATTTTTTTTTACGGTACTAGTTTTTTATTGATCAACATAACTTGCCTCGGGATAAAAACTCCGCACATGCATTTTTTATCAAATTATTTCTTAAGAACGCAGACATTCCTTAAAGCATTCGGCATGAAAGATTCTTACGTAAAAAAAGCATTTTCTGCAACTGCTCAAATATTCTGACTTGTTGCCGAAGCTTTTCTCTTCATAACATGGTTAATATGCTAATTTAAGGGTCAAGATAAAAACAAGAACGTCAATAAACATTGAAATGTACCGCCTCTGGGTTGATCTAGGAATGTGTATGTTCTACATTTACTTTTTGGAAATTTTCAAATAGAATACGGCGAACCTGTGAATAACGCGATTCTTCTAAACTTGTAAGTCATGGGAGCGAACTTTGACTAGTTTATGTTGCTTGTACTATATATAAATTCGACTTTTGGACCCACATCTTTAAAATATATTGTGAATAATCATTAATAAGGCTTAAGATATGATCATTTTTGTTTGAAAGTTTAATAATTTATAAAGCGCATTATCTGGTGTTTGCGTTATCTGAATGGTTTTTGCACGAGCATTTCAAAATAGAAGTGGCTAACAGTAAGAGATTAGTGTGATGGAAAGTTCCCGAAAACTACTCCGGAAAGTTTTCGAAACTTTTTAATGAAGTTTCTATTAGATTTAGAGAAGGAATGTGTTTTGGTGATTGGTTTTGAAAACTTTTGTGAAGTAAAACAGAAAAGGAAGAGTTAATTATAATTTGTCCAGTTGGTTAGCATTCATTGGCCTTGTCTATAAAAATAAAGGCATAAAATTAAATTTTTTTAGAATATTCTGAAAGAGAGAGACTAATTTAGAAAAAGCACATCATGGTCATATGACAAACACAATCACGTGATTCCCATTGGATTAAAACTGACACACTTGTACTTATTCTTTTTGTAAAATTTTGATAAAATATCAAACTTGATCATTGGGTAAAAATGCTTAAGTTTTAAGACTACACAAAAAGAGAGAGAGAGAGAGTTCTTCAGAATTAAAAAAAAAACTCTTATATGTTTACTTTTAAATCAAGTACATTTTGCTTAACTATGTATGTTATTATCGTTAAAAAAGAAAGGGTTTCTGAATAAGTTTCTTTTTAAAAGTAAGTTTCTGTCACAAAAGTCAAAGTTGGCAACAGCGAAGCTCGCGAACTTATTGGCTGGAAAAACGAGATTGCATTTATTATGTGTCTACAATGCCCATGAATTAATGAACTGTTTGTCTAGAAACATGAGATTACAATTATCACGTGACCATGAAATCACATGAACTTAGTCCATTAATTTGTTTCATATGAGAAAGTTAATTAGTTTTTTTCTGATATTATTTACAGGTCAGTTTTAGACTAATTTTACATTAAAGTTTACTATCAAATGCTCTTCTAAACATAAGTTTCATTATATTTAACAGCTTTTATTTTATATTTTTATTTTTCTAATTAAAAATAAAAATTATCAGGCATTTATTCACTTATAGTCTTTTTAAAAATGCTGAACCATTTTAACTGAAAAGGAGATACATTTTCAAAAATTCTTTGTAAAACTAAAAAGAGATCAAATATTTCTACACAATCAGTAAAATCTTAAAAGATTTTAAAAAATAATTTTTATTTTTAAATGCTCTTCCACTTGGCAGATGTATAAAAACTCCCCCAAGAGCCTAATTTTAAGTTATTTTAAATTTAATTTTCTGGTTGGTCTTTTCCACTAATCTCTCACAGTAGGCCCTTTTTAAAACTAACTTTGCAAAGATTCCTTTAAGAAATGAATAATAAAGTCACATTTGTATAAAATAAATCTATTGATCCTCGAAATTTCTGCGAGGAAAATGAAAATCTGTATCAACTAACTCAAACAGATGTATCAACAATAAAAGGAGAACCTGTTCAACACATAAAATTTTCAGTTTATGACATATGACATTTAAGTTAATATTATCAAGACGAACGTATAGATATAGTACAGAACGTATAATACTTAAGACAGAAAAAACATGAGAAATATAACTCTCTTGAAATAAATTCTTGCAAATCTTTGAAATCAATCATAATATATATATTGAAGCTTTTCCTCAAAGGAATAAAACTAAATTCTGCAATTCCTTTAGAAATGAATTCAGACGTAATGTCGCCAAGTCTATATATTACTTGAAAGACTCAAAGGAATCACGTTGATTTTAGACATCTATAGATTGCAAAGGATTCTGAAGACCAAGTATTTAGACTATCAACTTGATTATTGAAGAGTATTTGGATAGAGTTCCATTTAATTCATTCTTTATTTTTAATTCCATGTAAGTTCGCTAATTGATGCCTTTTGAATTTTATTTGATATTTAATATTACTTTAAATGTTTCAGCCAACCCTACCTCTTAAGTGATTCTAAATACCTTTAGAAAGGATTTGCTTCGTTGAATTGGTAGAATAAATACACAGATGTTTTTGTCTTGATGTGTTTTCAGTTTGCTAACTTTTTCACGCCTTTTCATCCAGGCTTTTGAAGTTCAAGAAGATCTCGGAAGATTAAAAGGCTACCAACTTTGCAAATATATTTTAGTGCAAAGCTAATACATTTTGAGTGGTTACCATTGACGTCATTAATGAAATAGTAGCCTTCAAATTCATGTATAGTGTTATTTACAACCTTTCAAAGGAGGCGTTTTATTGCTGTGATAATATCTATATAAGCAAAGCCTTGAGCAATAGTTAAAAGCTTTGACAGTCAGTGACATTTAACTGCTATTCCCTTAAATGAGAAATAGCAATGATTAGTTAATGAATTTTTAAAGTATTTTGAAGTCTAGCTATATGAAGGAAACAGATTTATTAGTAAGTATATTTTGTTAATTGTATTTGTTCGATAAAACTTTGTCAAAACACTTTAAGTTTTGTAAGAATTTTATACACCGTAAAATCAGGCGTATAACACGCACTTTTAGCTCTAAAAGTAACATCGAAATTTAAGAATGTACATTATACGCCGGATATAAAAATGAGAGCTTTAAAAATAAAGAAAGACGATTATAGAAAAAAATTAGACTTCTACATATATCAAAGTAATGTTTATTTTTTAAAAAATTCCACTTATGAACTTAAAGGGTTTTAGTTCTAGAAGTACACTATTTTTTCCCCTAAAGCTTGGAATATAATACCTCGAAAAAATTACTTCAAAAATACTCGTAAGAGCATTGCATACGTACATTTCAGGTTTCTTCGTGTGAAAGAGGGTGCGGGTAATACGCCGAATATACCTAAAAACTAAAAATTTCAGCTTGAAGGTACAGGTCCGAGTTATACGGCGGTGCGCAGCATTATACCTTGGATTTTACAGTAGTTGTCTTGGAATTACTATAATCAAATAACATTATTGGTATTTAATGAGATTTTTTGTTGTTGTTGATAAAACAGCTTATTTTACTTTTCCGCATACACAGTTTTTTGTTTCTATTTTACTACTCAATTTACAATAAATAGAATGAATTTCTTAGTAGAAAAAAATGTTTTTATTAATTGGAGGGATTTTAAATTTGCTGTACCATTGCCAATCATAAAGACAGAATGCTTAAAATTAAAATTCACTTTTTTTTGTAAAAAATTTTATTATTAAGACTATTACGTATCAAATATTAAAATTCTTTTTTCTTTTAATTTTCACAAAAGATACTATTTAATTCTGATATATACACTGGGGGTTTCGCGTCAGACTGACCACTTGACCGAAACATCTGCACATGCATCCCAGAGCCTGTCACGTAAACTGAGATAGGCACAGTAGGCTTTGGTCCTCATAGGCAGTTGCGCCACTTAGTTCAGTTCATGCTTTATTTAAGCCATTTATAAATCTATTACCATGTATAGGGGTCATTATTCACAAACTATGAAAAATAATATGTAAAAACAGTATACAAAAGGAAACAAATTTAAATTTTTTTAGTTATAACTGATTATAATAACTAATATGAATAAAATATTAAAAATTTAGTGGTAAAAATTGAGAAACTTATTATTTAAAGGTGAGTCAGATGGATAAAATTTCTGTCTAAATTTGAAATAAAAGAATATGTGATTAAATTTATCATCTAAAGCCTCTGCTGTATCAAGTATATATATTACAGTTGAATATTCAGTTCTATTTAAATCTATGATCCAACTATGTATCTGATTATACAGAAAGATAAGATGTATTTCTAAATAGAGGATTACCTTTTCTGTATATCAGGCATTTGCATAATTAAATAATTCACTTTTAAAATAACAGAACGCTACTCTTCCGTCCATCTCTTTGAAGCAAAGGTATCACGGGATCGAAATAAGGATTTGAAGATGACAACAACTGTTTAAATCCATAAATATCTTAAGCCGAAAATGAAATTTAATGTGAAAAGAGAAAGAGGATTTTACATTGAAATAGGTACTTTTTCCTGTTTTGTGATTCAGTAAGGATAAAGATCGTGAAATTCTTAATATATTCTAAATTAAACTATACTTAAGTAAAATTTAATCTTTGAAATATATAAATCAAAATACTTTCAAGAATATGTGATGCTCATTCAAACAAAATCCCATTCATGATAATAGTATAAAAATAGTTTAGCTAATATAAAGTCTAATAATATTCTAAAATGTATAATTACATATAATATATTATTAAAATTCGGCTTGGTGGCTTAGAAATAGCGTACACACTTCGTAAGCCTAAGGCTGCGAGTTCGATCACGGCTGAAGTTGATCGATTTTCTGGATGCTAAAATTGTAGGTATGCATGTCCCATGACTGCGTGATATGTAAAATATTCCTTCGGTATCAATCTGGCTCTGGTACATGGCCATAGTAGCCTAGCGGTCAAGGTATCGGATCGTGGCTGGCACGTCATGAGTTCGAGCCCAGTACCACTAAAGCTCCGCCTTGCAGGGGAGCGATGCACGTTAAATCTGTCGAGAGCTCAAACGTCCCCCGTTGGTGTGGTGTGGTTGTTAGTAAAAGGGGGTGTCAGATCAGGTGTCGTCCTCGTCACTTGATTCTGGTTCAAAATTACGAGGTCCGTCGCCAAAGGTCCTCATGTAGCTGAACAGTGCGACGTTAATATTCACTTGGCTCTGGTACTCTAGCCAAAATTAAATCATGGCAATATTTTGCATCAGATGAGAGCTTGAATTAAAAGCTAATTCATGCGTCTTAATTTTTGGTAGGGTGGGTCTCCGCTAGATGGAGCCATCATGAAATGACTCTTACATTTGGGGACTTACCGTGTCTGCAAAGGCTAAGTTGCCAATGTGCAGCTCAGGAAAAAAATAAATGTTGTTAAAATATTTTATTCAATTCTATATAATATAATTATATAAAATATTCTTTTTATTGATACTCTGATTAATAATTAACAATATTTTAAAATTCTTTGTTAATTATTCTTATAAATCTTAAGATATTTTTCAAATACTGTCACTTGAAAATATCTGAAGACAGCATAAAAATAGAAAATATTTAATCATATCAAATGGAAAGCAATAAAAATGCTGCAGAAATATTTTTGTCGAATTATTGAAAAGTATGAAATAATAGCGATCTATTAGGAATAATCATATTTTATTTAGAAATCAAAATAAAAATGAAAAAAGCGCAATATTTTTCTGACTTGATGTTCTAGCAATACTTTGGCTAAAAAGTTGATCAAATCTGATCAGTATGATTATTCATTTTAAGGAATTTTACAAATCAAAAAGAAAAAGAAATGTTTTTACATAAATACTTTTTTTAAATAGAACTATTGAACCTGAGTGTTAAATTCTGTTGAAAATGTTTAGGGAAATTTTTTGAACGTCTTATTTTAATTGAGTTTTTATTTCAGATATATTGATTACATCTTTTTTATTATTATTTTGTTATGAAAAGTTATTGATTGATATAAATACAAAAGGAAGTATGAAGAATATAAAAGAATTTCAGAATGTTTTCCTCCATCTCTCGGAAAACAAAACGAACTTTTAAAGTTTAAAAAAGCAAATTTGAAGTTTTACAACTTGTAGTCTTTAAACTGTCAGAAGTAGCTGCGAAACTTGAAAATACACTTAACTTAAATTATATTTTTTATCCTGTACATACAACAAGTGAAGAAAATTTAAGTTTAGCTTTTATGTCAACACATTAAAGTTGATTTTTGTCTGTTTTCGAAATGAGTTGAATAATTGTTTTCTGCATTTTAAAATTTTTTCTCAGTTACAGTGATATGATTCTAGTGAGTTGCTGTACTGGAATGTTTAAAATTTTAACTAGAATATTTTTGTAGCATGTACATTATTTAACAATACTGGAAGAAATACTAAAAAATACCAGTATCTTAACTATAAGAACATCTAAAAGTCAGAGAAGTAATTACATGAATTTTAGTTAGTGCCCTAAGAGAGTTTTTGTTTTAACTATCAATAGGTTTGCTAAGTGCTTATATTTTTCATGATACAATTCACGTTGTCTTTCACCAATAATGAACACTATTTAAAATAAATTACACCAATGAAAATTTATTTTTAATTTTATTCCATTAAAATATATTTTAATAACATACCATAAAGATTTTTTTAGAAAATTTTTTAGCCACACACAGAACAGTTCAATAAGTTATAGTTCAACGTCGTTAAGTCAGATGCCAGTTTAGTTTTTGAAATCGTTCTCACAACAAAAGTGTTTATAATTTTCTACATATTGTTATTTTTAACTTTTGAATAAAAAATGCAATTTTAGAATGCTTTGTATGTGCAAGTAAAATGTGATTACTTTTATGGGGTATTTTTGCTTAAGAATTGACAAAGAAAATGCTCTAGCTTTTTTGAAAGAGGAGAAAAAATGGTTAGATATATATGAAGATCATTGAACATGTCCAAAAGAGCAACGTGTTACACAGTAAACGAAGACTAAGAGGTTATTTAAAAATAACTTGTCATTTTTTGCAAATGAATTAAAGAGCTCTAGAGGTGCCTTAGGTACCCGACTGGTTGCGACATTTTTTTTTTAAAAAACGGAGATATGGGGATTTTTGTTGTTGTTATTTTCAGATTTGTTTAGTGCATTTTAAGAAAAATGTGCTAAAATTAAGAAGAGAAAAAGAAATTATTGTTACTAAAATGGGAAAAAATAGATAAAAATTGACAAAAAATAGCATAAACGCGGCCCATTCTTCACCAAAGGTTTACGAACAAATTTCAATTTTTTCAATCTAATGTGTTGCTATATTATTCACTTTGAAAATAATCTTCAGGATAAGAGATATTTTCTTTTTTCTAAAACTAGAGCACTTTATCTCTGTTACTATATGAAAATGCTTAAAAAGACAGTGATTATATTCACATAAGGGACTGTAAATTTTGCAATAAAACAGTGATTGATAACTCTGAAGTTTAAAACAATTCTACTATTATACAGAACTTACGGAAAAAATTTCACAGTTAATTATGTTCAAAACTTTTTTAGCAAGCGCTGACCCTGTTTGATTATTTTCAAAAAATCACATTTCGAATGAAACGCGTTTTAAAGTGTGACATCTTGCTTAAAGTAATGGCTTCTGCTTTCACTAAAACATTTGTAGTTTTTGTTCTAGAGAACGGAAAATGATAAACTTGGTATTTTTATAAAGCTAATAAGATGGCCTGTAAAATAAAATCATAAAAAATTATTATTTTTTTGCAAAATTCACAATTTTAGGGTAGTCGGATGCCTTAAGTCAAAAGCACTGTTGTTTATAACGGCCACAGACGAGTTATATTAACCAACGAGAAAAAATTTTGATATTGAAGAATTTTTCAACACTCAGAGTAATAATGTATACGTAAAGAATACCCAAAAGAGAGGGCTAAGGAGAAGAAAAAATGAATGTAAAGTTCATCATCCAGCTTCCGTAATGGCTCCGTTGGGTGTTAACTAAGAAGGTGCCTGAAGTGCCTCTCATTTTTACGAGAAACAAGAGAAGTCAAAGGCAAAAGATTATCAAAACACAATAATAGAATGAATAGAGAAGTCTCTGAATGGTAAACCTGTTCAATGAAAACAATTGGACTCTCCAACAGGACTCAGCTCCGTCTCATGAGGCGAAAACGATCTAGCAGTAGTTGAACGAGAATGTGCTGAACTTCATAGAACACAAAGATTGGCCTTCCAAAAGTACTGATTTAAATCTCCTCCCTTATAAATAGAAGTCAGTATCAGAGGTGAAGGTATGACAAAAATGGCATCCCAATTTGAACAATCTCAAACGCTCTTTAAGGAAAGCAGCCAAGAAAAATACCAAGGAGATATTGTATGCTTCGATAGAGGATTGGCTATATATATAAAGAGATTTGAAAGGATGTCAAAACGGGATGATTTTGAAGGAACGGTGAACTTTAGTTTTAAATTTGATGACAAAGTTTTTAATATTAACTGCTTCATAATTGTACAATATTTCATGGAAAATATTTTTTATTATTTATCCAACGCCCATGCTTGGCTTCTTGACCATTTGACGCCGAGCCCCCCAGTACTGACTGATGATGTCGTCAGTCGGGTATTCATCGAGTCCAGTGCATTGGAGCAGGTGGTCTCCATCCATTCTGGTATGGCCGCTGAGTGGGCAGGCCTCATCAAGAAACCAGGCCAAGCCAGTGGATGTGTGCTCCCAGAAAGTCATGTCCGGTGGTTAGCGAAAGCGGGCATCAGCCTCGGCTCTCTCCAGGTGCCTCGGTATTGGACCCACAGTGGCCAGAGTTTCTCATGGCTTTCTAAGGCTCTTGGTTTCTTGGATCACTGCAGTATATTTGTCAATGTATGTGGAAATAATGTTTTTGTCCTTCTGAGGATCAAGAGGACTTTCAGTTGAGACGACGCGGCTCCCTGCTCATTTCGGGGATCCCAACATGACTTGGGACTCACTATAAGGCCACAGTCCAGCCATATGAGATTAGCCACGCAATTTTATTTCGACACTGAATTGTGTTAAGGCAGTCAACTGATGTATTACTGCTTAAAGTTAAAATTGCAGTTGGGAGTCTAGGAAGAAGACAACTTTTGCAGGAGCTAGGCCAGCAGCTAACACGAAAAGATTTCTTGTCTGGAAATGAACAAAATATGGAAACACCAACCACGCAGACTAGATTTTAGATGGGTGTGGAACAAAGGAAAGACGCTTCACATGTTTTGTAGAAAGGAAAGCTAACTTGGCATGTGACCCGAGCCAGTTTTATTTATCTAAGCTACTTACACCCTTCATACCTACAAACACCTCACAAAAACATTTCCTCTCTCAACGGTTGACTTTAAACTTTGGTGACGAGTACATCGCAGTGTGCCTAAAATCCCTGAGTTTGGTTCGCATCAGTTGTTCTACTTTACAAGAATTTTTTTGAAAACCAGGGGGAAGGAAACAGCTATATCGCTTAAAATAAACATGGAGCTTCTTAAGGCTGTTGATCAAAAATATATGACGAAAACAGAAATTTGTAAGGATTTTGGTATTGCTTACCCTACTTTATCAACAATAATTAAACCAAAATATAAAATGAATTTTTTAAGTCAATTTCTACCTTGAATGGATCAATATAAAGTATTTCATTAATGATTGAAATTTTTAACAAGATATATATATATATATATATATATATATATAGGGAGAGAGTGGAGAGTGAATTAATAGTAGGAATTAAAAACGACCATGATTTGTCTGCATTGTTGCAACAATGCCCACCTGGATCAGCAAGTTTGGATAAAAAACCCGTTTTCGACGCCAACTTTTGTCATTGTTTTAACAGTTACATTGTTACAACAATGGAGACAAATCTAAGTGAGCGTCGAAAACCGTTAATTAATTAATTAACCGGTAATTAAAGAATTAATATTTAAAAAACTGTATTAACATCGAGTGTCACCCACTACAAGTTTAAAAAAATGTATTTGAACTTGATCGGATGAATAGAAAGAATTTTATTAACGATTGAAAATTTGAACAAGATAAATATATATGTACATAAATATATAGAGAAAGTGAGCTAATAGTGGGAATTGAGAAAAAAAGAAAGCAAGTTACGCAAATGTTTGAACGGTTTTTATTAAATATATATGTATATTCACATATCTATCTAAATAAAATGTACTTTAATAAAATATATTTTGTTAAATATATGTTTATTATTATTTTTTTTTGCAATATCCTTAACACGAATTTTTTTAACATGAAAAATATTTCAATCTCCCCTCCCAGTTTCGTTTTAAACGATTTTCACTGTATATATATAAATCAATCCTTTTTTAATTCATCTGCAAGAAATTATTTGGTATAATGGTAAAGAACATAATCATTTTTGAGCACATATTTCCCATATTTTAAAACGTATCTAATTATGTACATTTGCAACTACGTACGTAAAAGAAAGCGAAAGAATTAATTAATTTCTTAATAAATGAACAAGTATTAAACGGGTCGTACGATTTCAAACTAAATCCCTATAATTCCTTCTAAATTCAAATAATTTTTTTCATAAAACATTTCTTTTAATTAGTTTTTACAATCAAATTTATCACTAATCATTTTATCCTAATTCAATTAAGATTTCTTATTCATATATAATGCCAGGAAATCATTTTCTCGTCCTCATTCAATAATTTTATTCAGGATTAAAGGATTTTGTCATTTTGATTTCTTATTAATTATAAAAAAAATGCAATTAGTGAAACAATTCACCAGGGATAAAGTCCCTTTTTCGAAGAATTGTATTTTAATTGTTCACTATAATTTAGTTTAAGAGTATTATAATTAATAATGAAAATCCGAACTCATTTGATTATTATTCATTGCATCTATTTTGGTTACCATACTTTGATTTCGTTAATCTTTAATAAATCAGTGAAATTGTTATTTTAATGGAACAAGATTTTAAATATTGCAAAAGCGATATTTAGAATTACAGTCTGAAAATAATGTGATTCTTCAAAAAGTTTATATTGCAATAATAAGTTCTTAGTGATTCTTATCAAATCACATTCAATCTTATGTTGCTTAAAACTTGTTTCTAAACATGTTTAATTATTTTAATTGGAAAATATTTTCTATTAATGCAGGAAATGTTGAACTGATAGCTCATAGAAAAATCTAGTTAAGCGATTAATGACAGTTAACTATTTTTCTTCAGATATTCAAACACACACAAAAAGTACATACTATTATTAAAAATGCTCCTTAAGTTTATTATATATGCGTATATATATATGCATACACTGCTGTTTATCAAAATTGCAACACAATGAAGGAAGCACCAGAATAAAATGAACTTTGCAGAAAATATCAATTATAAGACGTTACGTAAAATAGTAAAGTTTCAGAGCCACCGCAGCGCCCTCTGAACTGATGCTGAAAGCGTATAAATAGAGGGCTGTAGCGAGACGTTGAAAATAGTTAATGATTATTTGATAGGCAGTTGGCAGCATGTTGGTCTCTCTATTGCTACAGGTGTACTAATATCGGCTTTGGCAATTCGTTGACGTCTGCTGCAACCGTCTGTGCAAGGGTGCCTTTATACAGGTTCCCCCTCACTGCAAACCATCGACGGGCTGCGTCTGCAATGGGCTCATGAGCACAGAGCCTAGCTAGCTGATTGGCACCAAGTTGTCTTTTCAACTGAATTACGCTTCAATTTGTGGGGTCATGATGACCGCATTGATGTTAGAAGCTATGACGGTGAACGCTGCCTTCCAGAGTGCGATATCGAACGACATAGTGGTCTAACACCCGGAGTTATGGTTTGGGGTGCGATTTCCTATCATGGACGATCCAATTTGCTACGAATTGAGGGTAATCTCAATAACAACAGGTATGTCTGTGAAGTGCTACAGCCCGAAGTCGTTTCCTTCCTTCAAGGCATCCCTGGAGTTATCTTTCAGCAGGATAATGCAAGGCCTACATGCTGCAAGGACTATTCCAAACTTCTATTTGGCACAACACATGCAACTTCTTCCTTGACCTGCTCATTCCTCGGATATTACGCCTATTGAGCACGTGTGGGATTTGGTTGGTCGGCGTCTCGCTCGTGATCCGCGAACTTTTGCTGCGCATACAAGCAATATGGAATTTTCTTCCACAAGCAGATATTCAAAATCTGTTTGACTCCATGTCAAGTCGTATAGCAGCACTTATTGCAGCGCGTGGTGGCTCTACCAAATACTGATTCCGGATATACTTAATATTGTTTTTTTGCTTTAAAAGTTTCGTCATTTATTTGTACTAATAGAAAATAAATGACAATGCAACACCGTAAAGGAATCATCAGATAGAAATTTCATTTCATTCTGATGATTCCTTCACGGTGTTGCATTTTTTTTACTAACAGCAGTCTAAATATATATACATGGCTCTAAATTTTCATGATTTGTATTTGGGTCCAGAATCTGTCAATAACTTGTTTATTGTACTCAGATTTAGCACGGGCTAAACATTTTTCAATGCAATTTTTAGGTAAGTTACCTTTTTCTTGTAATGGATATAGATGTTCTATCCATTATTTTCAATAGAATTTTGCTCAAGATTATTAACAGAAAGGGGGAAGGTTGGCTGGTCCAAAAACATGTTAAACCCCACTTTCATATAAATTATTTTATATGAAAGAGGTGCCCTGAATCAGCAATGTTTATAATACTACAGCCTCCTATACATATATTAAATTCTCCATATATATACATATAATTTTGAATTTATCTTTTCTAAATTCTACTAATCTGTTCATATTACAATTTCTGTTTTTGTATGCTTCAGTAATAGCGATTATTAATGATTCATCTCTTTTAGTACAATATATATATATATATATATATTTACTGATGGCCACAATAAATGCAACACCCTGAAGGAAGCATGCAAATAACATAAAATTTACAACATGCATTAGCGGAGGTGAGATATGCAAATGATTAGAATTTCAGCGCAGACCCACATCACGCACACCTGTGGCACCACCTCAAAGCGCTATTTAAGGCTTGGAGATTTCGACGATTTCAAGTTCGGTAATTGTGTTTTTCTTATGGTTTTTTCAAAAAACGATCAGTTATCTCTGGTAGAAATCAGCGATCAGCTTTTGATCAAGTATCCGAGTTCGACAGAGGAAAGATAGTGGCCTACGGAGATAGTGGATTATCTTTCCGGGAAATCGGTAGTCGTGTTGGACGAAACCAAACAACTGTTATGCAGATATGTGACCGTTGGGTGTAGGAGGGTACGAAGGACCGACGTGGTCGATCGCATCCACCTCAGTGCACCACTTCACGTGAGAACAGGCAAATTGTGCGCATGGCAGTGACGGAATGCTCAGTCACATCATGAACCATAGCACAGCACATTGAGTCTGTAACGCATCATTCAGTGTCTACGCGTACCATTCGAACGCCATTTACAGCAGAGTGGTCGGTCCGCAAGACGTCCATTGCTTGGTCTACCCTTGACGCAGAACCACAGACGTCACCGCCGCCAATGGTGCGATGAAAGAAGTTTGTGGGTGGCAGAATGGAATAAAGTTGTCTTTACTGACGACTCACGCATCTGTCTGCAACACCACGATGGTCGAATTCCACTCTGGAGACACCGTGGAGAAAGGATGCTGAACAGCTGCGTTATGCACCTCCACACTGGTCCTGCACCGAATATTATGGTATGGGGCGGTATTGGATATCACTCTCGCACTTCTCTAGTATGCATTGCCGGGACTTTAAACAGCCAGTGCTATATCTCCGAGGTGTTGGAGCCAGTTGTCCTTCCTTACCTTCAGGGCTTGTCCACAGCCATATTTCAACAGGATAATGCGCGACCACACGTGGTACGCATTGTCTAAATGTTCTTCGTCAATCACCAGACTGAACTGCTTCCCTGGCCAGCTTGCTCTCCGGATCTTTCGCCGATAGAAAACATGTAGTCCATGGTTGCTCAACGATTGACCCAGATTACAACCCCAGCTGCCACACCAAATCAACTTTGGCAACGTGTGGAAGCTGCTTGGTCTGCTGTACCCCAAGAACACATCCAAAGTCTCTTTGAATTAATGCCGAGGCGTGTGACAGCGGTGATCTCCAACAATGGCGGCTACTCTGGCTACTGAATCTGACAATAACCACACTTCACAAAAGTCTATAAATTTAATCATTTGATACTTGGTCAACATGTTATCTACAAAATAAATTTTGTTGTGCTATCTCTTGTCTTTCTTGGTGTTGCATTCACGGTGGCCAGCAGTGTATATATATATATAGTACATATCCGTGTGTGTGTGCGTGTGCATACGTGTGTCTTGGTGTTGCATTCACGGTGGCCAGCAGTGTATATATATATATATAGTACATATCCGTGTGTGCGTGCGTGTGCATACGTGTGTGTAAAGAAGAAATTATACAGCATTAAACCAGACTGAAAATTAATTTTAAAAAAGTGTTTGTGATTTGAATTTATTTATTATAAATTACCTCTCGTTATGTATAAGTTATAATTAAATCTTTATCAATTTTTTTCAAACGTCTTTTAAATAATCTGAAATAAACATTGCAGTTCCCAAAGAAATTAAGTCATATTTTCACGGAACAACATAAAATAAAAAAGTAAGACATTTTATGAATGAAAATTGTTAATAGCCCTTATAAATTTTTAAATTTTGTGGATTAAATTTGTTAAATATTTAATTTGGTATTCAAGCAGGATCGAATTGCTTTGCTTGTTCTTTTTCTTTTTTCACTTAATATTTCGTTAGTATTTTTATTTTTCGTTTATTGAAGATATTTACATTAAACATGACGTAAAGAAAATGGAGTTAGTAGGCAAACACAAAGATTAAAATGTAATTGAAAAATTAGCTAAAATGTTCCGTTGAAGAGTTTTGGGGAGAATGTGTGATTAAATATTCCCTTCAATATCTTTATTTCTTCTAGAATAGTCATATTTTCTCAAATATATTTTTAAAAAACTTAAAAATGAATTGTGGATAAAGTAATTTACACATAATTGAAGAGATAAAAATTGTACTTATAAATCTTTTTAGTTATTCTTTTAATTTCAGATTCAAAATGTCTCTTTTTAGAAATATTTTTAAATATCACACCTCAATCATTCTATTTTTTTCTAAAAATGTTTAAAATGGGCTAAACCTCAATTTCCGTAGAATTATGAGTGTACTTTGGATAAAAATATGGCAATCAATTTTAGAACTAAAAATATACAAAGCAAATATATTTTACGTATTTACGAAAACTAAAAGTTTTTTCTTTTATATTGTTACGTAGATCGAGGTTCGAGGATTTTATGCAATCTGTCGCAAAGCGCAAGACAGTTCTTTAAGAGCGATGGAAACTTGTTGTAGAAAAAACAATCCTTGAAATACATCAGCTATATTCGCAGAATAAATCTCAGAAGGGTTTCACACCTTCAACAGCACTCAGACACAATTATCAGTATCTAAAATACACGTATGTAAAAGATTATTCACAATCACTCGCTCGTCCTACTCAACAGCCGAAGTAATAACTAATCGCTGGTCTATACTTCACGTTGAAATCAATGCTACTCTTCAACGGTCAAAACAAGACTAACTCAGTTTCGGCGAGCGACTCTCTATTTATAAACTTCCGGGGTTTTTGAGATAAACCAGATTGCGTCATTGATCTTAACATTAGTAGATTTCTCCACTAACTTCCAGAAGAATCCATGGGGTCACCAACTTGCCAAAAATAGTCGACAAGTCGTCAACATGGTCGCCAAAAATGATGCCAACTTGGCTATATTGCCAAGATTTCACCAAGTTTCCATTGAATCGACATTATAATGTAAGGAAAGGCGTTGCTTGCGATTATTACAATTTTAACATAAAATAAATACAACATAGAGTAATATAAACAAAAATCACACATCCAGATATAAATTATTTACACTATTTTAAAAATTCATTTCTCAAAATTTGTAACACTATTGTTAGGGATTTAAGGTAGCATTTGTTAATATTTTGAACTTGAATGCAAAAATTGTACATTTAATATAGATATAAGAGCAAAATATAAGAATACAATTTGCATTGTTTAACGTTTTTTATACGTAAAGGTCATATCATTAGAAATCAGAGAGACACACATATCAATTAAAATAGCAGTATTATAAAAACACGAACTGGTTAAATTGGATTCAGTAATCTATGGGAGCCTACGGGATAGCGTGACTCGCATTTTATTCATTATTGTTCTAAGCAAAAAATTACTTCTTGATAGCGTGTAATTTGTATGAGTGAACATTATTTTGTTAAATTCCCAGTTTTCTAATTCCTAAAAGTAATTTATTAAGTCTAAAGAGTATTTTTGTAATAATCCTTACTCGCTTTGAGAAATCTTGATTTTCTCTTCTCTAAAACTAAGAATGTCCTTATTAATCACTTGCATTTATCAGACCATTATCAATTATAAGATACTTTATTTTATTTTACAGAGTGACCCCCTATTTCATGATTTCACATTTTTTATGATCTTATCCATTAGTTAATCTGCAGTACTTGCTAGTTCATTGTATATTTATGACATCATTGAGCTTCAGCGGCAGGATGAGAAAGAAAATTTATAACATTAAATATTTTTGCAGCAGAATGAGCTGAAACATTTTTGTTCATATTTTTTTATACTTAATTATTGGGTTCTATTATTTTCAATTATACTTTGCGATGAATTTTAATTGAAGGAAAAAATATAAGCAATTTATGTATTTTGCATTTGAGTAAATTCTGAACAAAAGTTCAAATTAACGTTCTAATATCTGTTTTGAATGATTGTTCGAACATATTAAATTAATTTTTTAATACCGATGTTTTACTCAATAATTATTCCACTAATTTTCTTTAAACTGTTTATCAGAATTAAGGTAATTCATTATATATCCATTTATATGCATCATACATCTTTTATTTTTAATGTATTCCCTGCAGATGGCAAACAAATTATCCTCTCCAAGTGATTATATAGTGATTTCTATATAGATTACTTTTTTTAAGTTATTTCTACAGGTCTGTCTCATTTTATTTGAAGTGATACTCATAATATGCTAATCTCAATAGGCATATCATGATTAAAAATGAATATACACTCGTTTTCTAAAAATACATTAAAAACAAATATAAATTTATCATTAAAATAAAAGCAATATACATTTAGATTCCATTAAATTTTAAATAATATGAAAATAATATGCTATGTAACATTTATAAACTCTAATAATTTTTCAAATTAAATACTAATTATACTTTCATTTAAAATCTGTGTCATTTATTAAAAAAAATAGACATAATCAATTCCGATTGCTAAAATGTATAAGAAACTCTCTACATTTTTATTAAAATAAATACCCCCAAAAATATATAAAAGAAGGATGTGGGCCACTTTACACCGTTTTTGTTAAAGAATTATTTTATCTATGTTTATTAAACGTCACTTTTCAACTTCAAATTCGCTACAAAGATTGTTATCGCCTTACGAACCGAAAGACCGTCAAAACTGACATGGAAGATTAAATATCAGAAAAGCTGTCTTATTATTCTTTCAAAATATTAAAGTATCAGTGCCTTCACCAACCGGAACAATGCTCTGTTGGCGTTGAAGGCCCTATAATTGATAATAGCATGGTGTCGTGATTTGGTCTTAAAGATTAAATCACTCGTGTCAAACTTATACTAAACAAGAAAAACTACAAGAAAAGAGAGAATAAAAGCGAAAATATCAATGGAAAATAATCAACTTAACGTCGAACTTATCAAATACATCTACCTAAATTTTCTTTTCTTTATTGCCTTGAACGAATATTTTTTAAAAGCTTTTATTGTTTTAAAATTATTTATTTCAAAAGTAACTTCTTATTTTTATTTATGTTCATTTTTGGGATTCAAATTAGGTCACAGTGCTTCGCAAACTTTTAATATTTGCGACCCAATATTCAACCGTAAACTTTATCGCGCCCCCCTTCCATACAAATAACAATGTATTGAATTCAATAATACTATACTTTGACACTAAAGCTGCAATACGACTTTTTCTTAAGTGCTATATAAACGTCTCGCTTAGCCTAAGCGTTAATTGCCTGGACGTATATATACATCCTTCTGAAGTACGATCTCTTCTGTACACTGGTATCCATAAAACTATTCCGAAGGCTTTGGAATGCAAAAAAAGGACCTTGACAGTGAGTGCGAAGAATTTACTTATATCAGAAGATTTCCCTATTTATTCGTCTCCCCCCCCCCAATACATCACATGGGTGACATTGGGTAGCGAATCGTGCAATTTTTAATCGGTGGTTAAGGGATTAGTTATAAACCGTACAAATTATTAAGATAAATGATAATATTTGTACATAATTTTATATATGACAAGAGCTCATGGGGTCACTGGTAATTATTAAGCTTGTTCTTAATTTAATATTGTTAAATTAATTATAAAATACATTGTACAGTACTTATACATTTATAAGTTTATTATATCCATGTAAATGTTAATTTTATTTTTTATCGTGTCAGAATGTATTTTACTTTCAGTAAAGTAAATTTTTTAAAAAAAATAACCTTTTGCTTTCAATTTTTCAATATGCTTGTGCCCTCCATCCTTTTAGAGTTATCACGCCCTCTTAGATGGGGGGGGGGGTGCTTCTGACAGTTTGAGAAATACTGAATTAGGTAACTAAGATCAGTGACTATTATAACGGCACGCGAATGGTATTATTTATTATAATTAACTGATTATTAATCGTTTGGCATAGGGAGTGCAAGAAGAGGATGGAAGCGCATGAAGAGGATGTTGGATTGATGAGGAATCATCTTGTAGGATGTTATTTCACTTTATTTCACATTTAGACACAAAATAGGCAATGAACGGTGCCAAAAAGAAACAAAGACGAACATGAGCCTCAGGTGGTTATGACATGATGAAGACAAAAAGACAAAGGGAAGTTTTCCAGTATTTTGGGGCTATTTATATGAAGTGGCAACAGGAAGTCCTGGAATTCACATGACTTCCGTGGACGAAGACTATGACTGGTGGAAAGATATCGTTCGATAGACTCTGATGTAATTTTACTTTTAAAAATGCAAGCTGTTAACTTTCATGAGATACGGTTACAATTATTCTGTTATGCGGGTAAGCTAGTTAATTATTTTCGCGCGAGTCCTGAAGGCCAGGATCATTACAAATTAAAAAGTTATTTTGAGAATTTACATTGAATTATTACATATATATAACCCTTTAATATAAAATATATAAATACTTAGAATCCTATGTATAACTAGACAGTATATTAAGAAATATTAGCCACGGTAGTATAATAGCAACCTTTCGGCCTTAGGAACCAAGAATGAACGTTTAAACAATATTTTGTTGCCAGCCAAACTTCACCTGTGCTTTGTCTATTCTATTAGGCTATGGGGAAAGGAGGAATGTCATTATTAGAAGATAAAATATACTAATGCTATAATTAAATAAATTGTAACAGGAAAAATAAATAAAACCTACTTAATTTATCTAGAAATTAAAAACAAGTACTATTAAAGTACTATCAAGTACTATTAAAGTACTATTAAAGTACTATAAAGTACTATCAAGTACTATTAAAATAAATAAACCTACCCCCACAACACGTCGCTAGTTAATATTTCCTACCAATACAAAACCAACTAAGAGCAGCTTCGCGTAAAGTAAAAATTAGTAAATAATACGATCATTTGCAAATAAGGCTTTTTATACTTATAAACAAAAATTATTTTATAAGAAACCATTAATCATACATAACAATTCTAATATAAATTAAAGCGTATTTAATTTTATTTAATATGTAGCGCCATCTTGTGACTGTTTGTAGAAATTTGAAAAACCTTATAGTTCAAATATAAGAAGAATAAGTAGCATTTTAAATAAAAAGTAATATTTAAAAAATGGAAACAAATAATTTTAAAATATTTCATTGAACTTAAACCCATTAGAAATGTAATTGTAAAGAAAATTAATAGGTCATTCATATTCATATATGATAAATAACTTTCTAATAACTCCTATAATTGTATTTAATTATAATACTATAGTTAGTTTATATACTGTAACCTCTATATTCCTAACTTCCGTGCATCTGTATGATTCTTTTGTCTTTAATGTTCAAGTCATATCAATCTCTCCAGTAGAAATGATTAAAAACTGTACACAGAACGGGATGGGGGAGTTATACAATTAATTATTTGAACATTTTTAACTTCACTTTCAGTAGAGAAAGAAGAAATTATGTCTTACATTTTATACCAATGAATATAAGAAAATGTATTCGCATAAAGAAAACAGGATAAAAAATAAAAACATGATTAATTAGAAATCGCATTCAAGTTTAAAGTTTTATAAAATAAACTGATTGCATTATATTGTTTAAAATGTAAAACAGTCCGACCAAATAGAGTGAAGGAGCAATAATGTGTGTAATTTACAAATCATCTAGGAATAAAAACAAATATATAATTCGTTAAAATAGAACTTAAATTTCTAATAGGTTTTGATACAGAATGCAGAAAAAAGCCAACTTTTGTAACATTTTATTTGTAGAATTATAATTTATCCCATATTTATTAAAAATAATTACGGTATAATAACAAATGCTTCTAATTTTTTAGTGAGAGAATTAGAGAAAACAACTCAATGTTAGAGTCAAAAAGCAATACATATTTCCCTCTAAAAAACCTAAAATCGTTCAAAAAATGAAAAAAAGTTTCGATTGAAGTTTTTTCTTGATGTAGCATAATCTGCGAGTAAAAGAGGAAGAATCTGCATCATTTCCAGAAACCGATAAGAGAAACAGAAAAATCTTTTTGCTCTTGAGTAAAAGAAATAAATAAAATAAGCTCAGAAACCATGATTTGAAAAAACAACCTAGAACCAACATCACTTCAACTACGAATGACATAAATATTAAAAAATATTCATTTTTTCATAAAAGTTCTTCTTGACGAATTATTTTTATACGGAAAATACACTTCATACATACACATAGGATGTATTAAATAAGCAAATAATTTGTAATTTGTATGTCATTTATGTTATAAATAAAAAGTAATGTTATTGGGATTATTTTTCAAATTAAGAATTTCGAAAATCCTACTAGAAAGTATAACTTTTGAAATAAACAAATACTACAAAGTAGTTGTTTTGTGATTAATGGTATTTTCCCCCATACAGAGGAATTACACAGAGGTAAATTTGAATCGACAATATAAATACAATAAATAAATATGTAAATTTATATGTTTATATTTAAAATTTGCAAATATTTTTAACTTCTTTTTCTAGAAACATTCTTTTTCGTTCTTATTGTATATTTCATTTAACATTATTTTTATCCTAGAATACTTATATCTTTTTAAACTAAATATCAGTACTCTAAAATTATTTTTTAAGCTTCTTTGATTTCTCTCAATTTATTTTGTCATCAAAAAAACTAAAGCCATTTTTTAAAATTGCATATATATATTCACTAAATAATTTCCTTTAAATAATTTTAACCAATTGTTTTATTATTCTTGTTTTATTATTTTATTATTTCTTGTGGCTTAGATAAATTAATTTTAGATAAAAGATATTGCAATTTGCGGGTTCTTAATAAAGAATATGGATCTCTATTACCGCCACCAGCCATTATTTACGTCATTTAAGGAGAATAAAAAACGTTTTTCCAGGCAATAACTGAAATGAGATTTGATCATCAATGAATTATTTCGTCCAAATCTTTGGTTGTGGAAAAAAGATAAGAATTTATTTAATTATTAAAGAAAGCTGTAAAATAACATGTATTAATTTAACACATTTGTATTTTTTTTTCCACACCTGAAAAATAAAGAAGGAAATAAAAGCACAAACAAGTCAACGTTCCAAAAAATTTTTAAAAAAAATAATGTAGAATAATTTTTTTATAAGTAAAACCTGACAGAAATATTTCGGAAACTTTTATTGTTAGTTGTTGTACATAAATAATTAACCAAAGGAAATTCTTTGGGCAATTTGTCTGAACTGTCACATAAAATACTGAAGTTCCATGTGTTTGTGATCACGGTTTTTTTATATCAGCAAATACTATACGTAACATCTCATATTGTTGCAGTAAAGAGGACAAATATGCTAAATATATACCAAGAAAGATCACCAGAGTTTAAAGCTCTATGCTCCGATTGTAGTTTGAAGTGCTGCTAAAATCATATTTTACACTATTGGAAGTATATTCTATTCCTGTAATACCAGGGTTATTTTCAGGATTAATGCTAAATAATTCCATCTGTCATCGACAGATGATATTTGTAGTTGTGCGAAACTTAAAATCTTTTAGAAGGAAAACTTTTCCGCTATATGTATCATTTCTACTACCATTTGGTTGTGTGATATGTGCTATAAAGTTTCTAAGATAAAATACCTCAACATTTATAGGTAAGTTCACTATGTTTTTTTCCCCATCTTATTTTACAAGCACTGAGAAACAGTGTTGTTTGTAAAATTAAAAAATGCAGTTTTTTTTTACTTTATCTTCAAAAGCATTTTCGAAGTGGTACTTTTAAGTACCGATGGTACAAATATGTAACAGTTAATGTATTTATTTTTCACTTATTTTAAAATACTTTCAGGTCTATGAAACATATATTTTTTAGCTTAAGATTTAAAAAATATTTTTTTATCAATTTTAAAAAAAAAAAATTTAAACCCTTGATTTTTTCTCTCATTTCATACATTTTTCTTTTCAGGCGTAATGTAAAATAGTCAGGGAACATGTTTTGTACTCGAATAAATATGGTATTATTTACAAAATATGTACACTTGTTTTCAACCATTCGAATATTTTCTATGCTTAGAACATGTAAAGCAATAGAAGCATTGTTAATCTTCAAAATTGTCCCTTCGAGCATACTCAAAATGTGAAATGTGCATTGTATTTTTACGACTGAAAAAAAATTGTTTTCGGTATTTTCATTGAGAATAAATATATGTATCTTGTTATATATGGTATTAAAACAGTGCAAAGAAATGTACAATTTCTTTATTTTCAACTTTGAAGACCAAATGGTACTAAATAGTACAATTTTAATTTATTAGTTTTAACTAAAGATAATTTTATAAAATCTTATTTTATTATATATGTTGTATAAATATCCTAGGCTGTTTTTATAACGTAATGAAAAAAAACTTTTAAGGTTAAATTCTCTTTCTTTTTAATTCATAATTTGTGACTTAAAGTTTAATTAACCAATTTTTTAAAATAAGTGACATAACAGAATTTAAATATAACCTTTCAGCAACTTGGGTAAAATTTTATGGGCGAAGTTTCATTTACATAACGATTTTAACCGAAGTTTTTTTCATTTAAAAAGTAAATTTTTTATTAAAAGTTTAAACAAAAAAAATATAAAAATAATTCCTATCTCATAAATATACTAAATAAATGGACATAATTATAGTTTTACATTGAATTGAATACGTGGCTATGTGAAACTATATTAAAAAGAAAAAGAAAGTTATTTAATATGAATAAATATTATACGTCTACACGGAAACTTGCGGGGTGAAACCCTCTCATATTTTGATAAATTTATTTAGTATGATTTCATTCTATTCTATCAGCTCTACTTCGAGCAAACTACAATAATTTCCCGAAGTACATTATGTAAAAGTGCTAAGAACGGATCTGTACTTCCTAGTTTTGCATACACTAATGATGGTAGTAGCAATCGGAAGAGACTGATGCAGCGAGCAAAAGAGATTAATTCCATTTCCTTTCACAGGGAAAATATCACAAATCCTCATTTTGCTTATTTAATGTGAAAAACTTCGACTTTAGGCTTAGGATTTTATATGGTGAGCTCTTATTTGCAATCAATTTGCATCTACTTCTCACTTCTACTTTTTTTTTTATTATTCACGATAATCTACAGTTGAGTTTTTTTAAAATTATAAGAGAGAAAATTTTCGTGTTTAATTAAATAAATAAAAAGAACTATTTAGCTCTTTGTTCATTTTGTGTGTAAAGATTCTGTCTTTTTAAATTCTAGACTTATTAAGTTATTCAAATCAAGACTAGATGTCTTACTAGTAGATAATGTAATACATATAAATGAATTATGCTTCAATAAGTTAAGTGCATGGTGCTTAGTTATGATTCATTAAACTTATTAATTTTTTCAAAGGAGATACATTTCAGCATATTTAATTTTTTAAAAATATATTTTCTTAAGGTATCCGACTACTTGCGAGAAGATTTTTTAAGAAAAGGGAGTTATAGGGATTTTTTTGTGTGGTTTTTAGATTTGTTAAGCACATTTTAAGAAAAATGTGCTAAAATTAAGAAGAAAAAAAATTATTATTTCTAAAATGGGAAAAAAATTTACAATAAATAACATAAATGAGGCCCATTTTATACCAAAAGTATATGAACAAATTTTCAATTTTTCAATTCCGATGTGTTGCTACGCTATTCACTTTGGAAATGATCTTCAGGATAAGAGATATTTTCATTTTTACAAAATCAAATCATCTTAGTTATTGTGTGAAAAAACAGTCATTATATTAACACAAGGGACTGTAAAATTTTGTAATAAAACAATGATTGATAAATCCGAAGGTTAAAACACTTCTACTGTTATACAGAACATATACAAAAAATCCAGTTAATTAATTTCAAAACCTTTTGAGCATTTAAAAAAACACACATTTCGAGTAAAACGTGTTTTAAAATATGACATCTTGCTTAAAGTAATGCATCTGCTTTTACTAAAGCACTTGTAGCTTTTGTTATAGTGAACGGAAAATAATAAATTTGATATTTTTATAAAGCTAATAAGATGGTGAATTAAATCATAAAAAATTTGTCAATTTTTGGCGAAATTCATAATTTTAGGGTAGTTGGATACCTTAACCAGTTAGTCTAATTTATAATAATGAAAATTTTTTTTGTTAATGGTAAAATGTTATTTGATATATCAATTCATAATGTATAAAACCATCTGTAACGGTTCTTTTCGTACAATTCTATTAATCATTAAGATAAACCTTTTCATGCATTGTTTGATTGAAGAACCTTTTTCTGTAAAGAAACCGTGATTTATGCAAAACAAAACTGCTGTTTAATTTAAGAAAATTGAGTTCACGAGAATGAGAAAAAGTGAAAGAGAAGATAGTGATTGGACGAGTTTTTGGATTAAATTAGAGTTTGCATCCGTATCGTTAAGAATCTAGTGGTAGAGTATGAGAAATATTCAATTGAACAACTACATTTAATGATAATTTTTTTTATTACTAAAGGAATTAGAGTAGGCTAAAACTGACTTGCTCCTTACTAATTTAGTTTTAAAAAAAGCTGTTAGTAAATGTAAGGTTGTAATAGGTACTATTTGGGTTTTTCAATGAATCCTCTAGGGGAAACTATACCTTAACAGTGATTTTAGTTAAAAAACCGCTTTTCGTAGACTGATGACTTGATTTTATGAAAATGTAATTTCTATCTAAACCTGACAATGTGTTAGTGGTTAATTGGTGATCATTAAGTTGGAAATCCAAGAATTAGAAAAGGTGAACAGCGACTGAGTAGTCGTGTGTCCTGAGATTAACAGTCATAGAATCCACCAGGAATTGAGGAAGTAAATAACCTTGGAGGTAACCGAGCTATCGGGATTCGAGATGGATCGTAACAAAGAGATTCTACTGAAGCTAAGTGAATTTAAATATTCTTGTATATCCGACTAAGTGTTAGGATTTTAGATTGCCCCTTGAGTTAAGCTATAAAATTGTATATTTCATAAAGAGTTAAAGATAGAATAAAAGTAACTAGTTTTAAGATAATGTGTGCTTCTTCCCCGAACCCTCTTACTCCTGCGACCTTCGCGCCACAACAAGGTTACAAAACAAAAGTTGTTTTCTTAATGATGTTCTTTCTATAAACCCTCACTTCAAAGCGAGTGAATGTTCGCTACACGTGAAAAGTAATTTTACTATATATCAACATGTGTGATGAATACTTTCAATTTTAGAGAATACAAAGCTAGTCCGTCAACAATGTATCAACATTAACGCGGAAGTCTTTTCAGAAAGTGAATCAATTTTGTAAATGTCAAGTCTTCAAATTGTTACATTTTCCCATTCGATACAATATTTCTTTATAAGACGAACTAATAATCAAATGACTTCTAACGTGAAACAACATCTAGCATTTTGTAGCTATGAAAATATACTCCTTTACGAAAACAACAATAAACTAACAGATGATACAGAAATAAATAATTGTCTCAATTTTAGATAATTAACTGGATAATATCACACATAGGGGCTTATACAGCTGGAAATAACTTTCCTGAAAAAGGACTATAAACTGATTAGTGATAGCTGATAAGTTTGTCTTAAGATTAAAAGCTAAAATAACGTAGTTTAAGGGTAAATAATGTTAGTTAAATTTGCATAGTATTACTGTTCTTTTCCGTATATTCTAAATTACACAAATCATTACTTCAAAAGATTATGATTATTTTTGAATTTTTTTTTGAAAATATAAGTGCTAAGGTATAAGGGAAAATAAATAAAAAAGAATTTAAAAATATATTGATGGTAGCGGTCGTTTTACTTATTCAATACAACCAAAATTAGTTATTCTCCACTTATACTAATATAAAAGCGTACTGTCTCACAAAGCTAATTATAAGTAAAGGAATTTGTGCCAACCTAAGATATTTAGATTTACGTAACTTGTGATTATAGGGTATTTATCAAAACATTCTACAAAAATTTCTACAATATTACACAAAATAACTATTGATAATACATAGCATTTTTTAAGTGAAACTTCTTATCTAATGAAAAAGATAAATAATTGGCTGGTTTTTTTCCTTATCACATTTCAGCAATGTCATAAAAGAAACAAATATTTAGCAATTATAAGAAAAAATTCAATATTTATGTCTTGGTTATGCTCGTATGGACTTTTTGTTTCGTTTACATAAAAAATGCCCGATAAGCATTTAATTTTACCCTAATGGTTAATCTTCAAATATTATGCATTGATAAATATAGACTTACGGACCATATAACAAGCTAAAAAGAAGAGAGCATAAGATTTAACAACAAATATTTTTTCATTGCTTTTTTTCCAACATAAAATGCTGAATATAAAAATTAGTTCACGATGTTATATAATTAGATAAATTTACAGCAATATTATAGCCTGATGTCTATCTATTTATATAAAACAATTCTAAAAAATAAATTCCAATTAATTACATTAACACATGAATTTTGTAGTCATAATCTGTAATGCAGTAATAAATTAAAATTTTAAAGTACAAATATATTCTGTCTAAGAAATATCTTTTTTTCTAATTCGAAGCTTATTTATTATCAACTTGTATGTTTTATTTTATATATGTTTAATTAATTCTAAAATAAATTTGAATGGTTGTTCAACTTTAAATCTATCTGGCAAAATTACAGTCTGTCTAAAAATAAGTTTTGCTTCATTTGCTTGAATTAATTTCTACATAACATTCATTTTAAAACAAATGTAATTGAAGAAGTATTTTCAATAATAAATAATTTCATTATTTATATATACGGCTTTTCAAATTACTTAAAATGTACACAGCTTATTCATTTCAAGTGAAGCAATGCAAGAAGTAAAAAAACTTGATCAAGAAATTTCTAAAACAAACAATCTCTTTTCCGCTCTTTTTTTAATGCTAGTAAGAAACAAAAATAAGTTTTTATTGCCGATAATTCGTAAACAGCTGGAAATATCTTTATTTTCTTAAAAATTAAGAAGATATTAGCTTTGAAATCTTTTTAAGTCGAAATCTTTAAAACTTTTAAAAATAAATTCCAAGCTGTTGCCAGATAAAAAAAAGTATTACCAGTTATGCTAAATGAATTATAAAAGGCGATTTCTTTTTCTTCAAAAGCTTAATAAAAGAAGTTGCTTATTTTTATCGTCTGCTTCAAACTGATAATTAAACGCATAGAATTTTCTGCAATGTTGCGTCATAATTATCACAAAATTTCTTATTAATTTGCTTATTATTCTATGACGATAAATTGCAACAAAAAGAATCAGCTGGAACATGCTTACCATTGTTGGTGCAATTTGAGATGTGCAGAGTAGCTAGGAAGAAAAGGGCAAGCACTGGCAGACAGGCTCCAGCCCACAAATTTTGCCGATACCATGCCATTGGTGATCGAGAATGAATGCAACGGTTTTTTTAAGTAGTGTGTGAACTGAAAGGAAAACAGAAAAAAGGAAGATATAATATCTTATAAAAGTGTTTACAAAAATAGAATAAAATTGCTGTTTTGTAAAATATTAACACGCAATATCAATTGTGTACTTTATAATAATGAAATAAAATACATTATTCTAATTAAGTTTATGATTTTGTCAGGTCAACACACAAAATCACGTTAGTAATTGAAAAGTATTTTTCCATAGATATATCAATAAGACTATTTCTTACATATTTTTAGCAATTACTATTTGTTATTTCGAGAACTTTCAAGTGGCAAATATCTTTCATAACTTTTACCTGTATATAAGTAAATCTTGATCTATATATCAGCTACTTAAACAATAAATTGAGCTTTGCAAATACGTACGAAGGTAAAAAAGTAATTTAAAATCGGTTCTTAAAATTTATTAGATTTCAATAAGTTTGGATTTGTTTTTTAGTGTTTTCATAAGTCACACAGTAAGATAAGATATTCTATTATAATATAGAAAAAAAATATTTTATTACAATTATTCCATTTTTTAAAAAAAATAGTCTAAAAATCAAGTGAATAAAAAGTAGCTTCACATTTCTTTTCATACAATATAAAAGTTGTAGCAATTATTTAGATTTATGAATTAAATAAATGCATGCAGCTATTTTTGCATGACGATCTTTATAATTTATAAATTCAGAATGAAAAAATTCATAAATTTTTTCAGAGAGAAATAATTAATATAGTTAGATAATTCATGTGGTCAGATTTGTTATTTGCGTCAAGATAGTTCTTAATTCTTTGACTATAAAAAAGTTTAGTTGAGGTAAAAAAAATGATATTGTTACGAATCTTGTATAAAACAGTGTAAATAGTTTGTATTTGGATGAGTAATGCATTTATATTACTCTATGTTATATGAATTTTATGATAAAATTGTAATATTCTCAAGCAACACCTTCCCTTACGTTATAATGGCGATTCAATGGTTAACCAGCGAAATTTTGGCGATAAAACCATGTTAGCATCATTTTTGGAGACCAATTTGGCGACTTTGGCGATTGTTAAGGCGGGTTCAGGATCCTCTGGATTCTTTTGGAAATTTGTGGAGAAATCCACTAATTTCAAGACCTGTGATGTAAGTTGATTTTTCTCGAAAGATCCACGAATCATATAAATAGAGAGATTCTCGCCGAAAAGGAGTCAGTATTGTTTTGACTAGCAATTAGTAGCCTTGCCTTGACCATTAAAGTGATTAGCGATTAGCTCGACTGTTGAGTAAGGCGAGCGGTACTTGTGAATAATCTTTTACATACGTGTAATTTAGACACTAACAGTTTCGTTTAAGCGCTGTTGAAGGTGTGAAGTTCTGATATTTATTCTGCGAACTTTGCTGCTGAATCATGTATTTTAAGGATTGATTTTCGACAATAAATTCTCATCGTTCTTAAGAAACTGTCTTGTTCTTTGCGACTGATTTGAATAAAATCCTCGAACTCCGGATCTGCGTAACAATATCAAATCAATAAGTTTGCCTTGTTTAGACTAACTTTTGTGAGATTATTTATATTTCAATTAATATTGTGTTATGAAATCTCGATCAGACTGTAATTTTTTTAAATTCACTTATAGAAAAATGTTATATGTTTATCAATGATACTATATCTTAATAAATAATAATTTGTCAAAATTTAAAATGAAATTTCTAATATATTAATAAAGATTTATTTTCGTACATGTCTGATAATTTCCTTTTTTTTATTGATGCTAGATAAAATAATAAAACAATTCTTCTGCATTATAAGTATGAAACGAGGCTTACAAAAGTAAGAAAAACAAACAAAATAAGACAAATACAATAAAAAAACAAATAACAATGTCACGAAACAAATTAAATTATAAAATAAAACAATTAAAATGATACTAAGACAAACAAATATATTATAATATTAAACAATTAAGTAACAAAACCAAGACAGAGTGAAGTAATATAAACAAAACAATGAAGCTATAAAATCAGAACAATGAAACAAATTACAAAATTAACTCAATGAAGTGACAAAATAGTGCGAATGTAGCTTTACTCGAACCAAGTAGAAAAAATTAAAAGATAAGTTAATTTTGAGCAGTTTAGCCATCGTAAGCATTTCCTTTCTTTCTTAAATTTTGAGCAAAAAAAATATAAGATATTCCACACTTTGCTCACCACCAATATTGCAGTCATGAAGTTTGGAAGGTCACAGGCTATAAATCTGTTGAGGTACACTTTAAAATTACCGTGACTAGTAAAGAACTGCTAATTTTTTTTTAAATTTGAAAAAAAGGGATAGCGTGACAATCTTTGCGGAAAAGTCGGAAAATATTTTTTTGTCAGAAAAAAAGTGAGCTAATTGAGAGAGTATTAAATGTTCCAAAGAATTACAACATTGTCTTTAGATTTTTTCTGGTAAAACTATTTTGGAATATTAACTGATATGTGTCAATCCCAGGCTTGCTTGAGGACACGCTTGCCAAGAAATTAGCCCTTTCAATTCCAAAAATTTCAGTACGGTCATGAATTTTCTATTTATAAGCAAATTTATTCATTCTAATGTCACGTTCTTTAATGTCCCCCCTTTTTTTTGCTTACATGAATATTTATATTTACATAGATAAAACGCATGTAGATTTTTTTTCAGGTGTTATTTTTTTTAAAAATTTGTTTTAGAGTATAGCATGTCTTTGCTAACTCTTTTATTTATAAATTTTGTACAATTTTGATGCACAATTTTACATTCCTTCAAATTTAAAGTGAAATTTTATTAGAATCTTATAATTTTTAATTGAAAGATGAAATCAATCTTAAACAAGATAAGGAAATATCTTAAAATATAATCCTTCTCTTTTTTTGCCAATGTATTGCATTAAATTTTTTTTATTGTAATAATATTCTTAATCTACAATTACATAAATATTCGAATTCAATTGACAGTAAATATCGAAAAAAATTAACTCTGTATGTTCTTTTTTCAAAATTACGGGTTCCTAACTTTACATTAATAAATAAAAACTCTTTTATTTTTATTTCAATCTTTATGTTTAACAGGTATTATGCTCAATTAAGTAATTAACACTTCAACACAAACAAAGCAAGTTAAAATTATTTATTAATTTAAGCACGATATGCAATATTGAAACATGTCTAAATTAGAGTTCCGCTGTCTTCAAAATAAACAAATTTGTGTTTTTGTTATTCAGCTATAAATCCTCATACTGGTTCCCTAAGGTCTTAATTTTCCCTCAAATCACGTCTCATTTTTACCACCTAAAATCAAGAAATTCCTCTAGGACCTTTCTAACACATTTTTGGTAAAAGTTACGTTACTGATCAATTACCGAATGATTTCTTGGAAACCCTTTGACCCTCCTTCTGGAGAAAAAAGAAACAATCCCTGCTAATATTTCTCTTCTTTTCTCTCTACTCTTTCTTCTCTATAAGGACCTCCCCAGGGATGTTGAACAAAGTTATTACGGATGCCCTTTCTTTCAAAACTGTGGATAGGAAGTCCTTTTTCTTTCAAAAGATTAATAGTTTTCTCTTGGCAAATACCTATTCTTTTATAAGAACAGTATTCTGGAATTTTGAGCTGGCAACTTCAGCTGTATTTCGTTTGCGAAGGTGACATTTCGCTGCATCATATATATTGATAAATTTGCTGGTGAACTCTAGTTGCGGAGTTGGAAATGTAGGGCTTACATTGATCAGCTTTTAGTTATATGTTTTTGCTTTTCCTATAGTGGTGGAATATAAGTTTTCAAGAGAAGTATGTTTCGTAATAGTTAGGCATCAGTGCAAAATCTTTTTTTCTATAAAATATGTTTAGGGAAATGTTATTTTCAAAAATGCTGCTTATGGATTGATAGATCTGGAATTAGAATTTTAACTGTAAAAACAAAACATCAAAAAATAGTACCTTTGATAAACATTGGTATAGAACTTTTAGACAGCTTTTGGCGACAAAATCTCGTAATTTCGAATTATAGTCAAGCAACAAATGCGATTCATTAGCAATTGCTCAACTCATCTAATTTTCACTACCTGCCAGAAACATCCCAACTGAAGGTAATATAATAATGCACAATATCGGATTTTCATTAGTTGGCGACTTAAAATTACAGCTTTTCTAGAGTGTGTGAACCTTATATCTACAACCATAACCTCACAGATTAGTCTGATATAGTGATAGATAAGGAAATGCGAGTGTTTCTTTTATTTGCAGCAAAATACGTTTAACGCGAAAGCGCTTAAGACGAAATATCGGATAACACGAAATAATACAACGATCCCGACATACTACTAAGTATTTTCCTGCATTTTTTCTCTAAACACGAAATGAAAATCGCTTAAAACGGTAGGATTTTCTTTTTGAGAATGAACAAAATGCCGGAAAAAAACCCAGCTGGATTGGACAGGTAGACGGTTTAGTAGATGATGTGATAATATGTGTTTAGCCCCATTTATGTTAAAAACTCAAACATATCATTGATGCAGATTCCATCTGTGAAAATGAAATGAATCAAGCATTTCCTGTTCCCACATTGTCTGTAATGAGGGACATCATGAAAAGTATAAGCAGTTATTTAGACGCACATTCCAATGGTGAAATGAATAAAGATATGGACGATATTTAAAAATTTATTGACAATTTGATGTTAAAAAAACAACGCAAAGAAAAATATCAGATTATTTTCCAAAAACTCAATAAATGTTATATTTTTCAAAAAATTTGAAAATTTTGTATTAAATTTCAAGTTTTTGCGAATGCTTTTGTTTGATTAATTTTTATTAAATATATACATATATACGTATTTATATAAATACTCGTAAAATAAACTCTAATAAACTTAATTTTTTTAATATATGGGTTTTTTTTAAATATCCTTTAACACAAAAAAATATTTCAGTCCCTTCAGTTTCGTGTTACGTGACTTTCACTATATATGTGTGTGTGCGTGAATGTATGATTAATAATAAAGGAAGCATAATATTTGATAATGCATTTAAAATTCCATTGTAAAAATGATAATATATCGGTATAGGTACTTGATGTTGTTTTTAGAATTTGGAAACAGATCCGATGAATCCGATATTATAGAATCTAACAATTTGCACGGAAAATATGGACTAATGTAAAGTGTTTATGATGAAAAGCAAACAACTTCAGAATTTTTTTAAAATTATTTGATGAATAAAGAACAGGAAACATCTAAAGGGGATTTGGTGATTAAAATTTATGAAGAAAACAAATGACAAAGAAAAATTCGAATAAGAAGTACATTTTGAAAACAAAATAGTGTGAGATTTATCAGCTGTGTTGTCACATTTTATAGTTTATGAAATATTTTTAAAAATAAGTTAATATTTATATTGTGAAAAAGGAATTATATTTTCAAGTTTAATTTAGACTATTGTACTATATAGATAGGAATTACTTCAAATAATTTCAAAAACCTTTTAAGAGAAGATATTGCTAAATTAATATATTAGTTTTCTGATACAAGATCCGTTAAACACACCTGAATATGAAAAGATAATGAGATGTCTTTGAAAAATAAATTTTTTGGTTAAACCTTATCTTTTGAAACAATCTTAATTAATTATGATGCAAGATATGAAGATATAAGTTTCATAAAGATAAGAGATTTCAAAGATTCTTTGGTATCATAAATGTTTAATATTTCACAAAATTGTATATGAGTGTAAAAAAACCTTTGCGATTCATTTCAATTTCAATGAAAACCGAATGATAAGATTAACTCAAATCTTAACAACATCAAATCTTAAATTTAACAAGGATACAAGTCAAATATATTTAATATGGCCACTATTGCTTTCCGCTTCCTATTTAGAATTCAATTTCAAATCTTCTATATTAAATTAAATAGAGAAAAACGAAATACTAAATTCTCTGCAAAAATCCATGCAATATAGAGTTAATTCCGTTTTAGAGAGAGAGAGAAAGAGCTGAGACTTCTTTAGAAGTGTATAGTTAATAAACATATTTCATACGAAATATTTTATACAAAAGTAAGAAGGAAACGTGTCATGGTGACCAAGCTCTGACAAATATACGAACTAGAGAATAAGACTAAGAGCCACTAAAGTTATTCCTGTACTTACTAAGATTATTTTTTTTTTGTCAAAAATGTTACAACGTTGTTTTTATAAGCAACAAAACTATTCTTAGAGTACATTTTAAACATTAAAAATAAATTCTCAGCAGATGGGTGTATTTCGAGCTTTTTGTGTCTGTCACTTGACAGTATATGCTGCTAGGGGCCATAAGTTGTCAGTTCCACTGTCATTTGAGCATGTTATCAGTTTCGAATAAAAGTCTTGCACATTTTAGAAGGAACTTTTTTTATACCTTTAGGGCCTCCGACCCCAGGGTAATGTAGTTTTCAACATTTCAGATTGTGCACTCAATTTCAAAATCAGTGATGTATCATATGAGTGTGAGAAGTTATTTTAAAGTAATTCATTCATTATTCTATCTAGGAATATTTGCATGTTATTTGAATGTACTCATAGATACCTAAATTTAATATAAATGTAAATATGTTTTCCCCTTACACTTGAAGGTATGGAGTTTAGAATGAATGGATAGAAAATAAATTTGAAAAAATATTTTTTTAACTAAATATTTCACACAATAAAATAAAAAAAAGATAAAAAGATATTTTCCCAGAATTTTTAATTTATAGTTGGGGAAAATATTTTGTATACAGTGATTATTTGTTTTTTAGATTTTTTGATGCTTCATACCTATAAGCCACCTTCTATTAATTTTTAGATGTTTTTTTTATATTAAATAATTTGGTACTTAGGGCCGTGGGTAGCCTAGTGGTTAGAGCATCGGACTCCAGGACGGAGGGCCTGGGTTCGATGCCCGATGCCACTAAATACCACCGAGTATAGACGGAGTATGTGCTCGTTAAATCAGTGGGTCCGAAAGTCTTGTGGGCGGTCGCAGCAGAAACCACGAGTGCAGGGGGCTGGAGAATATTTCCCTCCCCTTCAGTTTTATGCCAAAATTGTGGAGGTGGAGATAGGTGGTGTCGCCATCTATCGTTAAGAAGTCCAACCTGTCTCACAGGCAATGGCAACTTTCATTTCTTCCCTGCGGGAAGGACACGACAACAACAACAACAATTCGGTACTTGCGTTTTATACCGCGTCCACCAATTTCGTCAAATCGAAAGATGTTGCCAAATGCCGTGATAAATAGCCAATAAGAAGAAACTCTTTTGCATATTAAAACACAGAAAATGATATCTATCGGCTACTTTCTTTCTTAAATTGGCGATGTCTTTTCATTTGGTAAAATTGGTCGATGTTTTACCCAAATGGTAGATGTAAGTAACCATGGTTAATTTTTTTTCTCTCATTAGACTAATAATACATAAAAAGAAAATGTGTTCCTACAAAAATGAAGAACCTTTTAGAACGTACAGGTGAACTAAAAAGTTTATAATTCTGATAAAGCCCCATAATTCGTCGATAACCTAAGAAATTCACGGTAAATATATTCTTAAAATACATAATTTAGGAACTTAATTACATTGTTCTCTAAAATTCTTATACGTGAGTGTATTATTTTAAATATATTTTTTAGAATTTTCCAATTGTGAGTGAATTAGAAAGAAACAAGCGTAGAACTAATAAAAAAATTCAGCCATGAAGACGATACAGATGTAAAATTTGTTCTCATTGTAGTTATATTACTAAACATAAAGTGTTGACCGTAGTATGAGGGCAGTTGTATCCGAAAAATACTAAGGGTAATGCAAGGAGCTTTTGAAGGAATATTTCAAATGCCTGGATTACAATTACTTATACAATTAGAAAATATTTGTACTTTTAGTAATACATTATACTTATTTTGTAATCAAAGGATACAAAAGACTGAAAGTTGGGATGAAGATATCCGACTACTTGCGGCAGTGTTTTCTTAAAAGAATGGAGATATGAGGATTTTTTATGGTTCTTAGATTTGTTTAGTACATTTTAAGAAAAATATGCTATAATTAAGAAGAGGAAAAGAAATTATTACTACTAAAATGGGAAAAGATTGGTAAAAATTTACAAAAAATAACATAAAAGGGGCGATTTTGTACCAAAAGTTTATAAGCAAATTTTCAATCTTTCAATGCTGATGTGTTGCTATGTTATTCAATTTTGAAATTACCCTCACGAAAAGAGATATTTTAATTTTTACAAAAACTAGAGCACTTTATCTTAATTATCATATGAAATTGCTTAAAATTACAATGATTATATTCACATAAGGGACTGTAATTCATGTCTGTTAATAAAATGTCAAGTAACTATTTTCAAAACTTTTTTAGCAATCGCCGTCCCCTTTTGGGCATTTTAAAAAAAGAACACATTTCGAATAAAACGAGTTTTAAAGTATGACATCTTGCTTAAAGTAATGTCATCTGCTTTTACTAAAACACTTGTAATTTTTGTTCTAGTGAACGCGGAAAATAATAAATTTGGTATTCACAATTTTAGGGCAGTTTGATACTTTAAAGAAAAGTGACCAGACGTCCCACTTTTGGCGGGACAGTCCCGTTTTTTAACAATTTATCAATGTGTTAAAAATGTCTCGATTTTTAAAAAGAATGCACGGTAAGCTAGGAAACAGACAAGGAATATACTGTTTTCGGCGCATGTATCTATTTCTCCAGACTATGAGTTTTATAATATTTTTGTCAACTTTATAATGTTAAGCTTAAATAATAACAAACAATTGTTGAGAACCGATTGTCAAGAACTACTCATCAAAGTTCACATTGTTGATCAGTTGTTAGAATTTGACCCCCATTATTTGGCATTCACAACAACGAAAAAATTTTGTAACTGTTTCTCAGATGACATTACATTGATATTGGACATTTTCATTGGGTTACATTAAAACAAGAACTTAACTGGAATGATATTCAAACATCATTCGATCATATTACTCAAAATTTCCCGTATAATATTATTTCCGAAAATGATCTTTTTATTGAGAGTTACTATTATTAAAAAATAAATATTTCTTAGGAAAAGGTTAAATCTTGATCTTTACAATAGAGAACAAATGGTTGAACTTGCTTAGTTCATCATTTTCAAACCATGTTCCGTACAATAATGCCCTAAAAATTATGGAATATGTACTGTCCTTAACAGGAATTAATACTGCGATTGAACGCATTGTTTCTACGGTAAAAAATGTGGACATCAGGAAAATCGCAACTAAATGTTGATACTGAAAATAATTTTATGTGTGAAATATAATTTAACAAACTCTTGTGAAAAATTTCATGACCTTTTAAACAATGACAGCAATCTACTAAAAAAGTCACTCAAATCAGAAATATACCAAGAAATTAAATAATATGACAGTACATTACTATTTTATTCTTTGTATAGCAACTATACATAATTTTTTTGTATATTATAACTGTAAATTGCACTTATTTTGAAATTCAAAAAATATTTTTCAGCACTATTTTTGGCTTCTATGAAAAGTTTTGTTGCTCCATTTAAACCAAATTTTACCCCCTCCCCTACTGGTCAAGAGTGTCCCGCTTTATCAAGGTTAAAATCTGGTTACCTTAGATTAAGGTGACCAGTTTAAAAACAATGATAAAAGCATTACAATTATTTAATGTCATAATGACTCGTAAGATCAAGTTTGACATCAATTGTTAATCTGGTAATATTTTGTAAATGAATCTAAAAATAAATAATTAAGGTAAATCGGGGAAGTTGCCACATTGAGGATTTTTCGATTAGTACATTGAAAATAGAAATGACAAGACCATGAAAAAAATATACTTCATTCTTCAATATTTAATTGATAATGTTTACAAGCTAATTCTCTTATTAGTATGGAAATAAAAAATAAATTTAATGTTAAAGAATTTCATTTAATTGTGGCATGTTCCTCCATATATGGGGAAAGATGCCACCAGTCATGGAGTAATATGCAACAACACCACAGTAAATAAAAAAATAAAGCAAACATCATAAAATTAAATATGAAGTAACAATAGCTATAGAAAAACAAACCAAAAATTAAATTCTATCATAATTAGCTTGCTAAAAATAATAACAGTACAGGTTCGAATGATAGCCTACACAACACTTTACTCTGTGCAAATAATTATCATTGCAATCTTCGTGCAACGATTTGTTGCATTTGATGAACTGAATCCAGTCACACTTGGGACCTTTTTTAGCATAAAAGCACCTTTTACACACAGCACAAACATCGTCAATATTATCCTCATCAAAACTGTCACCACTAGTATCTAGAGGAATTTCTTCGCTTGAGAATGACAAACTGACACGTTTCTTTCTTCTGTTTCTTCGAAGGTTTCTTGTTATTTGTTTTGACCTTACTAGCCTTTTCTAGCTTTCTTCGGGTCTTTTCCCGCACAGTTGCTCTTGTCTCTGTGATTCAGTTAAGGCATCTGATATTAGTTTTTTACGTCTAATTGGTTTGCGTTTTCTCTCCAGAGGAATAGGGCTGTGATCCCATGTTCTGTGCTGGTGGAGGCAACTTATGGTGATAGACATCTTATCATTAATTACATTTAAGTGTTATTAATTATAATAATAATTATTAATTGCATTTATATTATATACAATAGTATACAGTGTTACAAAATTTTTTTAAAAAAGTAAAGTTCATTTCATTTATTTCTGAATTATGTGGCTTTTCCCCCCTAGTATAGAGAGAAAATGCCACACACGCTTATTTTCTTATTTGCTACAGTGTTGTGACCGCTTCTACATGCCTCGTACGTGTAACACAATGTGTAACTCATTTATATATTGCTATTATCTTATTTAAAATAACAAGTACGTTTATGAATTTTAAATACTAAAAACGGAATATTATAAAAGTTTTACTCATCACTTTAAATGCTCACGACATCCAAAAATACCACCGCTTAAAAACGATTAATTCAGATAAATTCACAAGCCACATTTAATGTCGGACCAGACTCTTCACATAAGTGGCCCAGTATTGCTATCTATCTATTTATCGACGCATAAAAGTACTATTAACAAACTGGCATCTTCCCCCGAATTACCTTATTATATGGATGAAAATGCGAAGATTTTTTTAAGTACATTTGCAATTTACCTAAAAGATCACGTCTAATGGACCCAAAAGCTGCAATTTTTTTCAACTCTCGAATAAAACTGTATTGAAGAGATTCATAAAGCTCATTAATTTTCCGCGATGCTATTTACAAACGAATATTTGAGTTTATTTAAGAGGAATCTAGAGAAACTTCTTTATATAGCTATTCTGAGCGTCATTTTCAATAAAAGCCAAAAATAAGGATCCATTAAAATTTCATTCTATTTCAAAACCTAGCTCGAAATAGGAAGACAACATAGCTATACACCAACATCATCTATTAATATAAAATGATCATGCAATTTATATATACAATGCAGTTTCGAAATCAATACCGAAGCAAGAATTTTAACAAAATCTACTTTGGCTTATAAATCAAATTTAAAAGATATCTAATGAATTAACAACTAAAACTATTTAAGAGAAATAATATTTGTACTAATGGTATTCAGCACATTGAAATAAAGAACTTATTTAGATTTTGTGACGATTTTCTCTATTGTTCGCTTTAGTTATTGCTGCATTTTTTTTTTTTTTACTTTTTTCGTTTAGAATTTTTCATAATTATTTTGGAAATGACAAAATTAAAGAAATTATGCATCGCAAAGTCTTTTTATTGATTTACAGTTAGACTTTTATTTAAAGAAGTAAGCTAATAGAAAATAACTTCCCTAAAATGGAACAAATATAAAACAATAAAATTAGGAAAACATTAGAAGAAATTTTGATTGCGTGCAATATTCGAATAATTCAAAACATAGCTTTAAGGGAGTACACATTAAAATGGTTGAAATAAGCTAAGATAGCTTTCAGTAGTTCTTCCACTGTACTTTTAAGAATGATATCTCTAATTACAAGAAATCATGAAATCTATGAAAACAAATTTCATGAAAATATTCGTATTATAATTATGTGAATTGCACTCCATGATAAGAGCATTATTTTTTATAATATAAATAAAGCATTATTTGTTGATAATATAAACCGTAATAAGAGTTTAAAATCGTAATAAGAGTTTTTAGAAGCGACCATAACAAATTTCAGCTAAAAATTATTTTTTCAAAAAATATTCATTTCAAACATTTTATTTAATTGAAAACGACATGATAATAATTTTTACGATATAGTTAATTTTTTTTCATTTAAATATATAAAAATGTAAATTAGAATCTATGTTTTAAGAATCGGAAAAAAGTGTTAAATTTTCAAGCATGTAAGCAAATTTGTTAATATCACAAATATACCGGGTGAGCCAAAAGTTCGTTCTGCAAGGGATGACCCGTGTTATCTCTTAGTGTGAGAGGATCTGAAGGAAGATTAGCCATAGAGTAAAAACAAAATTTGTTTATTTACAATTCTCAACGAGGACAACAATTCAAACCAAAAAATGCACCAATTACTAAACATGTGAAGCAATCGTGGGGTAGACGAGATACTAGGAGTATTAAGAGTAAATTGGATCACTTACGTCTTATCAATACGCCTTCTAATTCAATTTGTTCAAATCCAAATTTAACACTTAATTGACCAAATCGTCAATTTTAATATTAATCATTTAAGTAACGAAGTTCGCTTGCCTAGCTTTAAGCTAATCAATCACTCTTAACTCGAAAATTTAATCTTTATATATATATTCCCCAAGAGGACTGTTAGTAAGAAGAACACGAATAGACCCGTTACAGTTCAAACTAAAAATTCACTTAAAAAAAGGAAGACATGGTGATAAAGAAGTGCAGTTTACAAGAAAGGGCTCATAAGAAAGTGGGATATTTTTATTTATACCCGCATTAAATCAAAAAGGTGTCTTATTTGTAATAAGCTTTATGCAGAATAGCTCATTTCTATACGATGCCAATCCAGTAAAACGATTCCTATTAACTGCCTATGGTGAAGAATGAGTTATTGGTCCAGGTAGCAAGCTCGCAATGCCACCGTATTCAACCGACCTTATTCCGATCAACTTCTGGTTGCTTGGTTATTTTGATTTTGTACCATTTATCCCCATCAACACTAGCCAAAAAAGATTCTATTTGTTGTGAGGTGTTTGCAATTCATTCCAAAATGTTACACTCAGGTGTGACAGGCATTGTGAACCGCTTTGGTTGTGTCAAAGAATGTTCTGGGAGTCATCTTGAACAACTGTTATTGCAAGAATAAGTGAATGAATGGAGCGTACTGAAAACCGTGTATTGTGTTTCGAGTCGTCAGCTCCATCTAGTGGTCATATTTTTAACTAAAATGTTTTTACTTCTAGAAAAATCCGACTTCTTGTGAGCCCTTTCTTGCATATCACCCTTCTTCATCATTATTTCTCCATTTTTTAAATGAATTTTTAAATTTTAAACGAACTTTTGGCTCACCCGGTATTTATTGCCTGATACTGACTTCATCCCTCACTTATGTGTTTGTAATTAAATATGATAAAAATCTCACAAATTAATGCTAAATTTATCTAAAAATATAACATTACATACTATATTGTTCGAATTAATTGGTACAAACATGTTTTTCTTATTTGAGTTGGTATGTGATTACTAGTGATGTCCTGAACCACCTCAAATCTACCTTTAGTGTAACAGATCAACTTTGACTATAATTTATTCATTTTAATGCATCAGGAGCTCAGCTGTGAGCCTTTCAGTGGGGAAGCTGGTAATTTCAATTTTGCGTTCTGCATAAGACGTGTTACTTTTAATTGTTCAAAGATGGATATTACACCGAGGAACCATTCTAAAATAAATCGCTCTTAATGAACACACTTCTATGACTGAGAGATATAACTATGGCAGTTGGAGTAATCGAATTAAGTGTTTTAAGAACTTTTCAAAATTCTGGATCATTATCTCCGAAAAGAAAAAAAGAATGTGGGCGTGAGTGGAAAACTACGCCAAGAATTGATAAAATTTTAATTAGAAGTAGCAAAATAAATCCAAGAAAGAAAAGCATAGACCTTAGAAGGGATTTATTGGATAATGGTGTTGAAGTGAGAGCCTCAAGTGCCCAGAAAAGGCTTCTGGAAGGAGGTCTTAAGGCAACACGACTGAAAAAAACTATTTCTAACTCAGAAAATGATGAAAAAACCAGACCCCAGACTAAAATCCTATTCAAAGCTGACAGCATATTCTCAAGAATCGTTTTTCTAAGATGAAACGCACGACAATAGAGCAAATGATTAAAAGGGTTAGACTAGTGTGTTTCCACGATGATGAAATCAAGAACATGTGGGCAACTCTAGTGGAGTCAATGACAAGACGAGTTGAAACGGCCATTTCTGCTAAAGAAGTATATACTTCGTGCTAATATACAGATTTTTCAGTCTATTTAAGGTATGTAATTATAAAAAGCTAAGGGTTTAGAAAAATCACTTTTTTTTTTATTTATCCCAACTAATTCGAACAGTTTAGTACATTACTCGTTAGCAATGAATCCTATTCGAAAAGAAAAAAATTATTTTGATAACAAAAGTCTTTTTTAAAGGTAGGATTATGTAGAATATTTTTAAAATACGAAACCAAATGTTGCAACTACATACTAATATTAAATTATGTCTTTTAATTTTTTAAATAAATCGTTTCATTACCTTAATAAAATTTCTTTGCACTCCTTCAATTCAAAAAATGTAACATCGAAAAGTTTTCTTAGATTTAAAATCTTGGTAATTCTTAGAAAATCTGCCAAGTTAAGATTATTTAATCAAACGTAAAATGTAATTATCAAAGAAGACTTTTGTTCAGTTTTACTGCAGATTAAAATCCCTAGAGAGAGATATTCAAATATATTTTCAAAATCTTAACTTTCAGAAAGTCGCATTATTTTGCTTCGTTGATTCCTTAAAGTTCAGCATGTTCAGTGAGATAAGGCATATTTTAATGAGATCTTTAGTCTTTATAGTATAAAAGAAAGATCGTTTTTCTTGGATTATGTTTTGACAATAAGACAATGCATTAAAGAGTAAATAAGTAGATACAAGAAGATAAATGGCTAAAGATATATCTTCTTAAAGTTTTTGCTTTGAAAGCTTCCTAGATAAAATTAAACAGTATCATTTGGCTTATGCAATTCCCAATGTAAGAGATTTTACAGTGTATCATATTATTTTTCTCAAAAAAGAATATAAATTCGTAAAGTAATTTTCACTGTATTTTTTTGTCATTGCAAAGCTAAGAAAGAAAGAGAATTTGTTGGTAAAATCAATCACATGGAGAAGAACTGTTGACGGATAAATCTTTTAGTAATGAATCATCCGCTATAGATTTTTCTTGTAGAATATAATTAGTTTTAACATTTTTTTTTTACATTTGCATCACATTTTTATTAATATGTTTTTTTTTATAATTTAAACATGAAGGGATTTATTTCACTCTATCCTAAGCAGTCGCCCTATTAATTATTAGAACTTTTTGATTATCTATTTCCATTCTTTTTTTTAATGTGTATTATATGCAAAAATACATAAAGCAAAATCTTACCATAAATTCTACATCTAGTTTTATTTATAATTATTATTATTCCTTTTTTAATATTTCAAGTTATGATTTATTGATTTAAAGCTATATTTATTTTAGTACAGATTATTAAAAATTGTATGCAGTTGACTCTCGATAATTGGAAATTGAAGGGATCAATGAAAAACTTCGAATTATCAAGAGGGTAGAAAAAAAATTCCCAAAATACACGAAGAGAAATTTTTTTCTAGCACATTTAAATTTGAAACTATATAATAAAACAACAATTGTACATATGTATACAATTATTTTAAAGTATTTTTTAAAGTATTAATTATTTTAAAGTAAAATCATTATTATACTGTATAAATACTTTACAGAATTTAAAAGTCCTGTATTAAAGAATACATTCAATAAATTCTCGTTCACAATCCTACACATCTCTTCTTCACAATAGCGGACCATCCTTTCTGAACACATGTATGACAATGCCCTTTTTTAAAGAAACAATGTGGATGGCTGACAACAGGTGCGGTTGGTCTATTGTCTACTTAAAGAAATGAAATCAATAAAAGTATCTTTTCGTCTGAGGAACCTGTTATTCCAGGACTGAACATAATAGGTGAGTGTTCGAAATATCGAGAGTTTTATAAGATAACTTCGAATTATAGTGAACTTATTATAAGATTATAAGTTAACCAGCCACAGATTTTACTTCGAAATATTGAGTGTACCAAAACGTTTTGATTTAGTTCGAAACATAAAAAGTTTTTCTAGGGACTGAGCATATACTTCGAATTATCGAGAGGTTTGTATCATCGGCAGTATATGTAAGAATAATTAATTTATAATCTAAAAAAATTCTATTGCTCATCTAATATTTATTTTCCCATCTACGTATTCGAGTACTAAATTAAACAGCAGATACTTTCTCAGGAAAGATCATCTAAACATCCGATTCCATTTCCAGCTCGTTAAGTTTTAGGGTCTTAGGCCGTAATTTCCTACGCTTTAATCTCCAATCGAAACCGAAACTAAAAAAAAAGAATGATTTAGCAATTATAAAAATAAATATGCAGCTCAATTAAAATCGGCACGATTGGCGTTGGTTTGTCCCCCTGTGAAGATGTGTTGAAAATTCTCTTAACGAATAAAAAAAACTGTATTCTCGTAAAGCCCCCATGCTTACTTTCAAGCATAACATATATATACACAACGTTAGAGGTATCATGAGTTATTTACTTGAACTTTTTGTTTAATTTCTAATAAAAATATATTGCACATAAGATTACTAAGCTTCGGCGATCTTATTTCAATACACAAAAAATTCGAATAACTATTTATTATTAGTATATTTCAAAAACTATTCATCTTACGTTAACTATATGACAGATCATTTCACAATCAGTGAATAATTTCCCAAAATAGAAAAGCATTCTTCAGAAAACTTGTCTTTAAGTCCATCACTCCATTCCAAAATTAAATTATCAGACATTCGAGAAGCAATCTTCTAATTACTTATTTATAGCTTCTTGTTCTTAAATACCTTCAGCCATCAAGAGAAGCTGTCAATAATTACCAATTATTACTCATTCCTTTCTCCCTTCTATTACTATCAGAACTTCATTTCACTTCATTCCTGGTCAGGATGGACTGGATTCTAATGTCATAGGGGTAAAAGCAAATAATCTTCAGGGGGTGTTTTATATCCTAAGGGAAAATCACGAAGATTTCTCGGGAACGTGTGCAGTGATGTTAATGTAACATTAACAAGACATCTCTCTAGACGTGAACGTATTTTAATCGCTTTATGAAGTAGCTACCTTGAAGTTATTGAAAGTTTGTGACGCCATTCTTGACAAGTAATTTTTCAGTAGCTTTAACATTCATGGCGGGAGTGTCTAATAGGAGGGAATACTTTGTAAATGTATGTAAAATATTAAAATAAATAATGGTGTGTTGTTGTAATCAAATCTTGTGTTATTTATTTACATGCAAAGGGAATTTAATTTATTTTCAATTGAAATAAAGAATTAAATATTAAAAATAGCTATCAATTAGTTATTAGGATGTTGGATAAATTATAACGGAGATATATTTAGCAGTTGAGAAATTTGTAATTTATTTATTTTTTGATAAACTATTCATACCATTCAGTAAAAAATATGAGAAGAAATTAATTTTTAATCAGAACATGCAATTTCATAAAGCTATAAAATAATGCTCATAAAATCTCATGATGCATTCTAAATATTCGAGTAGACTTCCTATTGTTAAAAAAAAAATTATTAAAAATAGAATTTTTCAAATATTTGTAAAAGAACTAGCCGTTACCCGCTCGCTTCGCTGGGATATTTAATGATGTTATACGATTTTATATTGTTTTTTAAGTTATTGTAATTACCTTGTATGCTTTCAAATGCACTGAAAATATTTCTTATGGTATTTGTCTCTTGATTTAAAAAATATAGGATATAAACAACAAAATGGAAATATATTTATCTTTGCCGTTTAGTATACCCCACCCCACTTGTCGGAAACTCATTCTTAGTGGATTTCTACTCAACAAAAGAATCCTGCTTGCCAAATTTCTAGTTTAGAGTTTTGTTAAAGTTTGGTGAGACCCAAAAAATATGTGTGTTTTTATGAATTAATTGCGGTGTTTTGTTGTTCGCAATTAATAGGCCTTCGAATCATGCGAACAAACAAATTGAAAGTAAAACATGGAGAAAAGAATAGAACAAACAAATTGAAAGTAAAACATGGAGAAAAGAATAGAACAAACAAATTGAAAGTAAAACATGGAGAAAAGTATAGAACAAACAAATTGAAAGTAAAACATGGAGAAAAGAATATGAATATAAAACAAGATTCACGTAATAGCGTTAATAAAAATATCACTTATAACTTCGTAAAAATTCTGATTTATGCTGAAAGGGAGATACGAAAGGGAGATTTATTTGAATTTCCGTTCAACGCGAAAAATGTATCACCAAATTAAGTAAAAAAGCTAAATTTGAAATGTTTTCTTAATTCATAAATACTTATACTTACACGGGTTTTAAAACCGTTTCGTAAGTCTCATTATGGACTTTTCAGAATTTAAAGTTCTAATAGATTTATGGAATTAATCTTAAAAAAATATTTTATAACAAAAATTTCATTTTCCTAACATATGCTAAATATTTATTTAAAATTTAAACAAACTATTTTTATTTTATTTTTACTGTACCCCATCAGATTCTTCTAGGAAGTTCCCTTCCTAGCTCAATCCACCATTAGAAAATCTTTAACTTTATGACAAAGATCGATCTAGTGTTTTATTGGTGTTTACAACGAGCAGGTTGACCGTTTTTGCTTACACTTTGCATCAATCTAAATACACGTTCCCTGGAAGGAAGAAAAAGAATAACCATGATGAGTACACGAAAAATGTTCCCCTAATTTCCCCAATGGCTTAGAATGTGTGAGGGGTAAGGGCCAGAGAAGATATTTTTGGCTCCATACATCGAGTCAAGTGAATAATTGAGTGTATCTAGTTCCGATCCCTTTGTTCGGGCTAAAGTTTATATCAGCCTTCATCTCGAGAATAAAAACAATATGTGTCTCCCCTCAATAAGAACACATCATTTTGAATTTATTGTAGTAAATTGAGCAGTCTCTTGCTTTTAAGAGGAAAAAATTCTTTTGTTGTTCACTCTAAAATGCCAATAATAAACTTCTTTTTAGAAAAAAGCCTTCCTCTCTTAAGGTGACTGACTGCTTTTAGAGCCGTGATTTTGTGTGAAAAGTGTATAAATAAACGTTTCTTCTATATTTAGGGTCAGTTAAGTTAGAATATACACATAACATTTTTTTTAGAATAGTATTACTAGAAAAAATTATTTAAATACAATTTTTGGCAAAAAACTAAGAAAGAATGACGTATTATCAAAATATCTTTTAGGGAAAAATTATTCTATAATAATAATAATAATATTTTGCTTATGTACTAGGTATCTATTCCCATTTTAATGTAGCAAAGTAGGTTTTAACACTTAAAACACTTTTATGTGTATATTCTGCTACAACGGACACTAAATATCAAAAAAATTATTCATTTACACGCTTTTTCAAAATTACGGTTCCAAACGTAGTCAGTCCCCTAAAGTTAATTTCTAACTGGAATTCATATTCCTGTTTTCAATTCTAATTACTAGCTCACTCTCTCCCTATATATATATATATATATATTATATATATATATATCTTGCTCAAGTTTTCAATCGTTAATAAAATACTTTCTGTTCATCCAATCAAGTTCAAAAAAAATTTTGAAACTTGTAGTGGATGACACTTGATGTTAATACAGTTTTTTAAATATTAATTATTTATTTAATTCATTTAAATTTATTACCAGTTTTCGACACCAACTTAAATTTGTCTCCATTGTTGTAACAATTTAACTGTTAAAACAATGACAAAAGTTGGCGTCGAAAACCGATTCTTCAGCCTAACTAGTCAAACCGGGTGTGCATTATTACAACGCAGATAAATAATGCTCTTTTTTTTTCAATTCCTACTATTAGTTCACTCTTTCCCTATATATATATACATAAATTTTTTAAAATTATTTGTTGAAGATATATATATATATTCCATTTAAAAGTTGTTTTTTCAGGACTGCTTATCCTTACAGTATATTTGATAGTTTTGATTATCTCATTACTTACTTTTTCTTCTAAAATGTATTCTTTTTTGATTGATTATATAAATAAAGGTCCTATTTCTTACTATGCAGCCAATATTTTTTTTTAAAAAAATTAATATCCAAAGGTAAATTTGACTATAATATAGATATCAAGTCTCTTTTGACATTTGAAATTTATTTCAATTTTGCGAAATAGAACATATTTCTGAAATATTGTAGTAGAATTTGTTAAAAATTCATTTGTCTTTTATGTTGATAATTAGATCCTTTTTATACATATATAAAGTTTTGCAGATGTAGGCGGTGTATATTCGGAATTTTACAGTAATAGTTTCTAAAAATAATTTTTCCTTTGATCTAGGTTTTAAGTCCTCTTATAACACAAGAGACGTTTTCTAATTAATTTACAGAAAATGAAGAAGGTGTATTTTAGGAATTTTTAAGTATTTGAGAAAAATACAAAATTGTGTGAGCAAGATTTATTTTTCTTCTGAAAATATATCACGTAATTTTATTTAAATTTAGCCATTTGTAAGCCAAATTCCTAAGTTTGTAAATCAAATTCTGATTTAAAATTTTTTTAATATTTCTTTGATTTAAGCATTAAAAAAATTAACAATTAACTTTTCTTAACTGTAGATAATTGTTTTTCGTAGATAATGATTTAAAAAGAGAATACATTAATGTTAAATGAAATATCAATCCAGTTTTACTTTTTTAAATATTTGATAATAATTCGATTAACATATTAGCAATGGCTTGGCTGGATATTGTAAAAATATTTAGTAAAAAGTATTGTTGCAATAATTCGATTTTACTTAAAACAATTATCGTAATTTCAAATGAAAAGTAATTCTTTAATGTGTTTTGTAAACGGAAAATAATTTAAATGTCTTGAGGGGGGTTTCGATAATGCGTTAATTTTTTCCAATTAAACAATTTACACATTTTTACGTTTAACTTTGAATATATTTTTAATTATTTCTTTTATTACTGAATATTTTAAAAATTGACAAACGATAATTTGAAGAAAAACATTTCAGAAAATCTTAAATGATTTTCAAACAAATACATTTTTGTTACAAAATACTGAATTCTTCAGTTTGTAAAACATTTGAAAATACAAACCCTACATTATAAACAACATTCCCAGCTCTTTTGCAATTGATAAGTTATATTTTAAAGAATATTAGTTATGCAGTTAGGAACATTAATTTTACTTCTTGATAAAAATAAATAATTATTTATTCTTAAAATGTTGAGAATATTTACTAAATTTCAGCAATTTTAGGATTTTTTTACTTAACAAATTCGAACGAGATTTGTTGAATTTTACTCCAACATGAAATGGGAGAATTATTAACCAACATTACATGGATAATTTTGTTTTAAAGCAAGTACTTTAGTTTTTCAAAGTGACTGTATCATTTAAAAGAATTTGGATAAGTTTGTTTAATCTGGACAAATAGAATTTTCATTGTTTGTAAGGTAGAAAACGCACTTAGCTCAATTATTTATTTTTAAAAATTTCATATATAAAGTTTGCTTTTCTTATGATCTTTTATATTACGATACTTGTTTACGTAAGAAATATGATATGCTGAATAAATACTTACCTAATAATATACAATGAAACTCTTGCATTAAAAATTTGAGCAATGAATCGTTCCAATTTAAAAAAATATGTAAATATTTAATTATGAATATAGCTTTGGAAAACATGTAATACGTGTGTTTCATAAGTCATAAGTTTTAAAATAAAATAAAATACTAAGTTAAATTACCTAGTCAATAAATTTTGAGCTACTATATCTCTAATTTCTCTCAAATGCAAGAAATATTATGTTTTATTAAGGAATATTAATTATTGCATTATTATTATTATTAGGAAATCAAATTTGTTCTAAATAATTAAATTTTGAAAAATAATAGATATTCTGAAAGGAATAATAAAGCAAACTATATTAGATGTAGCGTTTGACTAACGTATAGCAAACGTTCAACTGACTTCATTTATATTATTAAAAACTAATGTTTCTTTTTAATATATATATTTAAGTTTTCGGCAGTAAAAATGAATATTCTAAATTACTATCTAGTTTCAAATATAAAATAAACATCCTTATTCTCAACACATTTAATTTCTTTTAAATTCAAAATGAAGGATTAAAAATTTTTATAAATTTCTCCTTTGTCAATAGATAACAATTATTTTTGTCTCGTGTATCCTCATTTTGCCATACAACCACTACAACTTCCCTTATTTAACTGATCAATTCCCCCTAGCGGAATTCATGAAAACTCATTTCTCATTTTAAAACTGTAGTTCCTATCGCTGATTAAACTTCTGTATATTCGATGGTTCTTTTAGAACAATAGAGGATTGCTTTAGATTTATGCAGAAGCACGTTTTGTAATCTCCAGATTTTCATCGCATTTATTGATTTCAATCAGAATTTTGCTTGCCAATTTTCTGAAAGTTCTACATTTTCAGTTAGCATATGAATATGTGTGTGGCAATGTTAAATAGAAAAATAAATACATAGTTTTAATTTTATGGTGTTATTTTCCCCATGCTAATATTTCTTGCTGTTCTTATTAATGATTTATTTATTAAGATAAGCTTAGTTATTTATAACAAAAGAATTAGTAATAGTGTAACATTGTTATTGTTCTAAGCTTAATTTTTTGGTAAAACAAAATGTAAATAACTCAAATACTATGATACTTAAACTAAATGTAATGAAAATAATATGCTTATATTCATTTTATTTCCTTCTTCTAAAGCTATATATATATATATATATCAAAAAATGTACATTAAGCTCTTTTGACATGATAGAAATCCATACATATTTAAATAAAAAGTATTTAGTTCTTAGTAAATCGGAAAAAATTTATTAAGATATTTTTAAAAAGCTCATGAATTCTTAAAAGATAAAAATATGAAAAAATAGCATCATAAATACATTTTAAGAGTCTTATAAAACGATAAATTATCAAAATGTTTGAAATTAAAATCAAGACATAAAAATAACAATATAACTAGATAAACTATATGTGTATGTAATGTAAAGCTTATTTAAAAAAATCCAACAAAGCCATTTTTTTAAAAGAAAGTATTAAAATCGGAGGGGAAAACGTGCTTAGCTCATAAAAAAAAGTAAAATGTGTAGCAAAAATATTTTTTCAAATAGGACCTATTTAATCTTTGTCTTTTTTTAAATACTTCTAATTATTAATTATTCGGATATCAACTCAATCTGAAGATGCTTACATTTTTTGGAAATATATAAGCACTTAAAAATACCTTATACTAGTGGGAAATCGATGCATTATTTAGAAATATGGCAGGAACTACTGAAATATTTCCAGATAATGTTCAAAAACTGATACTTTCAACTTGTAGTTGTTATAAAAAATGGGTAGTAAGACTAAATGTTCGAATGTTGATTGACTTTGTAGATTAAATTTATTTTTGAACAACTGATGTACTTTTATAACTCAATTAAATCAGTTAGGATTTGTTCATACATAAACAAGAGTCAAATACTAATAATAATTACTAATATTGATTATATTAAAGATAAAATGAACTTAAATTGTTTATTATAATATTTTTAATATTTTCTTGGCATAAAATAGCATAATTTTATGTTTAATTACAGTTTGTTGCATCAAAAATAAAAAAAGTCTTTTTTTCTCTCCATGTTATCTGTATTTGGATAACTTTTAACAAGCTTTAATATATTGCTTGATATCCGTTTCCCGACGTATATAAAAATTATTCTACGTATTTCTTTATAACACTATCTTTCCAAGAAAAATATTATCATCGTAATATAAACCAAATTTTTATTTCTTTTATATATAAATCTAACGAGCAAACCTAAATTCAATTTCTTTCATATCTCAAGAAATAAATCGTTTGCATTTACGAGATCGAAATAGTTTTTCTGAATTAATTCCGAATTTTATTTTATTTATCTCATTAAACATTCGATAAACATGAGTAGTATTACTAAATCTCGTGCAATGATGAGGGGGAAATATAAGAACCTAAAACCGAAGCATGACTTAGATTGCTAGAAAGAAAATAAAGTCGTGCATATTCGAAAGCGACTACGAGACAGACATGATTTGTGTGGAATAAGTTCAAAAATCAATCACATCACTTAGAAATAATTCGGGTAAAAAGAATTCTCCACGGAAATTTTCGGAGAAATGTTTTGCTGATTAATATGTTTGATGTTTCTGAAGGAAATTGATACGCTTAGTAAGCAGTGATTCGTAAATAGCAATCTAAATCAATAGTTGTTTTTATTTTGATGCTGAAAGCATTTCTTCCATTAAAGCCCCGAAATATTTTGGTAAAACTCACGAAATAATAAAAAAATAATTGCAAAAACCTATAATTAATATCGAAAATAAAACTTAATCATTAATTCTTATTAAAGTCTGTAAATAATTCAAATAATTGTAAGATTTTATTAATATGTTTCAATTTTTTGTTTATTTAGTTTTATTTGATTAAATTTCATACTTGATGATCTAATTTTGTATATGTAATGGCTTTAAATAAGTTTTATTATTTTATATTTGAATGCAAAAAAAAAAATGAATAGAATAAATATATACATAACAGAAGTTAATAGTTTAAGTTTGAATACTATCATTATTCAAATTTTACTTTCTATCAAGCTGCACAATGACCTTTAAATAGTGATGTTATTGTTCAAACATTAGTTTCTGTGTATAACAGACATCGATATTTTTAAAAAAAGATATTATCATTTTATAAATACTTTTTAAAAGTATACATTTCGAAACTTAAATTACTAAAAAGATGTTCTACCCTGGGGAATTATATCCCTGCTTTAAATTGATATTTGGATCAGATATGTATTCTAAAATAATTATTAGAAATAACTTGAAAAGAAATTCTAGCATGTGCATTGTCAATTCAGCCAGTATCGTCGTGCAGTTCACATTTTCCATATCTATTTTTCTATTATTTGTAAATTTTAAACACGCTTATCTATAAAAAGTGACCGAAATGGCATATTTTTTATTTTTATTAATTATAAATAACTGAAATTTATTTTTATTTACATTCTCAGAATTTCACGATCAAAAAGAGTTCATCAAAATAAATAATATTCCACTAAATATATGCATATAGATAATTTTTAATAATTTATTCTAAAGAGGCAGAAATGACTTGAACATAAAGGTAAAAGGATCATACAGATCTTGGTATCGTAAGAAAATACGGATGCTTCAGTATTATAAGCAATACTGACTGAGGACAGCTTAAAATTTTATTTATGTGGGGTTTAACCAGTTTTGTGGCTAGCCAGGCATATAACTTTAAAAGATTTTTATATGTATAATATAACTCTATACGGAATTTTTTCTGATATAAATATTTTCTATAAACTTAATTCCTAATTATAAAGTCAGCGTTATAATATGTATTTCTTCCAATAAATGTATTGCTTGAACTTACTTACGAGTTGAAAAAAATGAGATATGAGGAATATGTCTTCATCTTTTTATTCTTATAATGTTTATTATTCAGTGCCTTAGATAAACGCGGGGTTTATTTAAAAAAACATTCATTTTAAGATAACTAATAATAAGTGAATCAGTTTTTTAATGTTATTAACCATTCTGTTCATAAGTTCCTATCATCTTTCAGAAAATGGAGATTAAAAAAATAAGAATTAACTCAATATAATATTTGTTACTTAGATAATTTCTTATTAAAATGGTAGAGAAAATTTAATGAGAGTTTTAGTCGAATACCTTGCCAATTTGTATTCATTATTTAGTGGTAAATATTTCAGAACAGTACATAGAAAGCCTTTTAGTTTAGGATAAAAAAATTTAAGAATTATACATTTTAAGAAAATAAATGTATTATTATAGACATTAAAGATATTATGAAAAAATTTCTGTAATAAAATATAATAACTATTTCATACAAATATACATTTTAAATCGTATAAATTATAGTTAACAGAATTAGATATAGTTTCAGTATTAGTTTATACTATATTTTGCTAGGCTTTCTAAGAAAAGGTATAGAGCACACAAGATAATATAAAATAAAAGTGATCTACACAATTAAGAGGTATTTTGTTTCTGTACGCGTCTGCTTCCCATTATTTTCTGCAATATTAAAATATTTCTACATATGTCTTCTTTATTAAGCTTTGTAAAATTTATATGTTAGAAAAAACCTTGAATATACTCTAAAATAAGCATGTTTTTATAAATTACACGAGTAATAAATATTTTAAAAACAAACAAAAATTTCTTTTCTGTTGTTCTCTTTCCTAGTAAGAACGTGCATTATTAATGAAACAGATTAATCAACAACGGTTATGTGTTAAAAAATTTTTGAAAAATATAACATGCACTCAATGATAAACAAGCAATAATATGTAATGCTCTGTTTCTCTTTTTTAATTAAAAAAATGAAGTATCTGCCTTTTTAAAAAAAAATCCGTGATAAGAAGATCAAAGAAGATTTTCTTTAAATTGTCCTCAGAAATGAATATATAAAGAAATTTCACTTGATTTTGCTAGTATACTTCAAGAAAGAAGTTAATAAAAACGTTCTTAGCAGTGATGTATTTACAAATTATTTTTTATGGAAGTTTACACATTAAATACCTGAACAAAGCATGATTGAAATTCACACTGCATAAAGATAAATGCTGTTTTTAAGAACTTTACGAAAAACTACCTACAGAATTTTTTCTCATTTAAGATTTAAGCAAAAATATTTTTTTCCATAAGAACTTAAAACACCTATTTTTTGTGTAAAATATCCCATTTTACTCTATATTGTTTGAAGGCGTCGGAAAAAAATATTCGAATCCATTTTGTAAAATATTTATTAAAAATTTGGTGTTGTAATATGAGATGCCCCTTAGGCATACGAGAACTGTTCCGTTGAGGGAAAAATTAAATAAAAGCAAGTAAAACAACAGCATCAAGAAACAATTTTCAATTCATATAAAATGCTAGTCTCAACGCTTGTATTCAACATACTTACTATAAAACACAATGAAAAAAATTAATTTCGACTCCTGTTGATTACATTTATCTTTTGTAAACGAAAAAAATAAAAATCAAATGAAACATAAGTTTCATATATTCCACCATTTAATCTTTAGATGAAAAGTTTATTTGCTTACTATTGACGGTTATGAAATATATGTCATATAAAAACTCCCCACAAAGGTAATTTTTTTATTCGCGCATTGAAGTATATTCTTTAAAAGTTTTTCAACTTCAATGGAATCGTTTGATCGTATATGACGAAGAAAAATGCCTTACAAGCGAATATCGCTTTACAAAAAATGTTCTTTTTTTCATAAACATGAATATAAATGGATGGATTTAGTAGTCGCAAAATATGTCACTTAAGAGTTACTTTTATTTATTCGATGTCAATAAATAACAGTGAAGAAATTTCATACAGATTGTTGTATATGTCATATTCTACCTTTTCAAAAGTTTGGACAGAAACCTATTTTTACGGAAGAAAAATCTAACTTTATAAAGCTATTTTATTGAAGTTCGTTTTCATAAAACTTAGACTGTCTACAGTTATGACCAGTTTTTCAAATATTTTCGTCAAGTATAATAAAATATATTCAGAACATTCTTCAAAATTTATTATTGAAGTAAAGTAAATTTGGATTTTGATGAGAAAAACCATCAAAATATGCAAAATAACAATGCCTGCTATATTCTTAACTTTCATTTCGAAATACACTGGAGAAAACAATTATTAAAGGGTTAAATGAGTTGTATTTTTTGCAATAAAAAAACTAACAAAGCAAATAGAACCATACTTGGCCAAAATACCATTCGATATACCAATACATGGGAAAACAAAAATGGGCATAACCTGCACTATAAATGAAGAAATGGTCACTTGTCCAACCCAGCAGCTGAGCGATACCCTGCCTATTAGTAAAACCTGCCTAATAGGGTGTAAGATCCCCTCTAATAGTTACACTACTGTTTCATGATGATCCTTATCTACGCCTGTGCCAACCGCAACCACTCTTACCCCAAGGCACTTGAGTTCATCGATGGTCAGGGGTGCTGGTATTTGAACTGCAATCGAGCGTTCAAGGACGTCCCATACGTGTTCTATAGGATTAAGGTTAGGGGACATCGCAGGCCACTCAGATCGTTAAATATCCTCCGATATTAGGTATTCGTTCACCAATTGAGCCCCTTGTTTGTGTGCTTCGTTGTCCATGAAGATGAAATTTGGTCCATATGCTTGAAGAAAAATTCTGCCATAGGGTGCAAGGATCTCGTTCCTGTCCCCCTGACCTGTCAGAATTCTTCTGTTGAACACAGGAATGTCGGTATGCCCGCCTGCCAATGATGCCTGACCAGACCATCAGACCACCTCGACCATAGTGACCATTTCAACAATATTAGAGGGCCGATATCGACTCCCGGGTTTACCTTATTTGTGAATAGGCGTTCTTTTTTTTAAAAAAAATATTCCTCCCTTTAATTGTTTTCACCAATGTAGTACTAAAATCATATTTTATTAATTTAGAGACGGAAAATACGAAATAAATGTCTTTTCTTTCCCCACAAAAGGTATATCTAATTACGAAACTACAAAATGGGGGACTGACGAAATTATAAAAAAAGATTTATTTTTATATCTATTTAATGAGATAAAAACGGTGTCGTGGTACCTCCTCCTCATTTTGATTGAAGTGGAAATCTGGTTTATCTTTCAGGACCTAACGCAATAGGGATCGAGAAGCTGTTATATCGGACACGAGAAGATAGCAAATAGATATTCATAATAATTAATTTTTTTAAATTTAAGTGTTAGACAAGATGCCTAAATAATAAGAAATAACGGTTATTTCTCTAAAATGAGACGCAACCGCTGAAACTCACCAAAGAGAAACCCTCCAAAATTTTCTAATAGCAACTATAATTTGGGAAATCACTAGTGTGGCTATGATGTCCACATAACAACAACTATTCTTCCCCTTGCTGACTATTTATATGCTATTTAGTAGTGTAGTTCATTTTTGAAGGGGTTTTGCTGTAGCTCAAAGTGCCAGTTTGACTGAGTGAGAAAAAAAACCTGAGTTAGAGAGAATAGACCTTTTGGATGGCCCCTAGTTGCAACGGACAATATAAACAGCTATAAATAACCAAATTTGAAATTAGATGTAACGTTTCATTATGCATAAAATGTAAGCTTTAAAAAAGTATAACAATGACTTCAAATTATGTAATCTTTGAAGAAGCAAGCGCACACATATATATTTAGTAGAACATCATTAATTTGGGTTAACTGAAATTCTAGGTCGCCCGGACTAAAAATTACTTATAAAATATGCCAGGGTACACAACTGAACGCTTTGTACATTAAAAAAACATTTAAAGCTATTTTGGGGAAAGACAAAGCAAAATATTAAAAAACTGCACACTAGAGAATTGAAATTAATACATTATTTACGCAATATGTATTCAGTCGAAAAAAATTACTTAGAACATGGCACTTTTGCGTGTGTTAATTATAAATGTTCTTAATGGCCGTCCAGATTAAGCAAATTCCGGTTTCATGGGGCCCATATTAATAAGAATTCATTGTATATATATTTACATATGCATTAGGTAGAAAAAATAAACTTCTTAGAGCTTCACAGGCTTGCTTTTATTAAACATTTTTTTAATGGTTATTCGGATTAAGTAATGTTTATTTTTATGGAGCCAGTATTAATGAGAGTTTACTGTGTATGTACACATATATAAAATGAAACGCATTGTTGTTGATCACTAGTACTCTTATCTTTCGCTTGTAATTAAAATTAATGCCATTTTTGTCATTAAAATAATATGATATAAATGTAGAATAGAAACAAAAGATAAAAAGTAAGGTGATTATACACTTTCTATACCAAAAATGGACTTTCAAAATTTCATAAAGTCAATCTAATATTTTATTTTAAAGTCAAATAAGAAAGTATTCCACATTATACAAGTAATATATTTGTCCAACATTTTATTCTTTCATGGTAAAGTTTCAGTAACATTCCAGGAAGTGCAAACTGAAAAATGTATAATTCAGCTTGGAGTTACTTTGAAAAATGTATATATTAAATGTATCAACCAGTAAAAATATTGAACAATTAATTGTAAAATATATTCAATTGGAATTCTTTGAAAGTTTTAATTTTCTTTGTAATAGACTCAACTCAAACTTTCAGATTTACAATTTTTCTTTTCAATATGAAATTTTTCTTCATTGTTTTTCATGATCATTTGCGGCTTGTAGTCGAATTTGAGAGAGAGAAATAAATTTTTTTCTCTGTTAATATATAAACAAACTTTTACAATAATTTGCACAATATATTTTGGGGGTGGGTGGGGAGCATTTTTTTAAATATATTTTTACCTCAGATTATTTAATAATAGAGAAAATATAAAAAGTACAAGTAAATACAAAAATAATTTCAATATTTCAATTAGAAGGTAATACGTAGTGCATAATATATTCAGACCTTTTCTTAAAATTTGATGGTAAATGCAAAATCAATTTAAAAATTTTAATAAGCCTTATGTATAAATGATTTTGTTTTTTGTAGAATATAAAACATAATTGTTATAACACGATTAACTCAATTAATAAAACATGTTAAATATCATATTAACCCGAATATAACGTAATATTTTTGACTGATCATTTCCCGTTAAAAAAATTGACGCTACTCAATTCTATTGCTATGAATGCAACTGTAAATATTGTTATGAATATATATACAATGCATTATTACTTATTAAATAAAACATTATCAGGCTGAATTTTCTTCTTTGAATTATTTTGTGAAAAATGAGTTACTCGCATTAAATTTGGGTTTTCTTTAAAAAATATCTTTACGAAAAATTTCAGTGCCGTGTTACTTTTGAGCTGATACGTTGTTTGATAATGGGGCGACTTTTATTTCGAATTACAAGAAGTACTAAAAATAATTTTCTCTCATTGAAACTAGAAACAGTATCACAATTTTAAAATTGTTTTCTTCGATTGTACTAAGCTGCATGATGAGTATAAAATGTTTGTATAAGTAATGACAGCGAAATCTCGTTTACAGAGTTAATCCGGAATTCTAAATTCAAATGGCTCTGACAGCAGTAATTCTCAATCTAAGTAATTATTAAACAGGAGTTTCGGGAATAATCCATTACTCGAATGAACACTGAAATGGATCTAACTACATTTATTAAAACTCGAGGGAGAAATTAAATATTGAATAATCCTAAAAATGCAAGCCTGTTTGAAGTTGTTTTAATATTAATGATTACCTTTTTTATTTTAATGTGTGTTTCTCTCAAGAATTTGTGTTCTCTCTGTCTCTTATTTTTAAAGAGAAAAGTTGCATTTTATTTATTTAAAATAAATGCATGTTTTTTTCCTCAAATATTATTTTAAAAAATTCTAATAAGTTTCAAATATTTTGCTGTTTTGTGTGATAATTGAACACATATTTATATTCTGTTAAAAGTTTTTCTTCCTTTAAAAATGCAATGATAATTTACTGCTTGATGTTCATCCATTTTTATTTAGTTTTGTCAAACAATTTTGCTATACTTATGTTTAATTTGGATTATCAAAAAGTGAAATCAATAGTTTCATAATTATCATAAAAAAATTACAAAATATTTATCGTTTATCGTGCGTAAATGACATATAATGATTAAGATAATCTTTGCTGTATAAGTGATGAACTTTTTGTAATATAGTCTAAATAATATTGCTGAATTATATTTATGTTAACTTTAATATAATTTGGCTTCTTTTTTCTGCCTAATCATAGTAATACGGAAAAACCAATTTATTTATTTTGAAATTCTTCGTCTGATGCAACATAGATAATATTTTGTAGTTAAATTATCCGCTTAAGTTTATTATAAAGATTATTAAAAACAATTCTTTTTTTAAGATTATTAAAGATAATTCGATTGTTAAAAATAATTCTTATTACTAAGATTATTAAAGATAAGTTAGAGTATTAAAAATAATTCTTATTATTAATATTATTAAAGATAATTTGATTATTAAAAATAATTCTTATTATTAGGATTATTAAGATAATTCGTATTATAAAGTTTATTAAAAATAATTCTTATTATTAAAACTATAGCTTAAACTTTTTTGTTATTAAACTACATTTTTATTATTGTTTTTATTCAAAAGAATTTTTGCTTTTTCTACCATTTACTATCTTAGCATTATTTTCTTAAAATATATAATCTAAATGTATTTCATAAAATTAAATGAGTTACTAGTATTTTAATACAATATTGCATTTACACATTCGTTCATTAAGCTTATAATATTAAAAAGAGCTTTATAATTAGTAAAATTTTCTGATTCTCTACCAACTGAGGAACGAAAAAAAATTATTATTAATTTTCAATTGTTTTGATATGTGTTTATTTTAAATAAATAATGTCACAAATTGCATTAATAAAAAAACTAATACACTCGAAATATAATAAAGCCATAATCAAATATTACCTGCTGTGTAACATATAAATCGCACTGCTTTTTATATATTGGTTACTTTTTACTTCGTGTTATTTGATCAATGCGATAAAAATATGAAACTTCTACAATATTGTAACATGTTTGGATGACTGCAAATAATGTTAATGCCACCTAACAATATATTGATGCATCAGTATCACATTTAACAATAATTCGCATCCGTTTAACTCAAAATCTCATTATGTATAGTTCCTCAGTTTCCAATCCCGTCACTAAATTCAAAGGATTCCTCCTTTATTGCCGTTGGTTGGAATGCTTCTACGTGATAAAGTGACCAATTGTCAATGATCAAATAATCCGGATTGTTCGTCTTCATAGACTTGTATGGTTGGGCCAATTGAAAATGTCCCTGTTTCATCACGTTTTATAATTGAAATCTATTTGATTTCTATGTATTAAATTGTGTACAATTTCTTCGGTGGATTTTTGTATTAAGGAAGTATGTTAATTATTTATCGAGATTATTCTTAGATGATTTAATTTTGCAAAACTATGATTTGTTCAAACTGATATGTATAAAATTCTAATTAATATTTTATCTAATTATTTAAGTTTTTGTACTCTGAGGAGAATACACTTAATATTTTACTGTAAACTTAAAGGGAGTGTTCAAATCAAACTGCAACTTTATTCAGCTTCTCTCGTCACGAACTCATGGTTCGAGTCCTGGTGATGCTGAAGACCTATATGTAATGGGGGTTGATGACCATTAAATCTGTCGAGTTCAAAGTCTTCCCATTTGTGTGGAAGTTTGGAAAGAGAGGTGTCACCTCAAGTATCGACCTCGTCACTACGAGGTCCGTTGCCAATAGGACTCGAGTTATTGTATGGAGCGAAGTTAATATACCGTCACTCACTTAAACATCTTCACAGCTATAAAAAGTATGCTTCAATTGTTTTTTTCTTCCTTATATGCATATAGATAAGAAATATATTTATAAAATAATATATTTTCTTAATTTATGAATAAAATAACAACTTTGGTTTTTATTTCTTATTGTGTAAAAATGATTTAAAAATCCATTTCATTTCTTCGATTCGTAAATCATTATTAATCATGGTTATGAACTAAAATTCCGTGGTTATTATATGGAGCTAAAACTCCAACTGTATGAGAATGAAAATTTTGCTGCATTTACAGATTTTATAAATTACTCTAAAATTAGTGGAATAACTAAAAACTATTTAACACTAATCCGGCATTTTTACTGTTTTCATTGTCAAAAAATATTTGACTTTTAAATTGAATATACATTGTAGAAATTTTTTCGAAGCAAAGATTATAAATTTTCATGAGAAGTAAAAATAATAACCATTTCTTAAAATTATATTTCTATCGACATTAGTCGTTGGGTTATTATTCATTCTAACGATTATCTTATGATTCGAATGTTTGATATTGCCATAGTTCGCAAGTAAAATTATTTGAAATAATATTCGGTAAATGGCTCATCATCGAGTTCTTGAAATATAAAAATATTCAAGAGTAAAATAAAAAGAATTAAAATAATCGTTTCTTCAAATTTAAACTGAAATTATCCCCAAAAGAGATAAAAGACTTATAAGGTCAAAAAATACAGAAGCCTAAATTAAACAGGTATGTATTTCAGCAAAAAATAGCAAGCAGTGTTGATAATCGTTATTTCTGGAATTGGGGCCAAAACTTCCTTCTTGAAATAGCTTCACCATTAGCTAATTAGAAGATACTATTCATTACATAAAATGGAACAATTTAGGTTGTATTTTACAGTTACACAATCCTTCTAAATATACCTCAGGCACAATTTTGGATAACAGTTCGAGCGAAAACAAAATGGTCATCATTGAGACCAAAAATAATAGCGAAATACAATAGATTATAAAACTAATTTGTGTGATAAATTAATTGAATTTACGATTTTCATATTCAGTTGTTAAATAATAATTGCATCCGAATTCATTAAATGATTAGCTAAAATTAAATATTGCTTATTTTGTAACCAAACAATTTTGATCTAAATTAGAAACTATGCATTTGATCTATGTTGGGTACTATAGTATTTATTCTGCAAATACTTCATAAAATGGGTATGTTTGAAAGTTTTAAAGCATTTAAAAATGTGATAATAGTTTTATAAAAAAAATGCAATGTTCCAGTAATGTAATTAATTCTACAGTTTGAACTTATTTGATATTAAGAGCTCTAAAATTAAACTAGTATATTAACTCGTGTATATATAAGCATCTTTATAAGCAACATAATCAAATATACCAAAAAAATATGCTTAAATCGAGGACAAAAACTTTTATGCAAAGTCATTGATTAAATAATATGTATATCTTTAATTTTTATGCTGTTAAATTAACTGCATTATTCTTAATAGAACAAAACACTTAAAACATGAGGTAATTATATGTAAAAGAAAAAATATTTAAAAACATACACACACATTTTATTTTTAGAATGCAACCACGAATGAATTGTTTATTATGATCACATTTCAAAGCATGTACGAGGGATATTGGTGACGATCCTTTTAATTTTGAGCCAAAGTCGAGTGATGACACATCTGAGCTGACTATACTCAATTATATATTCAGCTAAAAATTCAAAAAATATGAAATATTTTAATTATTTTTTTAAAGTGTGATTTGAGAAAACATAAGCAATCTATGCTTTTATCACTCAGCCTAGTTCTTGGCTTTTTTATAACGAATAATAACCCTGCTTCAGGAAATGCTTTCTCAGCTTCAGCTGATGTCTTAAAAATTGTTTTCAAAGCCTCACCCAGTTTCATGTTTGAAGATCGATTTTCAGTTATTTTTTAATCAATCTCAATCTGTTATATTTCTAGTGTTGCTATTAAGAGATAAATGTTAATATGTAAATTTATTTGCTGTTGGTTATCGGTCACATACGTTAAAAATATGAAGTCTTGTTTTTAATAGATTTTGTTTATGTAACTAATTTCTTGTTTAAGGAAGTGCTGTATTTTTGTTACATAAAAATAGCTAAATAGTTTTGTAAGAATCTCTCCCAAACGTTTGGTGAAAAAAATGACAAATAAAAAAAGCTGTAATAATTTTTAAAAAACTTTCTCCCCAAACAGTTTGGGGTTCAAACCCTTCTTCAAACAGCATATTCAATTAAATAGTTTATAATGAAGACAAGTATTCGGAAAAAAAGTTTAAAATAGCAAATTAAATAATTAACCGTTTTATATGTAAATACTTACGATATCAAGATATCAGAATAGTCATGCTGGTTTCCTATGAAATGATGTTCCCTTAGAAAACTAAGATGCTTTTAGCTAGCGAAGCCAAGTTCGACAGGCAGACAGGAACTGATCAAGACAAATACTACTCTTTCCTACGACAAGCTGTAAAAATTCTCCCCAACTCAGAATCTCTTATTACACCCTCACCCCACTGCTGGGAGATATTTCTCCTTTCAAGGAATTTGGAGAAAACAACCGCAAATTGCAGCCGTGCTGTCAGCTAAAATTTATATCAGAGGTCGAAATCCACAGTACTGTCAAAACTAGCTACCTCAGATTATTTCAGCCCCGTGTCATTCCCGAGAAAGAAGTATCATTTCCAGGAATAAAAAAAGTATCAAAATCTTATGATTTCCCGGGAAAGAAACAGTAGTCCAAAATTTCCACAGCACGTAAATGTGAAGATGTTAAACCTCGACATATTTAACGTGCATCAACCCTTCTATACAAAGGGTCTTTAGTGTTCCCTAGAACTCAAGCCCACGACTCTACAGAAACAACTGTGGCCACAAATTCGTGACTATGACCCCAAGTTCATGACTATGACCAAGTCACCAAAGGGTAACAGTATAATAATTATACTGAGGTCTCCCAGAAAACTCTATTTGAAAAAAAAAACATTTGTCATTTTCATAATTTTATTTTTTTTAAAAGTATTATGACTTTTACACTTTTTGCCATAAATTTATGTAAAAGGTACGAAACTATTTCTTAAAATTCGGGTTTTCAATTTTTGCGGAATATACTTTTATCTCAGAAAGTCATAATTTGATCAATTAATATAATGTATGATTAAAAGTGAACGAATATAATTTGGAATAACTTTCGCCTTAAGATTTCCCTAAAAAGACTATGTTAGATGTCTAAACCTGTTTCTTTCTCAGATCTACGGAAATTGCATGAACTGAAAATTTCCTAACGCTTGAGCAAACACTCTGGCTACTAGCATTACACAAATAGACTTCAAAGCAGTGTATTCTGAATTACAGTTCATTTAATCCTTTAATTAACAGAGAGAGAGATTCTTATTTCCAAATCCCTCTAATTAGTTACAAAATACCACTTAAAAACTTATTTTCCCTCTATTATACATATATTTACTGGAATAATTGTGATTATTAGTTGCGTATTATGCAGCAATACCTTCATTTATTAAATATTTAAAAGAGTTAATAATGGGAATATAAATCCCTTCCGGAAACCCTTACTCTTGTAATTTACGAAATATACAAAGTATCTATGAATTTTATGCATTCTGTAGAAATTACATTTTAGGATTAATAATTCTTGAAGCTATAAAAAGATGTACACATTTTATATAAAGTACATTTTTTTCACTATTTTACTCGTAAATATACATATAAAATTTTGTTGCTTATAAAATATTAATCTAAATAATATGAAATCTAAGAAAAGTGTGAATTTAAACGTGATTTTTGCAAAAAAATGACATCGTAACATCAATATTACCAACTCTTATTTTTAGCATTTATAAAATTATATTTTAACTTGTGCAGAATGTTAAATATCTTGTACGCTCATATGATGATAAAATATTTCTTAATCATAGTATCGAAGTTTCGTTAGAAAATGTCTAATAACAAATACCTATAGAGTTCATAAAAATTTGTTTAACTATCTTAATAACAATCATATTTGAAAAAAAGGTATGCAATAAATAATCCGTAAATTTGTATAGATTTAAATTTCTTAAATAATACTGGTAAAAACATGGTTCATTATACTGCATACATATTTAATAGATATGTAAAATATCCTATTAAATGTACTGGATACTTAAGTATTTTTATGCTGTACTTAATACGTATCATTTAGTTTTTTTTCTTTTATAAGCTACAACACTATTTTACACACAACAATTATTATCTCCAGTATTCTCAGTTAAGAATTTTATCAAGTGAAAAACCGGTTTCGAGGCTTTTTAAGAAAATTGTAAATTGTTTTCGATTTTTATAGAATGTTTCCACTGCATCTTTTTTATAACCACAGCGATTATATTAAGTAAGAAATGTTCTTTTTTTCATGACTATTTCAGCTCAGATAGTTAATTTTAAAAACTTTGCGATAGTTTAGATTTTATAAAGATTGAATCTTTTTAAACTGCATAATATGCGAGAAACTCTTTTGTCGTTATTACAAATTTGTCAAAAGAAGTGCATAAGATTATTAATAAACTTGAAAAAAGCATATTATAAAATATTGAAAAACTAATTTACTGTTTTAACTAATAAATGTTTTTAAAATATGCTAGATAAAACTCGGCTCTGTCTCCTTTAAATTGTGTTTATAAAAATGATTTTGATAATTTATTTGCTTAAAATAATAACTATTCCCTGATTAAGAATAAACTATTAATAAAAACATTTATAATTGTTACATATTTTATAAAAATCATAACCTTATTTTCATGAGGAAGGAGCTTTTTAAGGAGTGCCGGATTAAATATTAATTAAACTGATACTTGTTAAAAAAATTTTATAATATAAAAAATGTAGACGTATGCTCATTATTCAAATCTTAAGACAAAGTTTTCTTTCTTCAAAATATAGATTATGGTCTAGATTTTTTTCATTTATGCCGTAATAATTATGAAAGAAAATGATTAAAAAAATATATGAAAAGAAATAGTAATCAGGGAAGCAAAAAAAATTTTTTTTTCAATATTAAGTTTAAAATTTATGTGCAGGTTATTATCATTCATAAAATATAATTATTTTACTGTACTGATAAATATCCCTGTAAAAATAAACATTTTTACAAAGTATTTTAACATGTAAATATATGGATTAAATATAAGATTAAATATTTGTCTCAGTAGTCTAACATGGATTTTTCAATCGTTTCTTAATTTTCTTAACTAAATTTCATCAATTTCATTTTTATTTACTCATATTTATGTAGCCACCATTCTTCCCTGTTTTCTCACCATTCGAACTAGTTTAGAACGCCATTGAACATTACGCGCATTCCCTGCTACCACCGATTTCATAAGTTACAGTTAAATATTAGTATTTTTTGTCGTTGAGTCCTAAAAAAGCCTTTAAAATGTTTAAATGTGCTATTGTGTTAAAAAGTACTCTGAACGTGTTCGGATACCTTAGAAGCTCGAAAGCGTTTCTAAAAACACAACATGTAGCAAAGATTAATTCCATTTAAACTAAATAGTCTAAATGTCGTAAGTGATTTTGAAATGCTGAGCTGTATTCTAAAACCCGATTAAATTCAATCGAAAATAGCAAACGCTTTCGTTCTCGGACAGTTAATCAATGACTGGAGGCTAATTAGGGGGCCATAGCCCGAAACCGCTGCGGGCCGTCTCATTATGAACTTGACATGTGCCAAGCTAAACGACCAGCGAGTGCATCGGATCTAATTATAAACAGCTTGAAACAAGGAAAGATATCATTTTTCAACTTTAAGAAGGTTGAGAAAGGTAAGAAAAATATTGTGTGATCAAAAAGTAACCATTGTTATACTTCCTAATTATATATATCTTCAATGATCTTATTTCTCCGAACTATACTTAATTTTTTTAATAAAAGGTTCTCGAATAAGTTTAATAACAACATCGTGTCAAAGACATTTGGTTATGTAAAGATGAAACATTTAATTCTAAAGTGATTATTGAACTGATTGCATTAGTATTTTCTCGGTAGACAAGCTATTGCGTCTTTGAAATATCGATTATTAGGTTCTCTTACGAAATGTTTTCAGAAAAATGAATTTTGAGTTACTAACTTGAAATTGTCAACGAATAGCTTCAATAAATCAAAAGCAACTCCACCTAATTAATTGCAAGCAAACAGGCTATTGAGCATTTTCTAAAAATGAAATTCTTAGTGATATCAAGTTCATGAACAAAGAATTTCAGTCAATTATTTGAACAACACTGACATTGGAAGATAATTTGCTTAAATGTAAATTTTAATGTAGTTTTAATGTCATTGTTTTAATGCAATTGTTTTTGTTAATATTGATCTGTATATAGTACCTTTCATGTATATGCTTTATGGTTATAGAACGAGTTAAAAAGAACAATTCCGAAACAAGTTCCCGCACTTTTTTTCAAACTAAATTGGTTTACAAGGAAATGGAATACATAATCATAGAAAAACAGTCAATCATTCCTTAGTTCATGACAAGAGAAGAAATAGAGCAAGCTAAGACGAGTACCAAGATTAAATATTTCGCAGATTGACACATGGTCCAGCTCAGACAAATTCAAATCAGTTTGGCAAAAAGAAATGCCCTGGAAATCGGGTTACAAAGGAAGTGTGAGCCGTCATGAGCTTTAAATGGGAGAAAATGGCGCCCTACACAGCAGAAAAAAGGCTCATGTAGGATGAGATAAATTGAATCACTCACCCTACAGCCCTGACCTTTCCCCATCAGACCGACATTTTTCCTGTGGTAACGTCAGCATTATCAGGACGTCTTTTTGACACATCAGATTTGGCAAAAGGTTGTTAAGTGTTTCTCGAAATTGATTTTCGGGTACAACATACATATCAGCCAATTGTAATCATACTGAAAAATAGACGAAGTGAAGTATTTTGTAATGATAATACAGAATTTCCTTATGTAACTCATTCTATTCAATATGGGCGAGACATATGAGCCATCTGATGTATGAGTTTTTATTTCCGAAGAATAATCTCTTTCACTTGAATGATCATTTAGACTTCTATCATGCATTAAGCTAATAAATTCACCACACCATTTCATTTATTGTACAAATACAGGTGTTCTAATTCATTTCTAATTATATATTTATAACAAATTTTAAGTTTGCATTTTTTTCAAAATTTGTTTAAGCTAATATAATAATAAACTCAAAACCCCTGATATGCAAATTCATGCGGCATCATAAAAAGTTTTAGTTGAATTATCCGTAATATTAATCCTACAAAGTTCCTGTTCATATATGGTGATTCCCTACATATACTTATGTACGCAATATACTTTTGTCAAAAATTTAAAAATCCTTTCAAAATGTTAAATTTTATATGTATTTCAGGAAAAATCTTAGAACAATTTTGATGAATGATATTCAATGATATTTAATATAAACAAACTATCTATTTTAGGTTATGTGATTGAAATTCGATATTCGAATGTTCTCTTCAAAAATATTTATCACATAATCTGGAAATAAAGGTTCGAAAATACTTTAATAAGCTAGTAAATGTTTTATAAATAAAAAAGTCATATTTACTAGAATTTATTGGAAGATAAAAGCCAAAGGTGTACGCATATTTTATACACCATATAATGCACACACAAAAAAACACATAAGAATATATTAATATTTGAAAGCATACGCAGAAGTTTTATAAAATGTGAGCTTACATTCCAAAACAAAGTAATACTATAGACTATATGTTTTAAACCAAAGAAAAAATACGCGATTTTCCAGTGACTTACCACGCTAAAGTTTTTGAGAAGAGTTTACTGGTTGAGAGTGATTCAAGTTGAGCTCCTGGATTTTATCAGGAAAATAAATCAGGGAATTTTACTGAAAGGAAATGCAGCATTGCTTTTTCAGTGTGGTAGCCAGCCTTCTATACTTACTTTTAAAACTTTTCACTCAATGTATATGGAAACATAAAAATATTCATAGGACAGTAATACTTTGCTATGAAAGCCGAGTTTAAAAATGTATACTACGTTTTTTTTCTTTGAAGTTTTTCCCTGTGCTTTATACAAATATGATTGAAATCAAATTATTTTATTGATATATATATTGTTATTGAGATCTATATTAAACTGTAATATACTCATAACATATCGATTAAAGCAAAATGTAACAATAATTTCCATTCTTCATAATATTAAATAGTGTTTATCTTATCAATAGTTTTTATTATGTTGCTAAATCATATGACTTCTAAAAACTATTAAATGTGTATGACAGAGTTTCTCTAACTTTCAATATTTGCGACCCAATATTCAATCATAACTTTCAACGCCCCCTATACAATAACAATGTATTTAATTCAATAATACTATTCTTCGACACTAACGCTACGATACGACTTTAACCACTTAAGTGCCACCGACGTAGATAAATGTCTCGCTAAGCCAAAGCATTAATTGCTATGGACGTATATATACGTCTTTCCGAAGTACGATCTTTTCTGCGCACTGATTTCCATAAAATTATTCCGAAAGCTTGGGAATGCAATAAAAGGACCTTGGCAGTGTTATTTCAAAGGATTTGCTTATTTATTCCTTCTCTCCCCCCCCCCAACACATCACATATACGCGCCTACGTGGAAAATGGTAGTATTGGGGAGCGAATCGCGTAACATTCAATCGGCAGTTAAGGTATTAACTGTAAACCGTACAAATTATGAAGATAAGTGATAAGTGAATATTTTTGTACATAGTTTTATGTATGACAAGCCCATGGGGTCCCTGGTAGTTATTAATGTTGTTCTAAATTTAGCATTGTTAAATTAATTATAAAATACATTGTGCAGTACTGATATACTTATAAGTGTATTATATCAGTGTAAATGAATAATTTTATTTTTTATTATGTCAGCATGTATTTTGTTTGTTTACTTTCATTAAATTAATAATTTTTTAAAATAATCTTTTGTTAACGACTTTTCAATATGCTCGCGCTCCCCTTGTAGAGTTATCACGCCCACCTAGGGGGGCGCGCCCCACAGTTTGAGAGACGCTGGTGTACGATACATTCATTTTATTAAAGATAATTCTCAAGTAAAACTCTGTTCATGTGTTTGATATTACTGAGAGAGACAGGGTCAGTAAAAATATTTATTTTCCTTTAGTTAATGTCTTGACATATATTGCTTGCCATCCAAAACGCAATACCATGAAGAATGAGAAATATCGAATTCAATTTTATTGGGTAAATAACATAAGAATTAAATGATAATAAACATTTTTATTCTACATGCAGAAGACATAGAAATCGGTATTTTGTGTCGGCGTCTTGATCGACAATAACTTTTGTGACATTCTTTGGCATTGAGAGAAAGATATTTCGACTGTGTTAGGGAAAGTTAATCCTTGCTATCAAAATTCATCTGGTTTAAAAGTAGTGTATGTTAGACTAATAGTTAATCTAATCTATCCCAAGTGTTTTATAAGCAACAGATCAGGAGAAATAGAGGGCCGAGACATTAGTGAAGCCTGATCGGAAATGAAGATTTTTTTAAAGTTGTTGGCACGTGTGGTTTGTATAGTTCTGTTGAAACTTTGAATACAATCCTTGAAGGTAAGGGGCGACAACTGGCTCAGAATTTTTAAAGAAGTATGGGTGTGTATCATTAATGCGTATTACGAGGATGAGTGAGAAAAACTCTAATGGTACTGCAAGCTATCACACTGGATGAAAAACCAGTATGGTGATATACATAATTCAAAATTCATGTAATTTTCCTCACGAGTGTGGTCGGACTTGGGGGCAAACATTGTAGTGTTGTAGGATGAACCATGTACTTTTGTAATACCACTTGATAACAGATGCACCAGAGTCATATTTTTCGAGTAAAGACATTAAAAAGCATAGTCTTGTAGTAGAAATTGTTTAATTAAGTATTTGTATTAAAAATAAATTTGCGGACCTTAGCAATTAAAAACTTTATTGGGCCTGCAACTCTCTCTCTCTCTGTCTTATACTACTTATATTATATATTCATTCTAAGAGGAACCCTTTTGATGTAAATCAATCAAAAAATATAAAACTCAAAAGTAAATATTTACTAAGCAATTAACTCAAAATTACTACCAAAACAAATAAAGTACGAGTAAAAATCCAAATCGACCAACGTTAGTAAGCATTCATCGGCTTATAAATTCAAACCATAGCCAAAAGCGCAACACCGAATTAATATCCAGGGCATTTTCTCTCCATACTTCACTGACTCGATATCTTTTTAGTAAAAATAAATAAAGAAAAGAAAAAAACAGCAATTCACTGAGAAAGAATTTTAGCGTATTTAAACTTATATTGATTTCACTGTACGACTTCGCTTAGAAACAGTTGTCAATTTCTACGTAATCTTCTTAATTTTAAAATGATTCGTTCTTGTAAAAATTTAAAACTTCTTTTCAAAATGCATCCATAAATACTTTTACCCTCAATTTCCCTTTAACCACACTTTTTTTTATCTTCATTCACTCTAGAGAAATAAATCACAAAAATTACTCTTGGAAAAAAGGAGTAAAAAACTTCTATTGATGCAATAAATCAATCGTATTACTTGAATTCAAGCCCTTGAGATAGAGAAATATTTTGATTCTATTCAATTTTTTTGTGTTGGCATCTAGGTATGCTAAATAATTCGAAATTCGAACTGACAAGCAGTGATAATCAGGCGGGCCTCAAGGTGGATGAAACTATTCTATTTGCCTTTCCCGCGCACCTTCGAATTAACGAACATTGATTTATTGGTCTCAGAGAATATCTGTAATCATAAGAGACGTCTTGTCAATAGTTCCCGCACTATTGTGTTTGATTTTGATTTTTACTGAAGGAATAGAGGAATATGGGCTGATTTCTGGATCTCGCAGTTGGTTTGTTACCGATGTCTTAATTTCTTATCGAAAACTGTTTTGGCAACACTTTCGATTATCGTCTGTTTCTTTCTCGTTAGTCGAGAAGAATTGACTTGTATCCCCTTTTCTTTTGTATGAATATCAGAAAAGATTTATTAATACATTGTTAATAATCAATAACTTTATTATTGTGCAAATATAAAGACCATTTTTAACAAAATATTTGAAGTCCATTCTTGATTTGCTTCAAATTTACATAATTCTCGAATTTTAGTCCGTATCTATTTTTTGTCTCAAAAGCAACCCTCCAGGCAATTCTAAATGGAGGTGTTATGGATTACGGAAGAGATTTGCTCTCACCTGTTTAGATTAGAAGAGTCAGATAAAGTCTACTTTCTCCAATGGTTATCTTCACATGTTGACATTACAAGCAATGAAAATGCGAATAAACTGGCGAAAGAAACCAGAATTCTTAATAATGGCAACTTTGTAAGCGTTACCTTATTAGACGCAAATGCTGTGGAAACTTTCAAATTGAGAGAGAAGTCAATTCCTGTAAGGCATGAAATCTGTAATATAAGTGGAGGGCATCTTATAGCAAAGACTATTCCTAGGCTTAGAACAGGTCATCACAAAAGAATGAAGATTGATAGGGATGGAGAAAAACTTATAGGATTTGGGATAAATATTTAGATATAGATCTAACACCGGCTCATATTCTTGACTCTCCAGCTATTTTTGCTGCCTTACGAGGAATAAAGGTCTTGTTTTCGCCAACAAACCTCTAGGTAAATAATATTGAACAGATTGCCAGAACAGTCATCCGGGCCCATGGTACTGTGGTTTGGTCCCATCATGGATGCAACAGTATCCTCTATTTTTTGTGGTCTCTTTGTGAAGCAATTCTTCGTTTAATTTTTTCTCTTTCTTGTTTTTAACCCTTTATAAGGCCACGTTAAACATACTTACCACCAACTTAATTAATTTTTAAATGTCCATGGGAAGCTAGTTTCCTCTCTTATGATTTGTGTTACTAACACTTCGGCTAGCCCAACAACTGATATCTGGATTTTCAAGTCGCAAGCGTAAAAGATGGCCTGAAAATTTCCTGAGCAGCAAGAAAACTGATCCAGATGACGTGAGATTAACTAAAGTTGGTGAGTATATACCAACTTGACTAAAAAACGTATAAACGTTGCCGTTTGTGCTCTACTAAAGCACACGAGAACAAGATACGTTTGTATATCTTGCAATGTTCCATTATGTTTTTAACTATTTTCTAAACTTTAATTTTTAACCACTTAAGTGCCGTAGGCTGTATATACGTCCTGCTCTGCTAGTGCGTTTAGTGCCCCGGACGTGTATACTTGTCCTTCCAAAGAACGACTTTTTTTGCAATGTGTTTCTCTGTTTAAAACTAATCACACGGCTTTGGAATACAATAAAATGAGATTGACAGTACTTCTAAGTAATTTTGGAGAAAAAGGGGTAAGGAATTTGAAAGGGTATAATTCAGGAAAGAGGAAATTCATAGCTAAGGGCTGTTTTTCATTACCCTTAACGTCTTCTAAGAAAAGTGCAATATGAAAAAATGTGTTTTGTCCAAGGAAAAGTATTCTCGCCCAGAATCTCGCTATCAATGCATTGAATGTGATATTGGTTTATGTGTTCAACCACCTTTCAGGATATATCACACAACAGATAAGTTATAATTTTTTAAATTGTATTTTAACTCCAGACATTAAATTTTCTTTATTTTCATGTTATTTTTTTAATCTTTATCTTTTCTCCCCCTCCCCCTTTTTGAAATGAGAGTAAACAGTTTAGAGGTTAAAAAACATTGTCATCCCCTCCTTCCCAATTAACTGCATAACAACGCGCTCCAACGGGAAAAACCGTGACACTGGGAGGTAATTTTTCCTCGGCAGTTAGTGTTAAAAACTGTTTTCTTTAACTGTTTTTCTGCACCCTGCTTTCTGAGATTTCATGAAAAGTAATGTATATAAACAAATTTTTTTAATACAAAATACATCTAATTTATAATTTCTTTCGTAGTTAGAGTCTTTAGTAGTTGATAACTAGTCTTGTGATAAGAGTATGATATAATACGATATAAAAATAAATGCTAAACACAAAATACACTACCTTTAAATAGTTTCCTGTGGGTGGCAGGAAACATATTCGCACCGAAAAGAAATGGTTTTAAATATCAAATTAATCTTAAGTATTAGCTGAAAGAGTATCTTTTTATAAATCAATCTAAATTTAAAAAATATTTTAATACATCACTACTTGAAAAAAATGGTTTTATAAAGGGTTAAAAAGATTTATATAAATATTTTCCTCAATTTTTTTTCAAAAAATAACACATTATGAATAGGGATCATTTAAGACACGTTTTAGGAAAAGAAAGTCTTTGTGTAGGTGGGCTCTGTTACAAATCAAAAAATTATTCTCCTTAAGAAATACGTGAAATGCTAAATGTATGCAAGTACTTAAGCATTTTTACAGCCCTTAAAAAGTGTCGTAGAATCTTAATGATGAAATCATTATTTCTTTTATGTTTACCAAGTCAAGATAATTAAAATGTCCCATTCGAGAAAGGTTTGAAAACTGTTTTTTGTTAAGATGAAAGGAACATTTTAAGTATTAAATTTTCTATTAATTCATTTCCTTTCTTGACAAAAAATAAATATTAAAAAGAGTGAAAGAAATTCGCGTAATTACTCTAAATTTAAATGTATTCAAAAAAAGATTTCAAAAGTTAATATGCTACTATAAAACAGAAATAGCCTTTTTATTCGCCTTATTCAGTGTATTTTGTTAAAAATAGCTTGAATTTCTCTTTTCATGCGCATTTGGGAAACTTATTTTAGACCTCCTAAATTTGTTAAAATGAAAGATTTTTTTCTATTCGTAATAACAAGTTTACTATGTGTTTTCCTTTGAAAACTTACTTCATTAAAAGACTAGCTTTTGGAAAACACAGACAGGATATTTGATTTTTAAAGAAATGTTTTAGTATATGTTTAAACATAACAAAAAAGAAACTATCAATGTATTCTTTTTTCCACTTTTTGTGCACAATAAAAACCTTCCACCTTTCTCCAAGCTTCGGAATTTATAAAACAAAAACAAAATTTTTAAACTAAATAATTTACCAAAAGATCTGAGTTACGATGTTACGAACACAAAACCCTTCCTTCATGCGATATCGAAATACTACAGGGGATTAAACGATTCTCAGGAGAATATGCGTTTTGTTAAAATCGCAGGATGGTTAAAAAATACTGAAATTTTAAGATAACCATTAATAATATATAGCAGATTCCCAATATAAAACGGTCATATCTTTAGAGATGAAGAACTGATGAATCTAGCAAACGATTTCTGAGTTTCTAATATTCGTTGTTGATTTTTCTCTTTTTAAAAGAAATAGTTTTCGAAGAAATATTTCGCATAATTTCCAACCACTTGGAAAATAATCATTTCTTACAAACATTTTGTTTCTTATCAACTACATCAAACGTTAACGATGAGAAATTCATTTTATTTTATCTGTGTGAAAAAATTCTCAATATTTTATACTAAAATAATAGTTTTCAAAAACATAGTTAATAGAAAATATGGTTAAAATGTATATAGAAATTTATTTTTCAAAAATATATCATTCAAAATCTAGTTTTAGACATTCGTATTTATAATTCAAGAGTTGTATGGGTATACATCGAAAGAATTTTTATAGTGTAAAAGATAAGCAAAAATTCATAAAATTCTTTCATGAATGTTTTTTCAGTGAGATTGTTTATACAAATGATTTATTTTAATTTATTATTTATATTTAAGAAAATAAGGACAAGCATGCATAATATAAATTTCTTATCAACTAAATTTTTTTTCATATTTTAATATTTACAAAAATGAAAACACTTAAATAATCAATTACATTTTAAAACAGGGAGTTCTCCCTCAAAATTGGGGTGGAATCGAACCAAATACCACTATTATCTGTATGGTGCTCAAAGCTACGGCTAACGACAGTCATATATGTAGACCTTTGCCGTGATTAATTTCACAGGTCTTAATCTCTGATGAAACTGTCTATTAGGTGGCATAAGTAACTGCATAACAACATATTTGTAGTTCAATATTTAATTATGTGGCTGAATTTATTCACTTTGAACTTTTGGGGGGATGATTTTAACTGAGTCATTCAGTATTTAAAAACGAATAGTTCATCTACCTCAATAATCAATTTATAATCAAGATTTCTTAGTCAAAAATATTTTAAAAAAAAGAATTTGAATAGTTTTTATGTGGTTCGAAAAAGTCTTTCTCGAACATTCTATATAATCGTTTCTATTTCTATTTAATATATATAAAAAAAACAGCAACAAATTCCAGCCTTTAACAATCATAGCTAGCTATAGCTCTTTTATCATAGCTTAGCTATTACTATTTAAAGCGTAAATTCATTCAAAAATATGAATAAAGTTTGTAAAAAAAACACTTCAGCTTCTTGATAGAAATTAAGAAAGAATTCTTAAATGTTTTAAAATTCCTTCTATGTTATTTACTATTTTTTGCAAGGAATTAAATATATTTATATCATAAATGGAAATAATGCTAAACAATTATATTGTATTCAAACTTTTTTTTAAAAAAAAAGTGCTTAAAATAATTCACGTTAATATAAATGTCAAGTATACAATTTTTTAATTTTATGGAAAATTCCCTTCTTAATCATCTTTTGTCAAAAATTCTTAGAATGTTAATCTTGAATTTCTACAGAATCAAAGATAAAATGTGCATACATTTCAAAAATATGTATTAAAATCAAAGACTGCAGAGGTTTTCCGCACTTAGAAGCTTTTTTAAAGGAAAAGATTTGATGGAATTATTGCGATTAAAATTTAAAAAACACGAAGTAGTAAATAAACACTTGAATTCAATTCATTGTAAGGCTACTTTTAAATTACTTAATTTTGTTGGAGAAACGATGTATCGTATTATCCGATAAAATTTAAAATGCTCGAAAATATAACAAAAAGAAAATTTCAAAAACAGTTTAAATATCTATATTTTGATATAAAAAAAATTTGAAGTTTGTATCACAATTTTCCAATTTATTTTTCATAAAATTCTTCACACACTGCCTATGTTTATTTCTCTCATCATACGTAATGAATTTTTTTAAGAAAGTTCACCAAATAAATTTCTTAATAAAAGCCAAACGAGAATGAGCCTTGAATAATTACGAATGCAATAAATAAGCAATATGAGAATTAAACTACGTCTATTTTTTCAAAACTTTACGAGTTAATATTCTGAGTAACAGGAAAAATTTTGCAATTTTAGAAGAGGGTAAATATTATAAATTGCATGTCTGATATTGTTGAAAGGTATGACTTTGATAGCAACTTGATTATTATGAGTAACTATTATATTCCATTAAACTTTTTAGATTCTGTTAATGTGCATTAAAATAGTGATGTATTTTATATACATATAATTAGAAATGCAATGGATAAATATTTAGCTTTAGATATTTTCTTGTTCCTTTTTTATTGTTTAATTACTGATACTTCAATTAATTTCTTAAAAATTGTTTGTTTTTCCTTCTTCATCTCTTTCCCAAATTTTCTATGTTTAAACGAATTGAAAATCTTTGTGTGTTATTTTAGTCATTTTGAAATAATCAACTATTAATTGTATGAATTGTTTATGAATTGAAAATTATCTGGTGTAATTGCAATAAAATGTGGTTTTTATTCAAAAATAGATTGTTTACGTAAATAAAGCTCATTTAATGTCAAAATATCTCAAAACATAAATTTACAAAAATCTTGCATCTCAAAAAATTATTTCATAAAGACATATTGCAATTTGTTACGGTTACATTAAAGATTATAAAAACTTGTGAATTTATAAAAATTTATAATTTATAAATAAAGGAAAAATAGCTCAGATAATTAATATTTTTTCTATATAATATTTACACGAATCATTTTTACTTATAATGAAATAAAGGAAATCTCGACCACGCCATTAAGGATTTTCCGTCGGAATATTTTGTTCACATGCTTAAAAATAACATATTCATCGAATAAATTTTTATATACACTTTTAAAGAAAATTATACCAAACGATATATTTTTAAGAATGAATCTTAAATGTGAATATACGATTATACTTAGATAAATCGGCCATTTTTACTGAAATTCCAAGAATTAAATTCCCCAAAATTGTAAGTCTGAACTTCTTCTGGAAACATAAAGATTTGTTCAAGAAGTATGAAGAAAGACGGATGCATTAAGTGCAAAGCATAAATATCTGAAAAACTGAAAAGGAAACTTCATAACATTTCCTCTATCAAATAAAACACCGATAACTTTCGCCATTGGTCTCTTCTGTATATTTCATTTAACATGGAAGAAACGTTTTTAAGAAATCAAAAAATTAAAGCGTGAATTTTATTTCTCAAAGAATATTTTCATGCTCATTACAACAATAATTAACTGTTTGAAGAAACATTAAAAAATCTCAATAAATTTTCAAAATCTTTTATCTAAACTTAAAAATATTATTGGAATTCTCAAAGTTCCTTAAAGAAAAAAAAGCACTTCCTACTTATCAAATAAATACTCTAGTAAATTCGAATTTGAATTTTAAGTCTCTTTTCAAAATATGTTTTCAACAAAAGCGCTTCATGTTTTGCAAAGAAAAATGCCATAAAATTAAATAAGCAACTTTTTTTTTATTTTGACGTGCTGCATTCTAAACTCTGTTTCTCAAACGGTTTTCTGAAAGAATTTTTGTTTTTTCTCATCCACGTACATGTAAAAGATTGTTCACTTTTCTGATATTAAGATTTTGTAGAAGAGATATTTTAACAAGGAAAATAATTTTTAACGTAGCTTCAAAGACTTTATTTTTCGGATAAATCCTCGGTATTGTAAACATTTCATAAAGAATGAAATAGATGAATTTTTTTTCTATACACATTCTAATAATTTTTCTTAAAATCAATTTTATTAAATTTAGTTTCAAACTTATTTCTAAAGTATGTATACTTGAATAACTGAAGATGAATCAATGCAGAATATATGAATGAAAAATTTTGCAAAGGACTATTGAAATTTTAAAAAAACACACAATATTTTCAATGTTTTATAAACTGCAAGAAACGTAAAAAAAATCAAAGTCAACAACACTGCTAATACGTTTTGCGTTTATCAAAAACATTTATATAAAATCATATTCGAAAAATTAAACAAAGTTCTTTGGATATAATTTTTTTGAAAAATTTCAACCAAAATAACAAAATAAACATAATGAATGAAGTACTGCTATAATGTTGTACTGATATCTAAAATAATTTCAAAAATAATTAATGTAATATAACTTAATTTAACTTTGAAAATAAACCAGCAGTTTAAATTAAAATAAAATTTAAAATTTTATATGGTATTAAAATTTTTTCTTAAAAATTAATACGGAAATTTGTTAAATTCATGTTTGATGAATGTAAATTTGATGCCTACTCAGTCATAAAAATAAATAAATAAAATATTGCAGCAAAATCAAAGCATTATAAACTATTTGCTGAATATCATATACTTTTAAATAAATTGAGGTAAAGACCTGAATATTTAAATTATGTCAATCAATCTATAAACTATTTATTATATATATTGATAAATAGTTCACATGGAACTTTAAAATATCTAAGAGATAAATGCTTGGCGGATATTATTAAAACAATAAATGTAGGTTACATACCCTTGTTAAAATATTGGCAAAATCATCTTCAAATGTCAATAAAGTGACAAGTGGGGCAATGCACTTATCAAAGAACTAGCATTCCTTGAATGTTTCAAACGTTTTACCTTCGTTGTTATATAGAACGAATAATTAATATTTGATGCTTTAAATAGCTACTTCAAATCGCTTACGTTATTTAAATTTTCATAATTTAAGTGTAGAGTTTCCTTTATGTTTCTTATTAGCTCTCTTTGAGTTTATTTGTTTTTTAATAAATGTTCCAAAGACTAAAATATCAATATTTTTCTTAATAAACTTAAAAGTTATGCTTTTGGCAGAGAATTATAAATCTAATAAAATAAATTAACTAAATACTCAAATACGGTGGAAAAATTATAAAACATTTATTTATTCACATATTTTTAGCTAATCTGAATAAAGAGAGGGAACTATTACTTATCAGGATAATTTTTCTTCAAAATAATATTTGGTAAAAAATAGGCTTAATTTTCTTTGATAATGCATGTGTCAAAGTTGGATACTTTAAACCGAAGACTATTTCTTGTGTACTATTTTAGCATATATATTACATGTAAAAATAGTACAAGAAAAACAAAGTTAAAAGTTTTGAGGTAAAATTAATTTTTGTTACAAATGTACCTTTAATAAATATTTATCAAAATTTATTTTCAATACAATTTGTTAACTCTTTTTTCTATTAAATTCATCATTACGATCTTCAAAATGCACATGTACTATTAAAAATACACGATTTTCATACAGAAATTATTATAACTATATCAACGTAGAAATTTTAAACTGTTTTACGTAAAGAACGTAAAATAAATCGCTTAGATATATCCACGAAGCTTAACTTCTAAATCATTTGCATTGGACTGAAGAACTAAAAGTTATCTGGGGTGGAAACTAAAGCACCCATTTTAACAGATTCTGCATACAATCGTAACTCGTAACATTACTTCCTTTCTTTAAGGTTATACACTTTCAAGGAGATTTGCACTCTCACCGAAATGCCTTAAGAAACACTTGAAAGGGATCTCTCTGCTCCCTAAATCGCTGGATTTAAAGACGAGGAGGGGTATTGAGGCGTTGTAAATAAGTTAAAGTAGTTTACCGAAGGAATATATTTACTTGCTATTTTTAGCATACTAAGTAGAACAATTTATGAAGTGAGATGAATATCTTGGGTATATCACCTGAGTCAAGATTTTATCTACGGATTGAATTTACTCTCCTATCGTATGTTAGAGAAGGCAAATTTTTGTCTCTAGTCTTGTACAGTACCTGATATTTCTCTCTTATTAATATTCTTAATTGTTTTGTGCTAATTAGAGTAAATACAAGAAAGTAATTCTCCGTCAGATCAAGATATAATTAAGAAATTTGATTGGAATAACGATGTATATTTTAAGAGGGAAACTCTTGATAAGATATTGTCTGGAATACAAATAAATAAAATTTATTATCGTATTAAACTGCAGGAGGATAGCTTGTGAAAAAAACATTTGTTATGTTTTATTAAATTAGTTATGGAAACTTAGGAGCTTTTTGGTATTGCTCTTTCAAGAACACAACCGATTATGATAAAGAATAATTAAAGTCTTTTTTTTTTAAAGTTTTCTTTTTTTCCCCGCGTAAATTTGTTTTTACATTTAAAAAAATCTAGTTTTTATTTTCTTACAAATTCCTTTTTTATCTTTATTTGTAATGATATCTTAATGGAGTTTTATGTAAAAAAATTTAAAAATCTAATCTTATTCAAACCAAATATTCAAAACCACTAATTGGCTGCCATAGCCTCGTGGTTATGATCACGAGCTTATAGCCGGCGTGTTATGAATTCGAATCTATTGCCACTGGAGACCCGTCTGTAGAGTACCTGATGTACACTAAATTTGTCAGGCCCAAAATCATCCCTTTGGCGTTATGTGGTAGTTCGGAGAAGGGGAGGCCAAATAAGGTCACTTGAGAAGTTCAAAATTAGAAAGTTTCATCAACAATAGCTCTCATGTTGCTTTATTGTGTGTCGTTAACAAACACCCACACACACTCTCTAGACTACATGATGATAACTTATGAAGAACAAATGCGTGCAAATAGTAGTGTTTTCCCTTTTTGTCACTTAAAAGAGGACATGACATTGAAATTCGGACCTAGTAATTTTAAAGACATAAAATTTTAATCATTTGTCCTTTGTCTTTTTATTAGATAGGAATCTTTTAAATTTGATTTTCATACTAGTCTGTCTTACGATTAATTTTATTTCTATTTAACAGTTTCCTCTTGAAATATCTTTCTTAATGTAAGGATTAGTTAATTATAAAATTTTGACTAGAGAGAGGAAAGAGGTACATATAAAATTTTCAAATTTGCTGTGCTCTAATTTTTATATGTTTAGTAACAAAATTTATTTGTGGAGATTTTTGAAAAATAGAGTGAAATGATGTCCAAATTTTGTTTCATTTTGAGGCATCACTTAATAAGTTTAAAATCCCTTCCTATTTTTTAAATAACTGTACATTAGTTACGAAAAGCTTATATGTTTTATCCTGACTTTATGAATGAAAGTTTTATTGTTTATCGATGGTTAATTAAACTTTTAAACGATAAGTAATTAAACTTTTTTTCAAAAATATGTATAAAATTCTTTTTAACCGAGATATATAACGTGTATCGTATATTGCATGATATTTCAGAAAATTGTTTGAACTGAGTTGAGAAAGGTTTGTGAAATAGAATACTCAAATAGAGTTCTCACTGTGACAATGGTAGTCGCAATAAGTTAAGCATAAGTGAGATTATTCAATTAAATAAATTTAATCTTTTGGAAAATGATGGTCCTTTTACTATATCACAGAAAGGGGGAAATGATGGACGATATAAATATAAGGGTTATATTGACAGTGTTTTAATAAAATAGCTTTTATGTGTATGTCTTTTTAATTAACACAGGGCTTCTCAAACTTTCAATGTTTGCGACCCAATTTTCAGTCATAATTTTTATCGCACCCCTCTCCATACAATAATAATGTATTGAAATCCTTAATAATGCACTTTGACACTAAAGCAGCACAATACGACCTTAATTATGAAGCATATAAATTATCAAGATAAGTTTTAAGTTTTGTATATGACAAACTCATGGGGTCACTAGTAATTATCAAACTTTTGTTCTTAACTTATTATTGATAAATTAATTAGCAAATAGATTAAGCAGTACTGGCACATTTATAAGTGTAAATGTGTATTTTACTTTTTGTTATGTCAGAATGTATTTTTTATTTTGCTTCATTTCAGTAAATTAATAATTTTTTGAAGAATCTTTTATTTGGACTCAATATGTTCGCGTCCTTCATGTAAGGTTATCAAGCCCCCTAGTGGAGCGAGCTCTATAGTTTGAGAAACGTTAATTAATAAATAACCTACAGTTAGAAATAATCATTAAAATTTACTTAATTTTGCAAACTGTAAGAAAATTATGAATTAATCTATAAACTGCTGATGTCAAAGAATCCTAAACTGCATTTTTTCATCTTTTCAGATGAGCAAAATTAGCATGAGAACTGTTACGTATAATTTTAACAGAACTACGTCGTTTTAAAAGTTTTTTCTTGAAAGTACAAAATAAAAATATAGTTATGGAGCGAAATGTTTTTCAGTTGTACGCGTAATTAATTTTTCTATATAACATGTCTTATATATATTGTTCCAAGAATAATTTTTGTTAAGTGTGAAGCTGCAATTTTTCTCTAGTCGACTCCGGTGACTTAGAGGTAGTGGGTCCGCTTCGTAAGCCTAAGGTTGTGGGTTCGATCCCGGCTGGAGTCGATAGATTTTCTGAATGCGAAAATCGTAGGTAGGCATGTCTTATTATTATATGGCATGTAAAAGATTCCATGAGTATCAATTTGGCTCTGGTACTCTCGGCCAAATTAAATCACGGCAACATTTAGCATCCGATGAGAGTTTAAATTAAACAAAATTCAAACGTTACAATTTGGTAATGGAACCCTCCACTAATGAAATAGCTTCCTTTCTGAGAGACTTGCCGTGTCCGGAAAGGCTCAGTTGCTAATATGCAGTGCCTTGGTAAGAAAAATTTACTCTTAGAACGATTCACTGATTGGACGAGGTTTTATCTATATTTACATATAGTTTCGCTTATGTCATTGCTTCTTCGATATTTCTTCTTAAACCAATTTTTATTGAGTTAACTATGGACATTTTAAATTGTTTATGTGTTTTCTTCCCGACAGTGGTTGACCGCGGTAGCGTAGTGGTCAAGGTAACGACCTCGTGGTGAACATGTGATGAGTTAGAGCCTAGTTACGCTGAAGACCAGCCATGTATGGGAGAGATTTGCACGTTAAATCTGTCGAGAGCTCAGATGTCCTCCCATTGGTGTAGTGTGGAAGAAAGGAGATGAGGATGCCAGCTCATAAGTTGTCCTCGTCACTTGATTATGGTTCAAAATGAGGAGGTCCGTCGCCAAAGCCCTCGAGTAGCTGAACAGTGTGCGACGTTAAGATTCACTCACTCACTCTCCGACAATGGAAAAATCCGAAATTCCTATAGTTTTCAAGTTTTATAGAACTAATTTGGCGAAAATCACTCGAAACCATTTATTTAATATCTACCTATTAATGTAAGCATGGAATGTGTTTGGTTTTTAAAATTTTGTGTTGGAAATTTTATCATTCAAAATGAGCATGGTAGACCCACCGAAATGAAAAATTTATAATTACAATTGAGTCTAAGTACCTAATGATAGCGTACATAGAGTTCAACGCTTTTAAAATCTCAATATTGACTAATTTGTATTAAATTAGAAAAATTAAATAATAATCCAAAGCAACCGCGTTCAGTCATTTGCCTCATTTGCTTTCTTGCCATCAAACTAACTTTAATTTTGCATCGTATTTTGACGTAAGAAAGAAAATTGATTTAATATACGATAATCGCTAGCGTAATGACCATGTTTCATCATAAGTGAACCAGCAAAACATTGCCCAAACTAAACATTTATCAGAGAAAGCTAATGGTAACCGTTTTTGTTGCTTAGTTGTAGAGTTATTAACTTTTCTTTGATGAAACTTGGTATATCGATCACAGCAAAACTTTTGTATTTAATAACTTGAAGAATCAATGCAATACTTGGCTATCAAATTATCGAAATTGATCAAATTATACCTTAACTATAATATTATATGATAGCATGTCACTCATGGCAAGCTATACTATACAGAAACTAGAAGAGTTGCAAATGGTAACTCTTCGTCAACTAACACATACACTAGACCTTTTGTTCCCGCTAATTATTCCTTAATTAGAAGATTAAATAACCTTTTTGAAGAAAAAGGATTATTTCGCAAAAAGTAATTAAAAGCATATGCCAAGATTTTATGGACCTCCCGCAAGTAATATTTTACACAACGCAGTAGATGAACTACTGAAGTAAATTAAAAATAACTTGTTATATTTGAAAATTAATTTGAAGAGAGTAAAGGCTTCCTTTTAAAACCTCCATTTAACAAACCTCTAAGAACTTTTTCCTGGAACCAAGCACATTTTACTATTTTATTCGTAAACTAACCTTCAAACAGCTAAGTTCATTTTCTATTTAACGAACTTTTTCTCTCGTGTGATTCGATGTTTTCCCTCTCTAATTTTAAAATAATTCAGTACATTTCAAATTATCCTCTGTTATAACACATTTTACGATGATCAATTACCTTGAATTTCCTCTACCAAGTACTTAACTCATCGAGAGCAATAAAATTGCAGTCATTTTTCGATCAAAAAATTCAAACAAAATTAGCAGATTTTATCAGTCATTAAATTTAAATACATCAGTAATTAAATTTAATTGTTGGTTATAAGAAAACGTACACTTAAAACTACTGGTGCACTGAACATGTAAAAAGATGTCTTATAAATTTCCTTACTTTTAATATAAAATTTGTTTTAAGTTGAAAATGCAGTGGTGGTTAAATTTCCCCCCGTTGTTTTCCTTGCAAATTTCTTTTTGATGGGTAAAATATATGAAATAAATGTATATTAATTTACAAAAAAAATGTGAATAATTGTTTCTTTTAATAATATATAGTGTTCCTGAATTTAAATTTTTTTATGTGGTTTATAAAATAGGTTGAAAGATTAATCTCTATTTAATTAGTTTTCCACATAATGGACTTTTTTTCTGGATTTAGCGACTTTATTAAATTGAGATCTGATTGTATTTTACTGTAAGCAAATAACAATTAACAATATGAGAACTTTAAGAGATTCATCATCAGTGACTTGTCAACCCCAATACCATCTTTATTTCTTCTGGTGGTCTCCTGACTTAATTAATAAATAACAATCTTTCTAGTGCCATTTTCCACAGAAGGACCCCATTGGTCCTCACTGTTACAACTGACCGGGGAACTGATAACATCTCGCTTTCCCAGTTAAAGGGATTTGTCCAATTAATGACCAGCCGTGAGATATTTTCCTAAGCCCTTCCATTTGTCGAAGGATCCAAATAAAACCTAGCCTTTCAGCTGGACAAAGAAGTGTTGATAATATGGGCTTCGATTAAAGAAAAGAAAAGCTGTGTCCATGAAATCTAAAATCGATTCTGGTATTAAAACGACAATTTCATACTGAAATACCTAGTAGAAAAGGAAAAGTGAGTGATTTAAGAATTTACAGGTAAACCCTTTAGCGGACCCTTTTGTTTCTCTTTTGAATTTATCGTAGTTTTTTATGCTTTATTAACAATTAAAACAATCGAATGCACAAGGAAATATATTTTATTTCACAGAATTTTATGTTTACATATAAATTTTAGGGGTGAAGAAAATACTTCCCAAGGAACCATTTACCGTCATAAAGAAAATTATATTTAATGTGATTATTTGCCATGAAAAGATGATAAGCATGTTGCAATGCACAAGAGGATATAACATTCTGCGCACACGTAATAGGTCCTTTTTTTTGTCCCTTTCCGCTACATTTCCTACATCATCAATAGTTGGAAACAATCTTTGCATATGATTTCCTGCACTGGCAAAGCGCACATCATCCGGAACTACGTATTTTTCCCTTGGAAGCTAGCAGGACGTCCTTTCCTTTTTCTTGAAGAATATTCATCTATTAGCTGAAGAGCTAAAGCTATACGGAAAGTTAGCTGGTCTAAACTTCTGTTTCTTTTCATCACCTGCCATAGTATGAAACTATTTATGATGGCAAGGTCCAATAAGAAAATAAAAGATACGCGCGATGCCACCATTTTATAATTCTTCTTATTAGTATCTTTTTTTTCTTTAATCGAAGCGATCAACCCCTCCCATGACATCGTTATATATAGCGACAGCTTTTGGACAAGGTACTTCTTCTTTAGTACCACCTTTTTTTTGGTCCGATTTACAGATGTCAGAATTACTGGATTAAGTGCGATAGCACAAAACTGAAGCAGGGATTAGTGTTTCCATCGTTATAATAGCAAGGTCAATATATTATAATGAGTTTTGCGCTTCCCACAAGTGTATTTGATAAGATCATGTAGGTGGGAAGTAATCTCTCTCTCTCTTCTCAAGATTCACGAAAGGATTAACAATGAAAAAATCAAGGTATCAAGGGTCACTGTAGATTGGTCAGAAGGTTCCTTACTATATAGAACAGAAATTCAGAATTCAAGACTTGATTTCATCATTTTCGATGGTTGGAATTATGATAATTTCGTCATGACTAATTTAAATTAAAAGACTGTTAAAATAATAACTTCAAAATGTAATGAAGGTGTCTGAATACCTCCGTCATCTGATAGAGTTTTGAATTTAGTAAGCACATAGTTAATATCAGTTTGTACAATTTTAGCACAATATATTCATTTCCCTGATCAGTGGTATAAATTCATTTTCTTAAGATAGCAAGTTATGGTTTATTTTAATTATAGTCTTCCATCTTCTATGTATTTAAATATTTACAAAACAAAATGTATTGCCTTATACATGCAGATAAATGTACGGTACTGGGAATGTAAGGATCACATGCATTTTGACAAATTATACAGAAATCCCTTAAGAAAGATATACAATAGTACCCCGAGTTTATGTGATAGGTGGGAGTGAGTGACAACCGCGTAAGTCAAATTAGCGTAAGTCGGGGTATAATTTCGCATATATAAATACATAAAAACTATTTTTAGTTAGGACTAAAGACAAAAAAAATAATAATTTTTTTAAAAAAATGTTTAATAAAATTTTAGATAACAGGAATACAAAGTGACAGACCGAAGTTATTTTAATGTAAAAGGTTTAATGAAATCTAACAGACGGCTCAAAGTTTTTTTTCTTCCTCAAAATTCCCTGGTAGTGTGCTAATAATTTTTATATTCCTTGTTTTAATGAAAAAATACGTTCTCTGCTGGAATCTATGTTTTCTAAAATATGAAACCTTTTTTTAAATAAACTGAAGCCTTCTGCCATTCGATCTTCTGATTGAACTGGGCCTTCTAGTTTTTCTGGGACTAGTTCTTTAATGTCTTGCTGTTGCGCGTGCATTTCTATTAGCTAATCAATTGTAAAATAATTACAACATGTAAGAACAAACACACACTTCGTAGATAAGAAATAAGTTACACAAAATAAATTTTTACGGCTAAGCGTCGACTCCATGCGATACGTCTGAACATGTACATTAGCTAAACAGGGGTGAGTAATAGAGCTGTGTAGCTTTCGAACAAAAGACGAATCGACGAGATTTGAAAATCGCGTAACTCCGGATTCGTCGAAATATACTGTACATATGGAGTACTTAAGGCGAGATATACTGTACATATGTTATAGTAATTCATTAATCGCGTGAAGGTATAACAATAAAATAAATAGATTTATAATGTTTCTAGATTCTGACAGGAGAAAAAAACTAACTATTTAGTAATGCAGATATTTAAATATTTGCTTAATTCTAATATATATATATATATATATATATACGTGTATTTGGGTCTACAACGGTATGGTCACGAGTTCTTAACCGACTTGTCGAATTGTAATTTCGAAACCTAATACCATTGAAACCCCCTCATGTATAAGCGCTAATGTACATTAGATCTGCCATGGCTCAAAGTCCTCTCGTTGGTGTGGTGTGAAGTTAGGAGAGGGAATTCCGGCTTTCTCATGGTTCAAAATTACGAGGTCCATCATTAATAGCTTTCGTGTTGCTTTAAATTGCGCGACGTAAGTTAAATCAAATAATATTATTTTATTTTAAAATTCTTTTGACTTGTACTCATCTTTTCCTTTCACTGTTGTTCGATATCAACACGTTACGTTTACACGCTTTTAACACGTTTTTAAATTATTCTAACGTATTATAATTTAGAAACTTTTATTATAAATTCTGTATCAAGAAACAACTTTTAAATCAGACATATTTACTCTTGCTCATTTTAAATTTACGTTTAAAAGAATCAACTTTCACTTTTAAATAAGAATTATTAAAGAATTATTAAGAATCTATCACAATTCCACAAACAGTATACACATTTTGTAAATAAGGGTCAGTTATGTTCCTTTACTAATTGTATATTTTATATTAATAATTTTACATTATTAAAAGTATTTTTTTAAAAAACAAGTTCGTACATGTAATATAATGTAGATTCTTAACTTTAGGACTCATCTTAGCTGCACACATAGATACACATAAAAGCAAATTTTTCATAAATAACATTATTAATATTTCATGAAATTTATAGTTGAACTGATGTAATGTTAACTCTGTAAATACGTTAACTAAGAAATGCACACAATTTGAAGAAACAAGAAGATAAATTTTTGCAAGCAATTACAAATTATTAAATACGTGAATTATTTTTAATAATCGAACTAAAATAATTTTACGATTTACTTAAGAATTATTGATGATATTTGTTAAATAAATAAAATAGGGCTCATTGAATTGAAGTTGATTTGTATTGTAACTAGCAAATTTAAAATTAAAATGGCTATATTTGCGTAGATTTCTAAATAAATATATTTGAACTACAATAAGTAATTCTAATTTTTGAGAAATAAAGAAAAACTGTTTTTTTTTTCGAATTTAAGTAAAATATATTTAGACTTTTAAAAGTTTATTGAAATTGGTTTTTTCAGCAGAAAAATAAACTATAATTCTAGCATACTTTTTAAGAAATAAACAAAAATAATCTCTAAATAAACATAGGGGAATTTTTAAACAAGTTGCATAAAGGCTAAAAAAAGGAACATTTTTTTTAAAAAAAAACTTTACGTTTCTTTCTTTAAAAAAATCAAAACGGGAATAATTTTTAAAAAGTTCAAATTTTTATTTTTGAATTTTTTATATATTTAAACGAAAATTAATTACAATAAGTCTTTACTTAATTTTATGAACAAACAATTACTTCGAAATAAAGAAATATCAAATTAAATAAATACATTTCGCTCTTTTAATTTGACTATAAAAGCGTATCTGTAAACATACACAAAATTCATTTTATAACCAAATATTTAACCATGAAACATTTTTTTTCACATTTTTCCTTGTGATTTTTATTCAATACATTATAAGTATGTAAATAATTACAAAAATTAGTTGAAAGAATTTATTTTATTTTTTCAAAACTTTTCTTTTGAATCTAACATATTTTTTTTCAATAGAAATTTTCCTTCAATTTTTTGAAACATTTCTTCACACACATCAATAACATTCGAAAGAAAGAAAATAAGCAACATATGCTTTATTGAGATTTCTGTGCGTAGTATTTGATAAAAAAAACTAAAATTTTAATTCTAGAAACGATGTTTAAAAACGACTTTTTTATGTGAAAAATATTATTTACATACGTGAACCTAAGATAAACATATATATTTATTCCTTTTAATTATTACTGTTAATTTTTTGGTCGATTCAATAAAAGAAAATTCTCTTTTTCTTTCTGTTTTAAAATTATCTTCCTTTTTTGCTTAATATTTGTTGTACACTTACCTACAATAGCAGCTGCAGATGCAACAGAATAAGAGAGCAGATATTGGCTACAGTCGTTGAAGATGTGAAAATCGTCTGCTGTGTTCGACTCGCGACAGACGAAAATTTCAGGATCCGAATTTTGGAGCGCGCTTTATAACCTCCGTTTGCACTAGTCAAGCGCGCGCTCGTTGCCTGTTACGTCCCACGATCGGAATACCTTCTCCTGATTGGTTCGTCGAGCAAAGGCAGCACTCCAATCACTGTTATTCAAAGAGTTCCATTTTCTTTTTCTTTTTTCGTTTCCCTGCTCTTTTCTCACTCGGTTTCTTTGCTTTTGCATTCAATTGGATTTATAGAAGGTTGAAAGCTAAAGGCAAAGTCTTTGGGTGGAAAATATTGTTTTTGAGATGACTGGTATTGAATGCAACTTAGAACACAGTTTCTGCAAGTGCGTAGGTGTTATGGTGTCGGTTGAAATTGCTTTGAAGTGTTTGATAAGTCACTGTCGAATTTATAGTGCCTGTAAAAATATTGATTAAATTATACAACCCACGATCAAATTAGGTATTTAAAATATATTTTACGATTTAAGCAAAACTGAATTCTGTAAGTAAATTTTAATTTTCACCTCTTTTTTTTTAAAAGAACCTATTTTAAATCTTAACGAATGAATCTTTTCTGAACGACTTTCATGAATACAAATTATTCAATCCTTTATTTTTTTTTGTCTGTTCTTTTCCATTAGGTTATTCTTAAAATTGATTTAAGACAACCATCATAATAGAAAAATCAGGCCATTTTTTGATTGATCCATTTTTTCTAGTTATGTGTTATGCTCAAATATTTTTAAGATTGAAAGATTGATTTTTAAAAAAAAATTCATTTAGCTTATTACAAGAAATAGGCTTGATTTTTAAGACCATTTTTCTGTGGGAAGTATAATTCCCACCACCCACTGGGAACTATTCAGTGGTGAAATACTTTATTTTCCGCATTTATTTTTATATCACATTAAATAATATTTATAAAATATAACTTGAAAACACTAAAATCTACAAAAGGAATTATAAATTAGTTAGATTTCGCATTTAAAAATTTAAGAATTTATACATATTACTTTTCATTAGTGGCGCTCTCAATAATTTTTCCAGGGGGAGGGGGAGGATCCAGGATCGAAAGTCGACCCTTCCCGTATCATTCTCCAATACGCTTCCTAGCATATTCTTTTGAATTTGTCGATTTTCGGGAACTAAAAACAGTAAAAAACCCAGGAGAGCTTCAATCCCTAAGTCGTGGAACTTTTTTTCAAGATGTTCTTCAGCCAGGCTTATTTATAATGGATACTTCTATCGTATGAATTCATAACATTGATTCAATTATCGTACAAATATTTAGAACAGAATCTCAATATCATATAAGGCAAATAAAACACCCAGTCGCTTTCAAACTTAGTCTCCAATGTTGTTTTCCTGCATGGTCCTTACATAGACCGTGAAGACCTTTCTAGGACTTTCTACAGCTTTCTTTTCAAATAATCAACATAAGATGTACTAGATTTTTTTTAGATGCCTCTATTTTTATTGCCAAATTAGACTACTTGGTGACATTCGGCAACCTAATCCTCTTTTGATACTCTCACTCACTTTTTATTCTTACTAATCTCGTTACTCTTTCAATAACAGTAAATGAATAAGAGTAATTTCCCCTTGGCCCACAAACGATTTTTCCAGCTACAATACTATTCCGGCAGAGAAGCAAACCGAATCCAATATTTAAATAATTAAATTAACATTTATTATAAAACATTAAATTGAACTTTAAAATTATTATTATTATTAAATTTCCAGATAAAATTATTCTTCCGCCATTTTTCTGTTTTGTATGCAATATAAGTATTGCATAGCAGGATCTATTCGGGAATTAATAATTGAATAACTAATAAAAAATACGAGTGTCTAGTTTTTAATCTAAATAAACGAATTCTTAAACCAGCCAGAATACATACTCATCTAATAGCAAAAATATTTTCAGAAATGATTTCTGAAATAATATAACTGCAGTATAAATAAAATTTACGAAAATGATTCAATGTTTTAAAATGTCTTAATAAATTAAATTTTTGCCAAAAAAAAAACTGATTTCAAATTACAAAAAATAATTAAATAATATTAGCATTTTAAGAAAATTACACATTAACATTAATTTAATACAAAATATTTAATCAATTAAAAATTACTATGTATTGTGAAGAATAATATAATACAAAATATTTAATCAATTAAAAAAATAACTCTCATATTTTTAACGTATACGCATCAATTAATTTTTGAATGCATTAATCAAATAAAAGTTAAAGTAACATAAGATTAAATAAATTTATATAAAGGAATTTCAGAGCATATTTATTCTTTCAATAATTTATTGAAACAAATCTAAATACACAGTAAGAATTCTTATCATAGATCTGAACAACCAAAGTTTATTTTACTCATCGTCTTTTACTCTAAACCATGTTTTATTACAAGAATATTTTTTTAAAAAACTAAATTATGGAATGTATTTTGAAAAATTATTTCTAGGTAGCATCTTATTTTCAAGTGACTGTACGAAATATGAATGAAAATGTTCTTACATTTTAAGAAATACATTTTAAGCTTCACACCCACATTTCCTTTCTAAACAAGTAAAATAACTGATCAACATGTTTTACACATTGTGCTTAATTTAAAGAAATCCAACAGAATACACTAGTTTAAATATGTGGGAGATATATCGGAAATATTTTAGAGGGGATTTTATAAAATACTACGAAGGGATACACAAACGCATGCACACGTTTCATCGCTGGATGATAAAGCTTATTAAAATAGGATTTAACTCTGTTCGCTGTTCAGTGGAAAAAAACTTGTCGTGTGTGAGCGAAATATTTTCAATGAAATTTCTCAGTTTCATTCATATAGAGAGCAACATGCTTGTTGATAGTAATTAATTTCCTTGTGAAAATGAATGAAGTTGTTGACATAGTACTGAAGCTTATTAATTCTTTTATTAATTGTTAATAATAGAATGTATACTTTCTGAGTCTTTTTAGGATGCTTTTGAAAAATAGTCACGATGAGTAAAAAATTTAGTTTCCTGCAGAGAGTTTCAAAATATGCTTAACAAATCTATATTGTATTAAAATGTTAATTAGTTTTCAAAAATAAACTACCTTATTATGTTTAAATTATATAAAAATAAAACACCCGGAAGTGTTTTGCAGATTGTTTTGTTTTATAATTATTACTTAGAAAATAAAGTATTGATTTTGTACTTAATTGAAACACTTGCTAGAGAGTTTCTTTTAAATATGAAATAGCCCCTCAAAAAATTAAATAATATGGACATTTATATGATGTACATCATTTTACATTAATATGATATATAAACGAAAATCATCCATGTAATATTTTAAAGGGACACAGTACGATTGAACTGACAAAAATCGGTCAAAAAATCAAATCTAATTTTTTTAACCTAAATTATTCTTTAAAAACTTTTCTAAAACCTCACAAAATTTGAAAGCTCTAAACTTAAAAAACGCAGAATTAGGATAGCTTTTACGTTCGTTTTTATTCTCATCTCTAAGGCAAATCAAAACTTTAAACTGACTTATCTCAGAAAGATAAAATAAATAGTTTGTCTTCATTTAAAATGCTAAGGCTTTTTTTCTATTGTGCCTAATGCTTTGAATTTTTTTACCTATTGCTAATAGTACATGTAACAAAAGTTGGTATGCATTTTTGAATCAAAACAGTACTTATTTTTTAAAAAAATAATTGAACTCAGAATTTTTACATTTTTTAGAGAATTTTCAATAAGCATTCATAAAAAGAAGTATTGCACAAATACCAATCATGTTATCGCAAAACGCATACCAACTTTTGTTATACATAGTTCCAGTAAATCAAATTTCATGCGTGTACAAAATTTTTGTAGAAGGAGTAGCATTTTAAAATCACTTCACAAATTTTAAGTTTTTTCCTTAAAAAATTAAATGGCTAGGTTTTTATGAAATTTTGAGCACAAAATCTGTTTAACATAGCGTACACACATAGGAGGCAGCCAAAAAATTCTTGAAAATCCTTAGATTAAAATTTTTTGCGTAAATCGTACCATGTCTCCTTAACAAACTCATTTTGACGATATATGATTTTTATTTTCCAGAAATTTGTAGTTAAATAAGATTTGTAAAAAAAAAAAATTTTTAAATGCAAAAAAAAAAATCTGATAAAATATTACTTTCTTTTCAATGTACGATTTTATGTACAATTTACAAATTCAGTGGCGCAACAGCTCATGGGTGCCAAAGCGTATTGTGACAGTCTCAGTTTTTGTGATCTTAGGCACTGAGGTGTATGTGCAGATGTTCCAGTCAAGTGGTCAGTCTGACGTGAAACCTCCAGTGCTTAATTACCAAGCAAACTTGGTACACATCTATCGATCCACTGAAGGGATGAAAGGCCAAGTCAACCTTGCCCAGTCCGGGATTTCAATCCCGAGCCAGTGGCATGGAAGCGTGATTCGCTACCTCTCAGCCACTAGCATTTTTCAGTACAATATGTGATTTAAATATATATAGTAAGGTGGAATGAATTTCTTTCTCAGAATTTCAAAAACTACTTATGCGGAAAAGATGTTCTCTGGTATACAGATGAAAGAAAAAATAATATTAAAAAAATATTTTTTATGTTAAATAATGCCACAAGAGGAATAAAATGTAGGTATTTGAGCTTTTTTATCATGATTTTATTAACTCTCTTTCTTGTCTGTCCAGATGGAATTTTGTAATTGATTTTAAACTAACTTCCCGATGAGCTAGAGACTTGAAATTTGAAACATAGCTCAATAGTGTATGACAATGCATGAAAATGTGAAAAAAGAAGTTTTGGTATTGAATCCGGGACCCCTAACAGGTGGGCTCTGATTTTGACAAAGACCACATAACTCCGGAACTTAAACGAATTTACACAGGCAAAGACCACCTGCCGATAGCACGGGTCTAGTTGCGTCTACGTTTACAATTTTATGGGTCTGGGATCAAAGAGGGGGCCCCCAGGTAACCATGTTTTTTTATTAACTCGCTTTCTTGTACGTCTGTCCGGGTGGAATTTTTTAATTGATTTTAAACTAACTTCCCGATGAACAAGAGACTTGAAATTTGGACCATAGCTCAGAAGATGTTGACAATGCATGAAAATGTAAAAAAAAGAAGTTTCTAGTCTCGAACCAGAACCCCCGAAGAGACCTGTATGTTTGTCCGGGTGGAATTTTGTAGTTGATTTTAAACTAACTTCCCGATGAGCTAGAGACTTGAAATTGGACTATAGCTCAGAAGTGGATAACAATGCATGAAAATGGTTATAAAAACATGGTGTATAAAGTTTTTTCTATTAAGAAAATTATTTATGGTAAAGAGTGGAAGTATTTATTTTTTGTTAAAGATAAAAAGGCAATTTAGTACTTTTTAACATTTATTATGAAAAGAGGACACGTGCTAAATAGTTACATAAAAAACATCAGGTAGATTTAAAAGATTCATTGATATTAAATTTTAAAAAAAAACTCTGTCGAAATTACATTGCACGATAAAACGTAAAACGGAAATAGTCTTGCACTGGACTGACCAGATGGTACGAGGAGAGACAGATGGGGTTATGAAATGTTGCAATGTACATTGTGTATTATTGACAACTAACCATTCATTCGTCAAATATCACCATTTTTGTTTATTTATATTGAAGAAAAATAATTTATTTTGAGTCTAAAATCATCTTTAACTAAAATTCAGTCAGGACCAGCGAAATTAGGGTTAAGTATACTTTATGGATCCACCTTCCCCGTATAATATTTATATAGAGAGGTATTGTAGGTAGTACAACTTTCTCAATTATTTTTTTTGTAATTTTATTTTATTATATATATATATATATATATATATATATATATGTAAGCAAAATCTTTTCCCTTAGAATCAATTGTAATCTTGTAAAACAAACCTCCTTTTTTAAATAAATTTTTTACTACATTATATTTTGACAGTTGTGTAGCCAGTGGATTCCTGGGAATTTTTTCATGTGGCATGCGGAATTATTGTAAATTTATTAATTTGTTCCTTGAGCGAGAAAGATTGAAGACCCCTACCATAGAGCATCTTTTCCGCCCAGGTATGTTTAGATTAATAACAACTTATTTCTCCATATAATCGCTATCCTTCCCAATATTTAAGTAAACGAAAGAAATCACTCCAGAACAACTTCATACTTTTGTTCATATCTTGAAACAATCGCCATAAATTTTGAAACGTGTACCCCACAACATGACAGAAGTTTTAACACAGCTTCAAGCTTGTCAAGTTTGTTTGAAATTATATACAATAATATTTTGTGTTCCATCTAATTCTCAAAGCATTCTCTGTCAAAAAAAATTTCGAATCTTCGAATAAATGAAACTCCGAGGGCGCTAAATATTTACTATACGATTGTTGAGAAACCTTTCGCTTCTGCTTTGTCAACAATAATTATGTTTCGCTTGTCTTTTGGGTGTCATGCCATTTTACAATACTTTAAGTCTATATAATCATTTTCGCCTTGTCCTTCAATGACTGCATAAAATTTTCTTGAGATCTGATCAGCAAAATTCTGATAGCTCCACACACATCCCTCGTCGAATACTCGTAGATTACACACGCCGAGTTCATTTACTTTCCGGAAATGCAAAACTCTGCAACAACACATAATTTATCTATTCATGCACGTAGAACCAATCTTATGTATGCATAATTCATCACAAGTTTTCTGTACTTTTATTAGCGAACGCTTTTCATATATACAATATATATGCAAAGAAATTTTACCCAAAAAGATAGAACAGGAATCAGATTGAAATTTTACCTCGGACTAACTCTATTTCATTTAAATTAGCTATTTATCTGGATTAATTAACATTACTGTGCACATTATCCACATTCATCCCCTTTCGAAGATCTGAAGGAAGTCTTTTGATATGTTCTCAAATTAACGTATTTCTGCCAAAAATATTTATTACGGTGGATGGCGGTTGAATGGATAAAAAGAATTTTTAAAAATTGGAACTTACCAATGTGGAAAAGATGTTCTTTGGTAGGAGATTAGGAAAAAAATAATTAAAAAAATAATAATTTAAAAATTTACTCTATTGCCACAAAACATTTGAATTTTCGAAAAAAATGGAAAAAAGACTTAATTTTGGTTAAACAATTTTAGCTTCAAAATAAAATAGCTTTCTTACAATATAACTAACCGAAATTTATGATTATTGGTAACTTAGTTCTAAGGAGAGAGTGAATAGTACAGGGGTGTCCAACCCGTGGCACGCGTGTCACAGTGTGGCACGGCTTTGGAATTAAGCTTTTCCTACCGATACGACGGGATTTAAGATTACAAGGAAAATATTACACTTTTTTCGCTATTCTAATCTTTGTTTGTGAACAAACTTGCTTTTTTTGTCTCGATTTTGGTGAAAAAGGATTAACAAATTTCACATTGATGCAAGAACTTTCAACCTAAAATACATAATGCTCCGAGCTATAATCGATTAAAAAAATAATATAAATTTTTCAGGATTCATTCAGTGTTAGGTTTGATCCTTCAAGATGATAAAAAAAATGCTGATCGAATGATCTTTTTTCATAATTTCTCTGTAAGACGTTAATTGTTACCCACCTAAAATCCAAATCGGAATTCTTGATCTACAGCACCATGATATATTGAAACGTAAGTGCAAGGGATCCGAATTATGTTGAATTTTGAGAAAAGATATACCTCAAGCAGTTTTCCAAATTTACACTATTTTTATGTGTGGCGTCATATATTGTAATAGATTTGGATCAACATCTTTATGAACAAATGTTTTCTATTATGAGCATAATAATATCAAAATATCGCTCAAAATTAACTGATGCACACCTAAAATAATCTTATTTTGTTGGCAGCTCCAGAATTAATTCTGATATAGATAACTTGGTAAAAGAAAAATAACTACAAATTCATAAAATACATTAAGAAAGAACTAACTATTTAGGAATTATATTTAGGATTAAAATATTTCAAGTTACTCATTTTTATTTTATACCTAACCTAACTGATTGAACCTGTAAAAAGTTTATTAACATTAAAACCCAAGTTTGTAAATTTCCACTACTTAAACTTACATAAAAAATGTGCGGTGTGAGTAAAAATTCAACAATAAGCTTATAAGTAACCTTTTTTCACCTTTTCATACTATTTTGTTTGTTGGAAATGTTGGAAATGGAACGCATAATATTTTTTTTCACCAGATAATGGCATTCTTCCCAAAAAGGTTGGCCACCCCTGAAATATTATAATGTACATAACAACATTTCACAACCCAAAGTCTCCGTCCCCACTGAATCAGTCCCAATCAAGCGGTTTCCTGTCTTCCGCTTTATCTTGCACTATCATTTTGCAGAGCACTGCAGAGTTTTTTTTAAGAAAATTGATACTAAAGAAGTTGTTAAATGTACTTGATGTTTTTTCTTCGTAACTATTTTTTATGTGTCCTCTCATTGCAATAAATATTAAAACATATTGAAAAAAATGCCGGTTTTTTCTTGAATAAAAATGCCTTGAATTTGAACCATAAAAAAAACTCAAATACCTAAACTTTATTCCCCTTGTTGCAGTATACTTAGCATAAAAATTAATTTTTTATTTTATTTTTCCTTCATCTGTGTATACCAGAGAATATCTTTTCTGCTTGGGTAATTTTGAAATTCTGAAAAATTGATATTTATGTAAATCAACTTTATAAATACTTTGGGGGCGGGAACTAATTTGTATTGTTACTTTTTAAAAATTTTGTTGATTTAATTTTTATTACCAATTTTATTTTTGTTATTATAACTTAGGAAATATATATGTATATATAAATGGATGTCTGCATATATGGCCTCTCTTCACTCCAACACCGTTCAAATGATCACTATCAAAATTGGCATTTATATGTATTTTTGTGGTGAAGGTTTTTGTGCTATCCTCTTTGTTGCAGCTCGCCACCAGGTGGCGCTACAGCAAAGAAACTTCTGCACAGTTCAATCAATCGCGAAGTTGCCAACTTGACTCAATCACCAGCATTTCGCTATATTTCCATTGAATCGCCATTATAATGTAAGGAACGGCGTTGCTTACGAATGTTACAATTTTAACATAAAATTAATACAGCAGAAAGTAATATTAACGTATTCATATCAAAATATAAATTATTTACGCTATTTTAAGCGTTCATTACATTAAATTTGTAACAATGTGTTACTTTTGCTGAGCGGAGATCAGCTTAGGAAGGCGTTTTCAAAAATCGACCCATAAGAGAGTTACGGGGCGTTATAAATAAAGAAAAATTCTTTTTATCAGCTATTAGATCTACAGACTTAAAATTAACTTAACAAATGGTTTTTTTTTGGATCATCTGAGATATGCGAAAAGCTTTTTTTTTTGTTGTTGTTTTGTTTAATTTGCAATTCACGTAAAATTAATTCATTAAAAACTTCTTTATCCTTCAATCTGTATTGTTTAAGTTTTCAATTCAACCGTGCGAAAAACGAGTATACTAGCTAGTAAAATATAAACCAGATTCTATTTAATGATCCAAATCTAATTTTTCCACATAATTATTTCACCAGTAACTCAAGAAAAAATAACGCTGTTTTTAAAATTCAAATTACATAATATTTTCCTTACATTTATTTTGATTGCGATGAATTTTCTTTGAAAAAGTAAAAAAATATTTTAAGGATTCTTTGTAAATTTTTACTTATAAAAATTACTAGGCGACGTTTCGCTCAGAAGAAAGCAAGAAAATAGGATTATAACATTTAAAGGTAATGTGAAATTACATAAAAGAAAAAAAATGTTTATCTAAATCAAAAAAGACACTAATATTTTAAATAAAACTAACCATATTTAATCATAATACGTAAATTTCTAAAAATGCAAATAATGATAATAATAAATAAATAAAATAGCATTTGAATTTTCTATAGAGTTAAAATGAAGAAATTCATAAGATTTTAACACCAAACTAACTGTTTCAATAATTGGTTAGGTTGAAGATACAGAATGCAACTTCGCAAGAAATAATTTTTTTATTTAATCTTACGAAAAATGATGAAAAATATACGTCTTCGAGTATTTGATAACTCTTTTATAGATAAACAATACAACAAAATATGAGCTTATGGATGAGATCAATTGTATGGATTTCTTCAATACAGAAAGCAACTTCATCATGATTTCAAAGCTGATAAGTTCTTACTCTAAGGCTTCTAGTAAGTTCTTACGAGAATTTGTCCACTATTTTTCTTCTGATTCTTATTGGCTAAAAAGGATTGTCCTATCGAATGATAGAATGTGGATTTAATGCTTAGAATTATAGAATGTGGACTTAATAGCCAACATTTGTTTGAATTTATCATCGTATTGATTACAGTGTTTTCAATCGGAAAGTTTTTAGAAAGAAAAATGTTGATGTATAAAAAAATAATAATAATAACCCCGTATTAAATATACTGAAACAATAGATCAGTCATCTGGTTTTTATTCAATCTAAAATTTATTTTTTAGAGCCGAGTTTCTCACACTGTGGGGCACACCCCCTTAGGAGGGCGTGATAAACTTATGGGGGGGGGGACAAGCATATCGAAAAGTCAAAAATTAAATTTTTAAAATAACTATCAGTTTACTGAAAGAAAACGAAACAAAATACATTCTGACAAAATAAAGAATAAAGAACACATTCACACTGATATAGAATATTTATAAGCCTATCAGTACTGCAAAATGTATTTGACAATTAATTCTCATCAATACTAAATTAAAAACAAATTTAGTAATTACTTGCCGTTACCCACCCGCTTCGCTGGGTATTTCATGATATTATATATATATATATATATATATATATATATATATATATTGGTTGCAAATTACACGTGGTTGGTTTTAGGCCTAACTTTTCAATATTGTATGTTTTCCTGTTATGTATAAATTTCTGCTGAACAGGGGAAGGTAGGATCCATAAAATATATTTAACCTAATTTTGCTGGTCCTAATTCAGCAACAGCTTTAGAAATCATAACAGGTCTTCATTTTAGTCTATTGACTCTTTTGGCTTCTTACATTTTAAAGTTCTAATTCTGTTCCATGTTATACATACGCTTAGTTAATTCTTCTATAATAGACTCTTCCATTATTTTTAAAGTGTGTTTCTTTAAATCTGGTTTGAATCTTCTAGCTTTGTTAGTGATATTATTTTGTATTATCAATTTTATTATGCCATGTATTTCTTTCATTTTATGTTACTATATATATATATTATATATATATATATATATATATATATTATTAATATCTAAATCCTAGCATTAAGAATTCGATTGTATTGAAAAATATACTTATACCTGTAACAAAAACAAATTTAGTAATTACTAGTGACTACCATGTGGGCTTGTGTTATACAAAATTTCATACTTATCTTGATAATTTGAATGGTTTGCAATTAAAGTCGTATTGTAACCTTAGCGCGCGTCAAAGTAAATTATTATTACCTTCGATACATTGTTATTGTGTGAGGGGGACGAAGAAAATTATATATGACTGAAATTTGGGTTACAAGAATTTGAAGTTTGAGAAAAGCTGTTTTAGAGGAAACTGGGTCAAGACAAAATTTGCTCATGCTAAATTGAGTCTTATCAGAACGGGAAATTTTATCCACATATAAAATATGTTTCACCACAAATGATCAACTCATAGTGAAAAATATTGTATTCTTTCTTAGTTATATCAAAAAAATGGTAAGATACTGGTATGAGATATTTTTATGTTTGAACTTGAATCTAGCAATATAAGTAAATTCAATAATCTAAAGATGTTGTTCTAGCGTTTTTCAATTTATTAAAAACATTCCAGTGTATTAAAAACAATAGATTACATTATTTTTATTATTTTCAAAGAACAAAACATATAATGAATTTTAAAAGAAGTTTCAGTGGTAGAATTCTCAAACGGAGAGATGTTCAATAAAGTCTATTGATATTGGAATGCTGAGTTCTATAGAAAGTTTTAAGACAATAAGAGTTGATTTAAACAACTTATCTTTTCTTTTTGATTAAATGTTTAACAAACTACTAGCAATTTTATGTAAATTTATAATAAAAGTAAAAGCCCTTTCAAAGGCATTTTTACTCAAGCAAAGAAACTATAATTATTGTTTCTCTAACACTCTAAATCAGTGTTTCTCAACGTAGGGTCTACGCCCCATTAGGGGGCAGTTTGATTCATAAGGAAAAAGACGGGTAATTCGAAAAAGGACTCGTTTACAGCGTAAAAGATCTATTTTTTAGTAATATAGCCAATTATAAACAAAATTTTGAAAGTTTTTATTGGCTTCAGAGAAATGTGAAGTAATTCATACAGCGATAAATGTTATTGTCAATCATTACCCGATCAAGCCTTGATTATTTATACAGATGGTAGTCGTTCGGATACGGGTAGAGCAGGGAGTGGTATATTTAGTAACACTCCCGGGAGTGATGTTAAAATCAGCATCAGGAATTCTGACCACTGTTCCGTCTTTAGATCGGAACTCATCGCTATCAGTGGTGCTCTCGATCATGCTCTCAACTCTACAAGGACAGTATCTGGATACTGACAGACAGCAGAAGCTCCATCCAACATCTGAAGAATTGCCCAAAGATCATGGACAGCACTGGTCTAGATATTATATCCAAATTGGCTAGGCTTAATCAGAGGAAACAAGTGTGTCTCCAGTGGATACCATCGCATGTGGGTGTGCCTGGGAACGAGGCAGCTGATGAGCTGGCTGGTAGGGGTTGTGATCTCCCTAACCCCAGTTCCTCTGTCTTGAGCCACTCTGAAATTCATTCCCTCCACAAAGCTAAAATGAATCTGACTTGGCGAAAGCCTCCTACTCACCACTGGTACGCAGCTAAGAGTCCTGGTCTAAATGTTACAGTGCAGGGGATCCAGAGCTCTTCAAACAGCCTTGGCGCGCTTTAGAAGTGGTCACCTGCGTGGTATGACCTTTAAGCAGAGGGTAAAGTCTTTCTTTACCTGTCCCTGCTCTCTCCCTGCTTCTCCTCCTCATCTTCTGGACTGCTGGCACATTTCCCTGAGACAGCTGTTTACAGATCAAGACCTGCTTGGTGACATTCTTATGCGGAAAGGTCAAATGGACTTGGCATAGGCTTTCCTGCTCCAAGAGGATTTGAAACAACAACAATCATCTAAAAATTTTGTCAACTGATTTAAGAGAAAGACTTTGTGGGCAGTCGCAGCATAAACCACGGGTGCAGGGGGCTGGAGAATATCCCCCCTTCCAGTTCGATGGCTAAATTGTGGAGGTGGAGATAGGTGGTGTCGCCATCTATCGTATAGAAGTTCAACTTGTCTCAGGCTCTGGCAACTTTCTTTCCTTCCCTTCGCGAAAGACACGACAACAGCACAACAAAAAAAAATATTTTCTGATTTACAAAACATTATTTCCTCAACTTGAATGACGTAGCCAATGTTAGTAGATTTTCCTGTTATTTCAGATTCATAGTATCAAGAACTCGCAGAAATGCAACACAATGCGTCAATTAAACCGTTATTTAGTATAAAAGAAGGGATGACATGTCTTTATCAAGAAATCGAAATCAAATATGCATATCCAACCAAATATGCAAAAGAACTATTACCATTTCCATCTTTATATGTAACTCAATGCAGTGGCGTAACGAAGAACCTTAGCCTGCAAAGTCAGGTTTTGGTGGATTTTACAAGGAATCGCGTACTTGGCGTCAGTCAGGCTTCAGGACCCCTAAAATTCTCCTAATAAAATCTCTTTGCAACAAGCATCAAACTAAGGATCTCACTAAATGTTTTATTTTTATTTCAGTTTTCCATTGTAAGTTATGAAAATTTATTTACTGCGATAAATTACATTTATACATGTCCTGGAAACTTTTCAAGAAGTCTTTTTTATGATGGAGTTCAAAAACCTCTTCACGTTTCGTTGGATGTCAGGAATATCGTCAAATCTCTTTCCTTTCAAAGTGAGTTTGAGTTGTGGGAATAAGAAGAAGTCTGGAGGATTGAGATCTGGCGAGTATGGTGGATGTTCATTTTGCATCATCCTCTTTTTTTGGCAGGAACTGTTTGACGATATTGGCTGCGTGAGTGTGAGCATTGTCGTGAACCAAAAACCATGAACCTTGTTGTGCGTACAGGGTAACGATTTGTCGTACGGATTCACGGTTAATCTGCAGTTCATCAGCTGTCATGCACACAGTTAATCGACGATCTTGCATGATTAATTTCTTAACTTTCTCAATGTTTTCATCACTGTCGGATGTCGCCAGTCTTCCGCTACGAGTTTAGTTAGAAACACTTTCCCGGCCTTCTCGAAAACGGTTGAATCACTCGTACACACTTCATGAAAAGTGCTTGATCTTCATGAACACGTACTAGCATCGCAACACTGAACTAGTACTTTGTAAAACAAGTCTTACACGCAACACAAACGACGCTCATTTGAACAATGGTGGTGGCAGATAGTCAACACCTACCGCTACGCATGCGCAGCCTCTTGTTTCGCCAGTGTTGCCAGATCGGCCGCCCTGACTCCTTTCACCTAACTTTATTGTCAGATGTTCTATAATACACGTAGATATAATACACGTATATAATACATGCATATATTCACGTTACATACATGTATTCAAGAAGTTTATTATAAAATAATGTAGAATACGCGTGTCATTTTATTTTTAATATTTTTTTCCATTAAAAAAGACTAGCATACTTAGGCGGTGCTAGTAAAAAAATTACTGATCCGGGGCATTTCTAACATTTTTAATTTTTTAAACTACTTTACACTTTGAACTTGAAAGCTAGCATCTACTTGACTCTGCTTTTTAATATTACTTATTCTGATATAGTGATTTTTTTCCTTAAAATTATGTTTCACTTTTCGGGTAAAAATCAAATAACTTAGATTTCATAAGATGGTAAATTTTTGTTCTCGTATACACATTATCATGATTTAAAAGAAATTTTTAAAAAGTTTATATGAGGATATTTTTATTAATAAAGTAACTTTTTATTAGACGGAAAGCTGGGAGTTTAAGTCTTTACAATTTTGAAGGGAAAGTTATAAAAAAAATTAAATCAAGGAGAAAATGAAGAAAACTAAATTAATTTTTTTTTAAAATTTATGTCGTTGCAAATTTTACAACAAATTATTTCCTATTATTTTTTATTCAAGGACCCTATTCAAAGTAGAAAATAATGAGATAATTCTAACACAATTTATTTCAAAGGTATATTTTCATATGTCTTACTTATTTTTTGAACTTATTACTAAAACTATCTATCACAAATTGCAAACTTAAGTTATTCTTTTCTTATATTCGCTTTTGTCAAGAATATGTAAAGCTTGTGCATTTTTAAAAAACATAAGTATTATGCGTAAATAGTAAGCTCATATACTGCTGTTATTAACATAGAGATCAGTATTTCTGACTTAAAAACTATATAATAGTATTAAGAGTTTATTTACAGTTCTTTTATATTGTATTTTTATTTTCCATCACTGAAATATTAAATTAATCAGTACATAGTATTCCGTGTACTGTTAAACGTATTTGCATTACCAGATATATCGAAGCACAGGACATGATTCTTAAGGCACACTTGTATCGATTTCTTCTTGTATGAAGTTATTCTGTGGAGAAAAATTTACGTTTTGAGAATCGAAATGCAAGCATAAACCTTCCAGTTTCGAGGGCTATTTATCATTTCAAAATAAATAAGAATTGTATATAAAATGCAATTTTTTCCCTTCAACTTCTACAAATTGTTCATAATATTTAATTAATTTTAGAAAATTATAACGGAAGAAAAGTCATGCGCTTTTTGAATCTTAGTCCAAGTATGATTTTTATCCAACACAATGAAGAATTGCATTTGAACTGCGTATATAGTGCATTAAATTGCACAAAGCGTTAACTTAAAAATTACTCTACCATAAAGATTTTATTGAGTATAATTTTAACTAATATAGGAATCATATTGCTGAATAAGAAAAAGAATCTTATAACAATTACGCAAATATTTTTAGAAATAAATAACGGTTAAACAATATACGACTTAGAGCCCAAATAAATATCTAAGTTTTTTAGCGTAATGTATTAATAGAATCAATTACAATGTTCCATTAATAGAATTTCAAAGACACATGCTTGTTTTAAATGATATTAAAAATTGAGCAATGTCAGCGAAATAAATTTTAAAGCAAGTTGCTGATGATACTTGAATGGTGAAATACACTATAGTTTACCAGACTGCCGAAGCTATTGTGAGGCAATCGTATCAAACCTCCCAGTTTAATATTAACTATAGCACCACAAATTGACTGAAAAATAAGTCATTTGACTTGTTTTTCGAAAGGATCAGACTGTCTCTGGAACTTATAGATCAGACCGTCCCAGAATCACTACACAGACAGATAACCATCTACCTCAAAAGGAAAAGTTCTCAGATCTTAGACATCAGTACAACTGATTTCAAATCATTCTTGCTTCGATTAGAAATCATAATGTATTCTCATACATAATACCCAAATGTCGTAAATCTCATTTAGCAAATTGCTTCCACAATGATTTGTCGCGTCTGTACTTACCATGACGTCACGTCGGTATTTTCTGGTGAGCCAATCGGATGGAATGAAGTATTTGAAGAGCTTAAAGAGCTATATTTCCTGCAAACAAATCCAGATTTGGACTCAAAATTTATTTTTAGACCAATTTGGAGGGGGAGGGAGGTCCTTTGACGGAATAAAATTACCGTATTACGCTCATTTTTAACATCAAAAATAAGATCGCAATTTGTGGTTTCGCGTAATACGCAAGATATAAAAATACCTTTAAAAAGGAAGACAGGATAAGCACTAAAATACTAGATTGCTACTTACATATATGTAAAAATACTTTTTGTTTAAAGAAAATGACATACCTTATGAACTCTTTCATTATTGGATAAAAGGAAAACGTCATATTCGTCTTGTATTATATCTTCAGGCACATTATGGAATACTGTTTCATCTTCACCCCAGCACCGTTATCTGATCCCTAAACAAATAAAAATCTTCCATTTCATCTAGATCAGTGGTATTCAACCTTTTTTTTCCGCCGAGCCATATGCATATGATAACTATTTTACGCTGGCTGCAACGTGAGAATTTAAAGGGGGACGCAATGAGACCAAGGGCATTTAAAAAATGGAAAAGTGATCAAAATATTATATAATTATTTTGAATTTTATTTTAAAACTATATCTAACTCCATCAAACCCAACTCGCAAAAATAGGTTTTATGCATTTTTTTAAATCTGTTATGGGATAATTTCGATTTCCTTTCATCAGTTATCTCTACCCTCACCCCTTCCCAAATATTTTGTTGATGCTGCAAAGAATTTTTTAAGAAAGTCAATTTATCTCCTCTTAAAAGAAATCCTAAAAAAAAAGGAGTCATTGAAAGATTTGTGCTTAGTGGTATAGCGAAGAGCAAAATTATATTTTTTTAAAAATAGCATTTTCATGATAAATCTAACAAGTTGTTGATCCGTGTTTGTTTTTCTCTATGAAATAATCAAGATCCCAATCGTCTTGAAACAACATATATATTTTAAATATTTTTCACTTTGAAGACATGAGTATTAACTAAAAATTAGTTTTACCCATAAAAGGGTCTCTATTCCACTGTTATTTGTTTACACTAACCGTCACAGTTACAAAAAAAGTTTTCCCGCAATTCATACCAGCAGGACATCGATTACAAAATTGATATACGGAATTGCTTGATTGATAGAATTTCTCGCTAAATTTTCAATACATTATTCTTAAATAATTGAATTTTTTAGTACAGCGGGCCATGACCGGGCCACTCAAAAAGATCCAGTGGACATGTGGCCCATGGGCCTCAGGTTGAATATCGCTCTGATCTAGATTGTTAGATATACTACATTTTAAAGTACTTTTGAATTAGATTGGGTTAATTTAATTTCATGCTTTTATTATTCACTCAAAGACTGTTCCTAGACAGGCACGACGAATTTGGGCTATTTTTTAAATTTTTCTTTACCATCTAGAGGTATACCATTGTTCAAAAGCCTGGTATACTACTTCAAATAAATGACTTCAAAAGATAAGATAATTGCACTTTGTTTTCTTCATAAAAAAGAAAGACCAAACAATTAAAAAAATACAGAGTGAAGGTATACGTGGGCGTAATAAGCCGGAATGATTCAATATATGTATAGTAAGTAGTTATTTGCTCTCTCTCTCTATATCTTTAAATATTTATCGTAATTTTGAAAGATGTAGTCATTAACTTATTTCTATTATTCCTTCCAATTTTTGTGTTAACTTCTATTTTATAATAATTCCACAAACACATTTTTTAAAAAAAATTAAGCTTTGTAATATCAAATTTTATTTTCCCCTTTACTTTTAATTATAAATATATTACTTTACTGTTATCACTATAATACTATTATCCATAGGATACTCACTTTTCATCTAAAGCATTAAATCTCTTAGCTCTAAGATAAGACTAAGAGGAAACATAAATTTAATTTTTTTAAAATTAATCCTAAGTATAATATTTGTTTTAAATCCTGAGAATATATCATTTCTCATCTAATACTTTTAAAATGTTGCATTAAATTCCCAAGAAAGATTTATTTAAGATTATGGTGTTTATTTAAGCACAGTGATTTTCATTTTGAATGCTCGTAAGATTTTTAGAAGTTCGTTTGGTTCATTGTATACTAAATTTCAAATATTTTCAGATATTTTCGTCAATCTCGTAAATTGATGCTATTAGAGAAAACTATGTTTACATTTAATTATAAATATATTGTTACTATTACTAATATCCAAGGGATCCTGACTTTTCATCTAATGCTTAAAAACCATCTTCTGAGTCTAAAGAAAGAATTTCCAACTAGGATAAATTGAATGGGTTAAAATTAGTTCTAAGTTTATATTTTCTTTTAAATGCTGGAAATATCACTTCTTATCTCCTAAAGTGTTCCATTAAATTCCCAGATTTCTCACGAGTAAAGATTTCCCACGTAATTTAAACAATCATTTCCGTTTTTAATACTCGAAAGATTAATAATAGTTCGTTTTATTCATTGTATTTAGAATTTCAGATATTTTCAGCTGCTTTCATCGGTCTTATACACTGATGCGATTAGGGAACCATTCAACAACACACAACAAAAATGAAAGAATTCCAAAAGCAAAACAAGAGTCAAAAGAGCATATAATTAGCTCAAGAGTATCGATAAAACGAACAGAGAATAATGAAGTTTAAACGGAAAATCACTTTTTAAATAGGTAAGGAAAAAGCACAAGTAAAAAAATAATACAAAAAAGACTATTTTTGTAAGAAATAAAGAATGGAAGTGATATTCTCTTTTGGATCATAAGAAGAACAAAAGAAGATAGGTTTCTTTTGTTTTTTATCCCAAGAGAGAACCTGAATACGATTCTAAGTAACAAATTTTGTTGAAGCAGACGATAGTCGGAACAATTATTTGCTAATAAAGATATGAACAACCATTGAGAAAGGTTGCAATGAAGTCTGTATTTTTGGTACTAAGATGATGGTATATTTTGTATTATTTATCATTAGTCTTTTAAAGTATTAATTATATATTTATGCACGAGATAATATGTATGTATGTATGTGTGTGTGGGGTTATACATAGAGATATATTAAATGAGACATTCTAAAATGGCTTCTTAATTGTATGTCTTTCTTCTCACAGAGTGGTTTACGAAATTCTCTATCAAATTCTAAGATAAGTACTTTTTAATTCCTTAAACGGTCAGTTTTTTTGCCCAAAATGTTCCAAAAGAAGACCCATTTCTGACTGTATATAGCTAAGTATAATACTTTACTGAATTCGAAAATGGAAGAATTTTAATTTAATTTATTTTAAATTTTAAAGTTTTCAAACTATTTCTTATTTTATGATTGTGGAACACAAAAACTCCTAAATGTTTGTTTTTATAAGTACACTTTATATATATATACGTGCCAATAAAGAATTATATATCTTAAAAAAATTTCTCTCATGCTTACAAAAAAATTTCATGTTCGTAATTTTTTTTCAAACGGTTGAGGATTTTGTGAGTGTGTGCACACACAATTTGAAGTATGGTATAATACTAAATATTACATTACATTAGGGACAGAGATATTTTCGGCGTTTTAGGATTATCTTTTCATTTTCATTATTTCTCAAGCAACAAATTGCACATTGCCTTGCCATTATCTGTTCTCTATCGAATGCGTTCACGAATCTAAATTCCAGCCTTCAATGAAAAATTCCCGTTTTCAACACAAAGAAAATCCCGAATGAGAAATATTTCAGTACCATGGACAAAATCAACATTTTTATTTTTAAAAAAAAACTAGCCCTAATAAGCTTGCTATAAGAATTAAAAATATGTACAAATCAAAGATAGAAATTAGAAAACATCAGCGCCTGTATAGCGTACGGGCAAACCAGTTGTGGATAGATTTCGGGAGCCCGTACGGTGTACTGGCAAACCAGTTAAGAGGTTTAAGTGAACTCGACAACGCCGGCTTCGAATTCCTGATCAAACTCTTTGGTCTAAGATGATCTTATACCACCTTAAAAGCGTAATAAATGTGTATATATGCTCCTGTAACATATAGTAACCACCTCTACATAACTACAATCTATCATTTTCTTGAAAATAACAAACTTATTCATAGTTTTGGATTACATAATGATAATTATTTGGATTAACAAAGTGCATAATCGAATTGCTGAAATTTCTATTTAGCTGAGTAGTTTGATAGGCTTAAAGGAGGATATACCCAGATTATTCATGGTAATATCAGACAAATATTTTAGGTAGTATAAATTTGGGTTGCCAAAATTGTGAAGTTACTAAAACAAATATCTTTCGCTTATTGAGTTCCTATAGCTATAAGCCATGCTATTCGAGCGCATTCTGATTTTTAATGATTTAGAAAATTGGAAAGTTAATTGCAATTATGAGAATGATATATCAGATGGGGAAATATTTAGACGAAGTAATATGTAAACAAGGTTTAAATAGTATTGGGAAGTCTAGATTTCTGGAAAGTAGGAATAGGAAATCTTGATTATATCTGTAGATAAAGTGATATCATTCGAGAAGACAAAATTGCAATATATGATACAAATTTATATTTAAGCGATTTCTGAACAATACATTGTTACGAATTTTGTGTAAAATAGTGTAAATAATTTGAATTTGGATATGCAAGGCATTTATATTACTCTGATATAGTTATTTTATGTTAAAATTGCAATATTCGCAAGAAACGCCATCCCTTACGTTATAATGGTGATTCAATGGGAACTTGGAAAGATCTTGGCGATAGAGCCAAATTGGTATCATTTTTAACGACCAACTTGGCTACTTTGACGACCATTTTTAGCGAGTTTGGTCTATAAATAGAGAGATGCTCATCGAAAATGAGTTAGTATTGTTTTGACTAGCGACTAGTAGTCTTGCCTTGACCGTAAAGAGTCTAGGGATTAGCTCGACTGTTGAATAGGACGAGCAATGCTTATGAATGATCTTTTACATACGTGTATTGTAGACACTGATAATTGTGTTTCTTAGTGCTTTTGAAGGTATGAAGACCTTCTAAAATTTATTCTGCAAATTTTACTGTGCATTCCTTGTTACAAGTATTGTTTTTCCGACAATAAATTCTCATCATTTTTAAAGAACTGTCTTGTTCTTTGCGACTGATTTGCATAAAATCCTCGAGCCCCGGTCAACGTAGCAATATGAAATTTAGATTGTATATTCATTGATGTTTTGGGGATGTCTGGATTATTAGGAAAGGTATCCGTGATACCAATTTATTATCAATTGTGATGTTTATTTTTAGATACACATAAACTTTCCTTACTATTATCAAGAAACACTATTTACAGAATCAATAAATAAGCAAATCCTCTGAAATAAGTAAATCCTTCGCAAACACTGTCAAGGTCCTTTTTATTGCATTTCAAGGCTTTCAGATAGCAGTGCACAGAAAAAATCGTACTTTGGAAAGGCGTATATATACGCTCGGTGAATTAACACTTTGGCTGAGCGAGACGTTTATATACGCCAGTGGCACTTAAGAGTTTAAAGTCTTATTGTAGGTTAGCATCAAAATATAGTATTATTGAATAAAATGCATTGTTATAGTATGAAGGGGGGGGGCGTGATGAAAATTATGATTGAATATTGGGTCGCAAATAGTGAAACTTTCAGAAGCACTGCATTACAGTTGTCTTTATGAGGAAAATTACTATCTCTTAGATAAGATTGTGCAATATGAAAAAAATAAAATATATCATTTTTAGTTTGTTTTAACATTCATACCCACCGTGATTTTTACATATTAACGAAATATTTCATTTCGAGCAATTTCTAAATCATGTATGGAATTTGTTTAGTCATATTTCAAGAAGTTTTTTTCTTCTGTATTGCATTTATCTGATATACGTTTTCTTCAAAAAAAAAGTTTAATCTATTATTTTATTTTTTACGAATATATGCACTTTTAACAACTCGCATTTGAAAAAAAATAAATTTCGAAACACTAATTTAAAAACAGTCATAATTTAGGATTTAAATATGCACTACGTTGGGAGATATCTGCAAAATTCTGTTGGCCTCAGAGGGAAACAAGTCATGTAAAAAAAAAAAATTTATGTCAATTCCTACTTCAGATGGATGAATAGAAAGTATTTTATTAACGATTGAAAATTTGAACAAGATGTGTATATATATATATATATATAGAGAGAGAGAGAGAGAGAGAGAAATAATATATATATAGGGAGAGAGTTAACTAACAGTAGGAATTGAAAAAAAGAGTATGATTTATCTGCAATGTTTAACAATTCACATCCGGTTTGGCCGAAAAACAGGTTTTCGACACAAACTTTTGTCATTGTTTTAACAGTTACATTGTTATAACAATGAAGACGAATCTAAGTTGGCGTCGAAAACCGGCAATTAATTCATTAATATTTGAAAAAATTGTATTAACATCAAGTGTCATCCAGTAGAAGTTTAAAAAAATATTTGAACTTGATTGGATAAATAGAAAGTATTTTATTAACGATTGAAAGTTGAACAAGAATAATATATAAATAAAAAAATAGAGAGAGAGTGTGAGCTAATAGTAGGAATTAAAAAAAGCACTTTTTTTCTAAAACAGCTGCCATATTGTAGACATATTTCTGCTTCTATTCATATATACAGCTACCATATTTCTTTGACAATAATAATTGACGAGCGTATTTTCAACCTTTGGTGAAAAGTAAAAGTTCAGTCAGTTTGTTTTACTATTTTCATAAAAAAAAAAAAAAATGCTCAAATGAAAAATGTCATATATATGAAATGCATATGTAATCCTACTAAAAGTCTCCTTTATATTATTGATATGAAAAAAGAAATATCTTAAACTTTATACTCCGTAATTAAACCTCATTTTTCATCTACTCTGGATACTCTGTATAGAATTAACTTTTGTTCTAGTTTTCTTTTTATTATTGTTGTCTTAACTCTTTAATCATCAAATTTTAATCAATAATTTATGAAACTGTTCTTATTTTAATCAATGTAATTAAGAATTATGTTAGTACCAAAAACAATTCAGGTAAAGTAACTACTACGAATATTTTAAATGAAAATTAATATTTATGTGTTGCTTAAAAAATGACGAGACAATCTTTTTCATAACTCAAGTGATATTAAATTATTTTTAATGTAGTTTCTTTAAAAGACTTTTCATATGAAATAAAGTTTATAAAATACGCTACATGACTGAACTTTTTTTGGAGAAGAGTTATTTTCGAAACACTGAAAAGGAAAATTATGCTAAAATTAATCAGTAACTTAAATTTTTCTTTTATAATCCCTTCTTTTGTATTTTAATTTACTCTTTCGATCCATTACAGTTTAGAAAAAAAATTAGATGTAAATTCTGCAGAAGTTGAGAAAATAATTCTTTATCAGCTGCAAATGATAATGTAATAAGTAGTTAGTAGCTAAATAATTTGATATTTTTTTCATTTTTTCCCAAATGCTGATGAACACAATTGCTTAGATTTAATGTTTACGATTAATAAAAATTAGTATATCATAATTGAAATTTTTTTATACTATCTACAACTTGCTCTAATGGGAATAACATAATTAATTTTTAAAAAACATCGTAAAGCTATTATTTTGAAAAATTAATAATCAAAAAACTACGCCCCAAAAGTTTTCGTGCACTTTAAAAAACATAGTTTTAACTTTTGTATCTGTTTCTTAATTTATTACTTAGTAGATATTTTTTAGCTTCCACAACAGTTTTGAGATGTCTTGGTATAGATTTCATTATTTTTTTGTAATCTCTGCATTGATTTTCCTCCATTCTTCTGTGATTACTGTTTTTAGTTCAGGTTTTGTTTTCAAATGTCATGTCTTCTTCTACTCTAACTTCAAATTCTCATCAAATACGTTCTGCTGGGCTGAAATTAGGTGATTGAGGAAGTATTTTCAAAATTTGGGAACAGTTATAAAGATACCAGTGGCGTATGTTGAGAGAATTGCACTTGGAGTCATTTTCTTGTTAAAAAATGAAGTAGTCTCCAATATCCAAATTTTGAACTGATAATTTCAAATTGCTCTTTAAAATTTTCAAATAAAACTCATGATTCACAATACTATTAAAAAGGCTGAATTACCTTATTCTAAAGTCGATTTACATCCTACCTCCAGGCTTCACCGTTTTAACTAAATTCTTGGAATTGAGTTTCAGATAATGCAACATTGACAGCAAAATGGTTGGGATGGCAGCATATTCAATATTTTTGTTTCCGGTGGGCAAATATATATAAGAGTTTAGAGAAGAAAAACGAAGATAACAAAGGGAAAATAATTACACAACGTTAAAACCCAACAATGTGGCCCCTTAAAGTATAAATGCCCCAACATCTCTGAGTTTAATATGAACTTCCCATTTCGAACTAGAAATAGCTTTGCTCGTTTCTTTCCTTTCGGTTAATATATTCAATTCGGAATTTTATCACACAATAATTTGTATTACCATTCTCTTATTACTATTACAAAAGCATATTTCTCAGCTTTTATAAGAAAAGTTAGAAGAGTTTCATGAGAACTGTTAGTTTTTTTTTTATTGTTTCCTTTACTCAGTTATATTCTATGCTATTGATTCTACTTTTTACAGCGATACTACTTTGATTTCCTTGAATTGATTTGTTGGATTGTACAACAGATTAATAACCGAAGTGTATCTTCTAATTTTGGACCTAATGTTCTTATTAACAGCCTCAAAGAAGGGATTAAAAGACATAGAAACAGGTTGTGTTTATGCGCTTAAGTTGAAATATTATTTTTCTTCATTTCATGTAATAACTAACTCCGAATTTCTTTGAGATACATTGAGTCAAGTTAAGTAGATTAATACTTATTTCATTGGATAAGCATCTATTTTGAGTTGCCTCGTCTCTGTTTAGTGATTATATATTTGTGTTTCTCAAACTGTGAGGATTACTACTAAATATAGTTTGTGTAGATAAAAATATATTTATTCAGCTCTAATCTGTCTCGTAGCGTGGTAATGTGGATCTTAGAGATTTAGTAGCGAACCCAGATATAGTCAGACCTCACAGTTCTGAAAAATAATTTTAACTTAAGTCTTAATTACATAACTTTCTCCCTATAACTTACTAAATTAAGGGTAAATACTTTTGGGAGGAAGGGGTTAGAAAAAAAGAAGTATTATTACAATAGGGCAAGGATGGGAAAAAACTGCCGGCAAAGAGGGCTTTTTTTTGTGGTTCGTTAAGACAGAAAACCAAATAAGCAAAAACTGTTCACTTTATTTAGGTCGATATACGAGGTGTGACAAAAAAGACTGATTAAATAAATCATTGTGCGTATAGAATCAGTTTTCCGTGACATTATCACCGTCAAAGTAGTTCCCTTCGACATTCACACACTTCTGCATTCAGTACTGGCATTGCTGGTAGCAATTCTGGAACGAGATTTTTGGAAGGCCTTTCAGGAGATTCTCCGTTTTTGCCTGAACCTCTTCACTGAGGTAAAATGGGTTCCCTTTAAGCAAAATTTAACTGCAGGATATAAAAAAGTTGCATGGAACCAAATCAGGTGAGTAAGGAGGATTCCAAATCACAGTGATATTTTGCTGGTCAGAAACTGCTTAATAGATAGGTCCGTGGGATTGAATGCATTGTCTTGGTGCAACAGCCATCCACCACTCCCCAATTCTGGCCCTTTTTTTCCCCCTAATTTTTTCACGATGTCTTCTTAGTACTTCAATGTAGTAGCGTTGATTAACCGTCTGACCACTGATATGAGTGTGAACTCCCTCATATCACGAATTTTAGCAATGTTTTTGTCTGTAATCGCTGACCTTCGGTGTCCAGCAGGTTCATCGACTTCTAAACTGTCCTTTCCCCCTTAAAAACTGCTTATGCCACGCAAAGACATTGCACGCGACAAAGTTTCATCTCCATAAGCCTAGGTTAATATTTGAAATGTTTTCGTGGTTGATTTCTTAAGTTTCACAAGAAACCTGATGTTGGTTCGACATTTTTCCGGCAGAATGTAGTTGCACATGTTCACTCAATGACACAATACTCCCAACTGACGGATTTGGTTAAGGCGAAACTGGCCACATGGATAGAAGAGGCACGTGGGATGACGGCACCAAAACAGTTGTTGCCATCTCCACTCTTTTTTCGAGTTACACCCCTAGTCTCGTTTTTTTTGTGTGTGTCACAACTTGTTTTTTGTGCGTTCATTTTTTCTTGCTTGTCGATCAACAAGAATATATATAGATGCATGTCGCCTGGTATTAACTTGCAGGCTGTGATGAGAATTTAAACAAGCTATCTCACTCCTGTGATTTAAAAGAAACTGTAGATAAATGAGATAGGGTACTTCTGTTTTATTAAAGTGATTCTAAAATTAAATGTTCTAGCAGCTATAGATGATATGAAATCAGCACAATAAATAAATTGAATAAAACTGTCACTATTTCATTCAAGTTATATTACAATTTACACGTTTTATGAGATGCAAAGTTGACTAATGAATTTAATAACTTTAAAAAGGTGTAGCCCTCCAATATCCTCCTCTTCCCCAAAGTTACCCTTGAGCCAAACCAATTGCTCTCCTCCTGATATAGGTTATGCTATCTTGACTAACTGAAGCATTTTATTCATTACTAACAGAAAATGAGCTTATTTACAATGCGTCATGCAATTCCCATGGAAACTGTTCAGTCTAAATATTTCTTTTCGAGATGAAATAAATAATTCCGTATTTAAAGTATCCGACTACCCTAAAATTGTGAATTTTGCCAAAAAATTGAGAAATTTTTTTTATGATTTTATTTTATAGGCCATCTTATTAGCTTCATAAAAATACCAAGTTTATTATTTTCCGTTCACTAAAACAAAAACTACAAGTGTTTTAGTAAAAGTAGATGCCATTACTTTAAGTAAGATATACTTTAAAAAGCGTTTTACTCGAAATGTATCTTTTTTGAAAATGCTCAAACGGGGCCAGCGATTGCTCAAAAAGTTTTGAAAATGTTTACTTGAAATTTTTTCTGTATATTCTGTATAATAGTAGTAGAGTTTTAATCTTTAGATTTATCAATCATTGTTTTATTACAAAATTTAAAGTCCCTTGTGTTAATTTAATCCCTGTTATTTTAAGCAATTTCATATAATAACTAAGATAAAGTGCTCTAGTTTTTGTAAAAATTATAATGTCTCTTATCCTGAAGGTCATTTAAAAAATGAATAACATAGCAACACATCAGAATTGCAAAACATAAAATTTGTTCATAAACTTTTGGTGCCATTTATGTTATTTTTTGTCAATTTTTACCCATTTTTTCCAATTTAAGTTATAATAATTTCATTTTCTCTTCTTAATTTTAGCATATTTTTCTTAAAATGTACTAAAGAAATCTAAAAACCACAAAAAATCCCCATGTTTCCATTTTTTTTTTTAAGTTGTCACAAGTAGTCGGATACCTTAAATACTGAAATTTTTGAAGTTTAAGATGCGACACAAAATGTATCAAGTCACATGAAATAAACCGTTTTTCTGCTGTATTTAATGTATTCGAAAGCACATTTAAATATAAAAAATCTTAGGTTAAAAAATGCCAGCTTATTGATAAATTTTATTTATTATGTGTATTTAGTTAAATGAACGTTTAAAATGGGATAAAACCAAACACAATAGACCATTCTTTCCAGATACAATGTTTTTTAAGTAATTCAATTTTTTAAATTACTATTCAATAATATTGCCTGTATTTAATGCGTATTTTAATGATATCTTTTTATATTCGAAAACAGTTGAATGTCTATTCATAAACGACACGAATATATTTCACATTTTAATTTTATCTATCCTAACCCAAAAAAAAAATTCGAATAACTTCAAATAGGCATTAATGACATCTAATTAAAGCATATAAAAATTTCATTAATTTTTTGCATTTTATTTGTTATTTGTAGGAAAAAGAGATAATAAAAAGTGCAGTTAAAAATTAGAAATATCCAATTGTGTTCAAATTTAAGGTATCCGACTAGTTTCGGAACAATGATTTTAAAAATACATATAAATTAATAAATTTTTTGATATTTACTGTCACTTATACATAGAATAAACATATAAATTGTCTTAAGAATAATGTTACAATAAAGATTTACTTTAATGCAATTTTTTTGGCAAAAATGAAGGAAGAATGCCATATTTTCAAAACATTCTCCTTTTATAGAGAATGATTTTATAATAATAATTTTTTACTTATATGTAAATAAGACTTCTGTACAGAACCTGAACTAGGATTTTTGAAAAAATTGCATTATTTTTAGAGAGTTACGATCACTTGAAGTAATGACCCATATTTTTTGTAAAAATTTCTGTATTCTGATGTATTAAAATATGAATAAATCCATTTCTAAATAATATATTTAAAAAATTCTAATTCCCTGATAGAAGTCTTAGCTAGGTATTGTCAAAATATTATTATTATAGAAGCACTTGCATAAAAGGAGAATATTTTGAAAATATGTCATTCTTCCTTCATTTTGTGCCAAAAAATTGCATTTAAATAATTTTTTCTTGTAATACTATTCTTAAAACAGTTATATATATATATTCTAATTAAGGTAATACTATAAAATAAAAAGAAAATTATTCATCTATAGGTTTTTACAAAACCACATTCCGAACGTTGTCGGACACCTTATTTGATGCAACTAGTTATTTTGTTTTTGTTTTGTGAGTTTGTGCTCTCTAAAGCTTAATTTTTTAGGCAACAATCCTCCTTTCCGTTTATTATTCTATAACTTAACTGACAACTTCAGTAGGATATGAACAATGATTTTTTGTGTGTGTTCATTATCGTATTATGACCCAAGAAAATTCAATAAATAACAATTAATAACATTGTGCAAAACTTTTGTTACTTTGTTGTCAAACAGCTTTATCGTAAAAAACAAATAAAGCTCCTAATAAAGGATTATTTCATTATTTTTTTCTTTAATAAGATTTCCAGGTTGTTTTTCTAATCAAGATCGTTCTGTGTACATAGAGAGAATTACAATACACTTCTGCACTCATAAGAAAGACAAATTAAAAAGACATATTAAGGAAAAATCCATTGATAATGAATACAGCAAATACACAAAGGAATCTTTTTGATGGGATTAGGTGTGCCTAGAAAACATGATTGATTAAAAGGGTAATTGTATATGAAACAGTATTCCACATTCGAGCTGTATCTTTTTAGATTAATATGTTGCTTGTACAGGTACTCAAAAATCAATTTACATCTAAAAAATACACATACATACAACTACTCATGAAGTACTAGCTTCAGCTCTTTTTTTTATGTAATAGAAACTGTTCTGTTCTTGGAAATGATTAGCTTGCAAAGACTGCAACCAAGCGCAAAATTGACATTGCCGTAAATATTCCTAAATCATTTTACAAGAAAATTACGAAAGAAAGAACGGAGAAGTTTTGGAACCAAGAATATCTCATTTCAAATAAAAGGAGCATAACAAAGAAATTTTTTCCGTCCAAATTGTTCTGTCATTTTCCTGTGATTATAGTATTGGTAACGAGGAAAATGTAGAACTTGTGCTCCTTCTGTTTTCGAGGTATGTCAGAATATGTTCTGTATAACAGTAGAAGTGTTTTAACCTTCAGGTTTATCAATCACTTTTATTACAAAATTTACAGTCCCTTATGTGCAGATAATTACGGTTTTTTTAATGTATTATCTTATAATATCTAAGATAAAGTGCTGTAGTTTTTGTAAAAATTAAAATATGTCTTATCCTGAAGGTCATTTCAAAAATGAATAACATAGCAACACATCAGAATTGAAAAATTGTTCATAAACTTCTTATGCAGAATGAGCCCCGTTTATGTAATTTTTTGTAAATTTTTACCCATTTTTCCTCTTCTTAATGTTGGCATATTTCTTAGAATGTACTAAATAAATCTAAACACCACAAAAAAATCCCCATATCTCTAATTTTTTTTTTTTTAAAGTTGTCGCAAGTAGTCGGATACCTTAAATCAAAATTTGTATTTACAAAATAAACATTCTATGAGACATAAATAAATTTACAAATGTATTATCTCAGATTATTTGATAGTACACTTGTAAAAATTACATTTGAAAGACATTTTAGCTGACATTCCTCTATAAACAAAGCTTAATATTTAACACGAATGTTTAACTAAACTGACAAGCTAATAACACATGTATTTGATTAATCCTTAATTATCCCTCTTTGTAGTACGGGGTCTTTGACAAGATAAATACCATCTCTGCCATTTTACGATATCGAGATGTTCTAATATCTCCTATGATCTAACAATTTCCTGTTGTTATCAACATACAGTGATGGTACAAGCTGGGTTAATGACGCCCAGTGTAGAGATTTGTACGCCTTTTCGTTCATTTAGGCTCTGTAGCAATCAGAGAAACAACCTGCTGGTAATCTATTGGGAATGGACGTGAATTATATTGAACTAAATGTTAGTTAATTTCTCTCATTTAATTAGATTGAGAGTACATAATTGGAAAGTATCATTGAGATGTTTTCATTTTAACCTCGAAAATATTCATAAAGAGGAAAGGGAAATCTATGTTTCTGAATGGGAAACGATACATGAAGCAATTAATAGCAAAAATCAAATGCATCGTTATTTATAATTCGTGTAAGGTGTTATTTTAGTACAGAATATCGTTTGATGAAACGAATTCTTCTACGAGAATACTAGCGATAATTAATGAGAATATTAAAATATTAATTCCGATTTAAAATACAGCGGATATTAAAGTATCAGACTATGTTCGGAACCAAGATTTTGCAAAAGCATACAAACGAAATTTTTTTAATATTTAGTGCCACACTTAGATTAGAATACACGTATAAAATGGTTTTAAAACTATTTTTACAATAAAAAAATTATATAAATGCAACATTTGGCAAAAAATGAACATAGAATTATCTATTTTCAAAACATTTTCTTTTTATGGAAAATACATCTATAATGATAGCATTTTGTCTATATATAGCGCAGACCTCTGTGCAGAGACTGAACTAGAATTTTTTGACAGTATAACTTAGAAATGAATTTATCCGTATTTTAGTATATCAAAGTGGAGAAAATTTAATAAAAAAAAAAAAACAGCAGTAATTATTTCAATTGCTAATAACTCTGAAAGTAATATGAATCTTTCAAAAATCCTAGTTTAATCTCTCTGGGGATTTATTAGCTTTATATAAGCATAATATTATTATTATAGAAGCATTTTTTTTCTAAGAAGAGAATGTTTTCAAATAGGGAAATTCTAAGTTCATTTTTTGCCAAAATATTGCATTTACATAATTTGTTATTGTAATAACATTCTGAAAACAATTTTATACGTGTATGCTAATCTAAGTGACACTAAATATTGAAAGAAATATTCATTTGTACGCATTTGCAAAATCACGGTTTCGAACGGAGTCGGATACCTTAAAGTTAATATAAAATGAAGAAAGTATTTTTTTAATGTAAAAAATTAATTTGGTTACATAATTACATTAATTTGCTTACAATCTGATACGTGTGGTTTGATGTATCAGCAATTCACACCTACAAACATATTTAGATATGCTGAGAAAAATAAATAAATTTATAGAAATATTCAAAATGTACAGGGTGATTATAATTAATGTACCACTTTCAAAATGCTGTAAAAACATTAACTCAGGTCAAAATGACTTCAAATTTGAACAGTAAAAGGGTGGAAACGGTATGGCATCAGAAAAAAATTATATAGTATCAATAGATCGCGCTGTAAGTGACATAACGAAAGTGGCATTTTGAGAAGAATTGCGACGACTTTGGCACGAATTGCTGAGTAAACTAACTGTACTGTTCAAGTGCATGACTGTTTCAGTTTTTTGACGGGAAAAGTTTCCAAGTCATTCAACAATTGTGGCACTGTTAGAGAAAAACCCATCCTCCACGGCATATTCGTACCACATTTGATAGGAAAATTCAGTCATTGTGCCCAAAAAGCGCATAAAAAGCAACAACGGGGAAAAAAAGAAAACAATTAAAAGCCAATAATTTTTTATGCCATACTATTTCCTCCATCTTCAAGTATATTCAGTTCAAATTTGAAGATATTCTGATAGTGCTTCTTTTTTTACAGCATTTTGAAAATGGAACTTAAATTATAATCAGCCTGTATATCAGCATTAATTTCGATGTTCATTATATAAGAATTTCTAAGTAATCAATAACGTCTAAAAATGCTTGAATTACTTTGTACTCAAATAACCTTAACACAAAGATAATATCTCCGAATGATGACATACTCACAAGTACATAAATAATAATAGCTAGCAGAGTTCTTTGCTATTTAACATTGCTATTTATCGCGTTAGAAGTAATTACAAAATAAAATAACCTGTAAAAATTTACAAGGTTTACAGAAAAAGTCTCAACTAGTAAATTTACACAAATAATTATAAAATAATAAAATTATCACATTTTACAGAAGTATTAAATAAAGCATAAAGTTATATAAAAATAAAATTGAAATATGTCATAAAAATAGTCGGTGTGAAAGAGGGGAGGTTTGTTTATATTTAAAAAAATAAACGTAAAAATAAAGCTGAATTATGAGAGTCTTTTTACATGTGAGTCAAAATAAACCTTTATAATTGTTACCAAAGAAGAAAATTCGCAAAAACGCTGCAATTTTCATAATGCGGCAGACTGGATTCGAGATGGCTTTGAAATTCTTTTGCATGATGTTGTGGGGTCAGGATATTGTTAAATTAATCTTTCAAAATAGAACAAATATAAGAAGAGAAATTAATATTCATCCTGATTGCCTTATAGAGGGTGAATTGCGTCTAAATGTAGTATAGATACCTTGGCTAAAAATACTTACCCTCCACTAACATTGAAGAGCTAAAAACTTCATGCGAGTTTCCAGTGTTAAATTTCTAAAAAGAAATCAGTATTAAACATTTAAGATGTTACACCTAGGAAGATTTAATTTTCTAATATCGCACTTTGAAGCAATATATGGGTAACGGACTTTGTAAGTTTGAATCATGGTTAGTGACGAGAACGACACCTGAGCTAAAACTCCACTCTTTAAACCATATTAACCTGAGAACTTTGAACTTCGACGAATTTAATCCTTCAAATGAATCTCATTAAGAGACGGTTTCTTAGAGACATCAAGATTCGAACCTCTGCTTCGATCGGTCACAAATTTGCAAACTTATCTTTGAACATATAATCTTTTGGACATATTTTTATTGCTTACTTACTTTCTGACTTGATTAAAATTTTCACATTATTAAGGTATCCGACTACCCTAAAATTGTGAATTTTGCCAAAAATTGAGAGACAATTTTTTAATGATTTTCTTTTATAGGCCATCTTATTAGCTTTATAAAAAATACCAAGTTTATTATTTTCCATTCACTGGAACAAAAATTACATGCGTTTTAGTAAAAGCAAATGCCATTACATTAAGCAAGATGTCATGCCATACTTTAAATCGCGTTTTTCTCGAAATATGTTTTTTTAAATACTCAAACGGGCCAGCGGTTGCTAAAAAAGTTTTGAAAATAATTAAATGAAATTTTTTTCTGTTTCTGTATAATAGTAGAAGTGTTTTAACCCTTTGATTTATCAATCACTGTTTTATTACAAAATTTACAGCCCCTTATGTGAATATAATCACTGTTTTTTTTAAGCAATTTCATGTAATAATAAAGATACAGAGCTCTAGTTTTTGCAAAAATTAAAATATCTCTTATCTTGAAGGTCACTTCAAAAAGGAATAACACAGCAACACATCAAAATTGAAAATCTGTTGATAAACTTTTGGTACAGAATGGGCCGCGTTTATGTTATTTTTTTTATCAATTTTTACCCATTTTAGTAATAATAATTTCTTTTTCTCTTCTTAATTTTAGCACATTTTTCTTAAAGTGTTCTAAACAAATCTAAAAACAACAAAAAAATGCCCTCGTCTCTATTTTTTTTTATAAAAACTTGTCGGAAGTAGTCGAATAATTTAAACTGGTGTTACTATTTACTTATTTCTAAACTAGTGCAAAAAACACTATTTTACATCATTTCATGGTAAATATTATGGAAAAACAATACTAATATAAGTAAATTTAAAATATTTCAATAAATAAATGAACAAATTTTTTGCATTTATATAGGATGATTCAAAACCAGACCTACAAACTGATAGGGTGTCTAGGGAGTACAGAGATGATTCGAAATCGCATAGGAATGAGGGTTACAAATGCCGTAGTTACGAGGTATGGTGCAAAAAAACAAAGAAAAAGAACAGAAACATCAATGCATTAATAAGACAGAAAGCATTTTATTGAGAAGTTGTACTACAACAGGTGTTTGAAAAAGCCTGAATTTCTTCTTCTAGGTTCACATAAAGAGCATGGTGTACAGATGTCTGTTCCTTCAGTTGAAAGAAACGTTCGAATATCTGTAGATGCCGAGAGGATACGTGACATGACAGGAATCTTCCAGAACGTTCAGAATTCCATGCAGCGTCACTGTCAGGCTAGAAGATGACTTTAAGGCGTAGTTTTCAGCATCTGTTGTAGTGCAAACTTCCAATAAAAGGCTTTCTGTCCCATAATGTGTTTTTGTTTCTGTTCCTTTTTTTTCTGCTTCTTTGCACCATAGCATAGCTGCGGAATTTGCGACTCTGCATTCCAATATAATTCTGAGTCGTTCTGAATCCCCCTACACATCCTACCAGTTTGAAAGTGTAGTAGAAATTCAACCTGTAAATGTCTATTATAGAAGTAGATAATATTAAAAAAAACATATAAGACTGATAAATATAAATATTTATTTAAATACAGAATTAGCTAAAACTTTGTGACGCATCTATACAAGTCTTTGACTAACCCCTTAAAGTCTCTTCTGGGAAAATAGTTTTACCAACCAACTTTCACCGAATAAAGGAAACGTGATTAGGCAAATTAAGTATATTATATAAATTCTTTATTCGCGAGTTTTGGAAGTTAGTTGGTGAGTGGAGGATCGTGAATTTATTAAGGGCAAATCTGAGTTTATCAGTTGAAGAATTCTAAGAGAAGATCACTCGACGGTGATCAAATCCGTATAAGGATCGCATTCAAGGCCTCAACTGTAGTACTCAACTTCATAAAAGTACAGGTATCGTCATCCTTATTTAAATAGAAGTTAGCTTATTAGTGCGCGACGTAGTTTATATTGAGCTTGTATAAGTTATCGTGGAATCAGTTGAGTGTCCGTAATATTATCCCCAGGCTTACGGGTCTCACCTTCGCGCTCTACAGACTGATCAAATTTCTTAATTGGATTATTATTGTGCTTGCTTCGTATTTTGTGTCAATAAAATAATCAGAGTGAATCATGTCGACTGATTATTCAATTCTTCCCACACTTCTAGCCGGGTCCGAAGGTAGAAAAGGGGGATCAGAGGGAAGTAGGAACCGACAAGCATTACAACTTTTGTGAAAGAAATGTTCCCCCATGTATTTCTGTCTAATATGTAGCACTGCTAGTAAATAATTTTTTTTTATAAATATTAGAAAAGAAACAAAACTTGTGATGATAACTTTGTGGTGACCTGTAGCCACTCCTTACATTAATACCTTCCTGTATATATGAAAACTCGGCTGGATGTGTTGGAGGAACTAACTGATCGAACGACATGATTCCAATTCAAACTGATTTATTGATTCTTATCAATATATTATGAACAGACACAACACAATTCTAATTAAGGTAAATAAACGAGAGTAGAGTGCAGAGGTGAGATATCAATACAAGCGGGAAAAAATACAGAATTTCAACTGAATCTAGGACAGCTTAAACGCGCACAATTACATCTACGCCTCTCACTAATAATCTGATTATCTTAATCAAAGTCACTATACCTTATATTTTATTGCTGCGGTTCCTTCGTGACGAACTTCAGGCACTCAAATTAGCTGAATGAATTGACGAAGACTCCACGCTCCGTAATAGTGAATTTCAATACTTTTAATCCGCTTCTCTTCGCGCACATCAAACGTATCAGCTCGCTTAACTTGTCAACAACTACGTGTCCACTTCTCGATCTCTTCATTTTCTTTAATTCACTTGACTTCTCACTTCCTCTTACTTAGCTCCCTTTAACTCGCGAAAACCGAATTTATATAATATTCCTTATTTACATAAATCACGCCTGGCTCTCGATGAAGATTGGTTGAAATAAATAATTTGAATTAAAGGCAAAAAGAAGAAGTTAGTGAAAAACCGTATAGATCCGTCACAACTTCATTCCATAATTTGTGCACATCAAACAATAAAATCTATGCCTCTAATACATATATTAAAATAACTAACAGTGCAGCAAAATTTTTCTTGTTCTTCTAATAAAAAATGAGTACCATTATTTTAGAGCACTAAAAAAAATTTGTTCAAGATCATACTTTTCATAATTTTCACTAAGCACTTTTAAATATTATTTTCTGTAATAAAATATTTGTTACGTCATTAAAACTTTCTTTTCTGTACAAGTAAGGAACATATTATTCATAATCCTATTAAGATAGGACATACTGCCTAGATGTGTACATACTTACCAAATAAATTCTTTAAGATTTTCTTGCTCGCGCTCTAAATCATAATCTATAAATAAACATTTTCATAAATGTCTCATTTATTATGCATTATACCTCATTAAATTGAGGTATAATGTATAAACATGAAATGTAAATACTCTCAGCTCACTTTTAAAAAAAATGTTTTTTGCCCTAATGATTATTGAAGATTCTGAATATATTGTTTTTGCAGATAGTTTTTAAGCAGTAAGACCTTAAAAAAAAGAGCTAAATATTTTTTTAATGTTTTTCTTTGTAATAAAGGAGGAAATGAGGCGCAAGTGTACTACAGTTTATTTAATCATTATAATAACTACATAATTTTAATCAAATATTAAATTTTTAATTAAAACTAATTAATAAGTTTTAGTTTAAAAAAGGGAATAGTTTATGAGAAATTTTAAGCATATCGCTTAGAAAAAAAATCTTCAAAAAAAAATTTAAGGAGTATGTTATATTGTTTGTATATGACTTGAAAAATAAATATATAGTAATGCACATACATATTCTTATTTAATCTATAAATTTTTTCATATATATACTTAATGATCATCTCTAGATTGGTGTTAATGAATAGATTTATTTTTAAAAGAGTCATCTGCTATTTTTCTAATTTTTATAAGTTGAAATGGATCTACTACTCATCAAATGTTTTTGAAGAAAAAAATATAAGCAAAATTTTTAGGATCAATTTGTGATTAGATCTTAAAGTCCCCTAATAAAATTTTTAATTATAATTTAAAGTTTACACATCTTCTAAAAGCCATAAAACTGAAAAAATTTAACTAATGATCAACGAAACATCTTTTAAAGTTAATTATTACGAATAGTTATAATTTCTCTGTATTATTCCAAAAGATTGCTTTGAAATATTCAAAACGAAACGGAAGCTTTTCAACGTTTTAATAACATATGTGATTTAAGAAACAACTTTGAATTAAAACATTAGTTATCATTAACTATTAACACATAAAGTTTAAATATTTACATTACATGGATCCTTAATCATATAAGAAAGGAGTTTCATTATATTCATGGTTTAAGAAATTGTTTCATCAGGTTTTCATTGTGTATAAATGTGGGTATTTTTAAATTATTCTTTTTTTAAAATGTTTCTTTAATTAAAAAGCGATATATATTTAAAAAACACACTGTTTAATGAGAATGTTCTACTGAATGTAGACAAAAGATATAAGTAATGAAATACTAAAGCAATGATTAAAAGGATAATATAGAATTTCACTTGATCATGTAAACTACTCAAGGACGGATTTGTTTGAAAAGTATTGGATTAGATCTGAAGATATAAAATATTTTCATACGATCCAATAAATATAGCGATACAAAATGTTTTCTAACGATTAAATAGATCATAAGAAAGAAAATGTTTTCAATTCAATCGAATTTTAATCTTAAATGATTTATTAAACTTTATTTTATTTCTTTCCCTTTTTTGTACTGTAGTTTTCGCGATGGAATATTATTACAGTAATACCCCGAACTCAAGCGAGGTGGGACTTAAACGCGTTAATCAAATTCGAGTAAATCAGGGTATGATGTTGCACATAAATTATTTTTATTTGGGGTCAGGTTTAAACAAATTAATAATTTAGAAAAAAATGTTTAGTAAAATCTTAGATAACACAAAAGCAAAATCGTAAATTAAAGTTATTTTAATGGAGAAGGTTTCATAAAATCTAACAAAGTCGTTTGCTGGCTCAAAGATTTTTTCCCCTCCGGCAAAATTTCCTCGTATCATGCTAGTAATTTATTTATTCCTTGTTTTGATGGAAAAATATGCGTATCGATGGAGTTTGTTTTTTTCTAAAATTTATAACCTTTTTCAATTAAACTGAAACCTTCTGTCAAATTCCCAACCGTTATTCTATTTTCTCATTGAACTGGGTCTAAAGACCCAAGTTCTTCAATGTATTGCTCTTGCTCATGTATTTCTATGAGCTCATCATTAATCAGCTCCTGATTGTGGAAATCCAGCAGTTCTTCAACGTCATCACTGTCCACTTCTAAATGTATTTGTCTGGCAAGATCGACAACTTCTTTTCAATCTCTCTCTCTCTCTCATAATACCAATTCCACTAATATTAACAATCTTTTTTTTTTCAATTAAAAGACGAATCAACGAAATTTGAAAATCGCGTAACTCCAGGTTTACAGAAGTCGAGGTATTACTACAATTTTCTATGAATATAAAGAACAAGACATACAAAAAAGATTAATATTCGTCATGTTTTTCCATTTCAAGGTATAGTCTCATTTTGAAATTCAAAAAGTTTTCGTTGAAAAAATTTCTGACTACAAAATGTCTGAAAATATACAGTTATTTAAATTTGTAGTGTTAAGCCCTGAAGTTATATTTATAGCCGGCTGGGTGGCGTGGTTAGCTTGTAGCTGGCTTGCTACACCCAAGGTTGCGGGTTTTACCCCAGCACAAATCGGTGGATTTTCATGATGCAGAAAATCAACAGCGTCCATGTCGTTTGATTATACGGCATGTAAAAGATCCCTAGAGTATCTGTTTCACTAGGGTGCTCTCGGCAAAATTAAATCCTAGTATAGGTTCGCATCGTCAGAGCTCAGGTGCCTCCCTCTAGGGAGAACACTGGGCGTCAAAATTACCTGCGGCGATTGGTATCCGCCTATACAGTGCCGCACTAAAAAGAGATACTAGCTTCTGGGGAATGTTTTAGGTCTGCAATGGTAAAACACCTATCCGCAGCCCATTAGAAATAAAAAAATTTATATTTATAATTTCCTTTGAATTCATTATTCTTCAATGAATGAAGCATACGGATTTTTTATACTGAACCAAAACATTATATTCTGTATTCTTTTCAATATCTCTTAAGGTATCTGAACACTTTCGGAGTACTGTTTAACAAAATAGCATACTAAAACATTATAAATGCTCTTTTAGGACTCAATACCAATAAATATTACTATTTAACTATCAAAATTTAAAATAAATTACCAGAATTTTACAAAAATCACAGTTATAAGTGAAATTTTAGCAATATTTTTGAACTTCAAAGTAGTTAGAGAAAAATGTAATAAACATATATTAGTAAACGTATTACAAAAACAAATTAGATGCTTTATCTAGAAAATGTACTAAAATTTTAATTTTTTATTAGAATTTGAAAAGTTTAGAGCTGATTGTGTAAACATTATAAGAAATGTTACATTTTTTATGAGACCATTATTTAAATAACAAGCCATAACTGAAAAAGTATTCATACAATAAGAAATATTTTAGTACATTTTCTAGAAAATAACGTAAATATCAGGCTTAAAAAGTTTAGAAATACATTTGTAATATTTTGAGTTATCAGACTCGCCATGAAAGATTTTGAGCAATTTAAATGCCCATTTCTGGAAGATCGAAAACCCACTTCCGGTTTTTCTAACTTTATAAAATTGATTGTAACTTGGCCTCTAGGTAGTGTAGGAACAAAATTAAGTATGTTTCGTAAAGTCAAAAGATAGCCTTTTTCATTAAAATAAAAAAAAACAAAAATATCTCTCTTGAATGAATTTGGTCATTTTCAACGTGTTTGGATACCTTAATTCAAAAATTCTGATGCACGTATTAAATTTAATAAATCAGTCTAATCATTTTTAATTTATTTTTATAGGTAATTTTTTTGTAAAAACTATAATGTATTGATTTCTTTAAGCTAGTATTAAATTAAGATTTATTTAAAACTCATAAATTTTCAGGTTTTGTAAAATTATTTTCAACCTTTACGCTCTTAGTGAATGTTATGAAATTAAAAGGGGAAAAATATTATTTCTTATCTGACCATTTGAGATGACCACAACCAACTAGCAATAACCATTTCGTTTCTTCTTATATTTACCTTTCTGGTGTGATGTATGAAGCAAGAGAATTATGACATTGTTACTAGTTTTAGTAATCCTTATCTAATCTATCTTGATAATATAGGTCATCTTTCCAACAATGTATTAACAAAGAAAGATGATCTTTCATACCAAATTGATATATAAGATACCTTGAAAAGGTAGCAAATAGTATGAAAAAATCTACTACAATCATATCACATTTTTATGGAAATTTTGGGGAAAAAACTTTACTTGTTTTTGTAACTAAACATTGTAAATAACTTGAAATAATTAAAATTCATATCAGACTATCATGAGGGTTTTATACAATTAACAAAATACATATGTTCAAATTCAATAGTCTTTCGAGTTAAAAATATAAAAATAAATATTTAAGAAAATGCCTGAAAATTGTTAAGAAATAAAAACTGGACACAAAAATTTAAAAAAATATTTGAACCAAACATTTTCTTAAAAATGTACTATGTGCGAGTGTTGTATTTCAGCTAAGACTGGGTCAGAAAGAAATACAGAAAAAAAAATGATTTAAAATGGTTTCTTCAACTTGTATGTACAGTAAAGCCTTGTGGAGCTCATTACTACGAGATATTTTTCTTTCAATAAGTTTCTTGAAATAATGTTTAAAATAAAAGTTATAGATGTTGTTGAAGTTAGTTATAAAAAACAATGGACAAAATTTGAACAAGTTTTATTGATACAAATTGGATAAATATTAATCATTTTTAAAAAACATTTGGTATATAATTTGTGTGCATTCTTAGCTTTAATATAATATTTAATGTAAGAGATAAATCGGATTTAAAATACTGGAATTATTTCTCTACTACAGGGATTGTGAAGAAACATTTCCCTGATTAATTGTTAAAAAGCGTCGTATTTCAAAGGCATACGAGCTGACATCCCAGCCTTCTAGTTTCACATCACGTCAATGTGAAGATTTTGAGTTTCGACAAATTTAACGTGGATCTACACGCTGGGAGAGACAACCCGCATATCGACTATAGTCATAAAAATTATGTGTCTGATCCCAGTACTTTAATTATTTTCCTTCTGTAAGTCAAAAACTTTACTTGCTCTTTCTGTCAGAGTTATTCAAAAATCTAATACCTTATTGCTTTAGGTGAGCTTCGAAAAAATCAAAAGATATTTCTATAAATAATTATATATATTTAAATATGTATGAAACGTAATTGAACCTATCTTTTCTATGCTTGGATTTTTTCTTGTTTATCTGGAGAATGTAAATAGTTTAAAATTTTCATTTTATATTCGTATTTGTGTGTGAACTCGAAGTTAGTTTCAAAAGAAAGCTATGAGCATTTCATTTCTTTTATCCTTCGGCTCACAGAACAATTTTAAATCCGTTTCGCGTTTAATGTATCTAACTGAATCTGCGTTGTCAATTCTAAGCTTCTGTTCTAAAAATCTCCGAATTCTGTTCAATTTCAATACGCACACTGCCATCTATCGGTAAAAATGAGAGCTTGATTTTCAAAAAATAGATTAAAATCTTGCTTTAAAAAAATGTAGCTTACTTGCAAAACATAAATTTAAATTCTTAATATAAATTACAATAAAAGTATATTATAAAAATGTAAAAAATAACTGATAATAAAGATTTAAAAATAAAATAATGAACTTATATTTTTTGTGTAATTTGCTTTAACAAATGGATTGTGTTATAAATTTGTTTGATTTTTGGCGAATTTTCGTTAGCAGTTGTTTTTTAATCATTGTGTTGTACATTTCAATTAAGAATGGCTCATTTTCTTTTATTATTTTAAAAATACAGCTATTTAATCATACTTTTATTAATTATATGATATAAAAATTTTTATGATGCTACGACAGCATCAATTTTATTTGAATCCTTAACCACTATTCAAACAAAAAATTAATAATACCACATTGTTTAACTAGCAGAAATTTATTTCCTAAAATTTGGAAATTTGTTCGATTGCAAATACATCGGAGTTGGTAAAATAGAAAAAACACGTTTCTTTTTTATTTCCTTTCTATAAATACTTTTTTATTTTAAAATGTTTCTCTAATTTTCTTAACATACAGTGTCTTTAATCCTTCTGAATTCCTCTTAAAAATGTTTTATATAAAGTACGCCTGTATAAATATTTAAGGTATCTGATTACTTGCGACAACATTTTATAAAAAAAACCGGAGATATGGGGATTTTTGTGGTTTTTAGATTTGTTTAGTACATTTAAAGAAAAATATGCTAAAATTAAGAAGAGAAAAAGAAATTATTATTACTAAAATGGGGAAAAATGGATAGAAATTTACAAAAATTAACATAAACGGAGCCCATTCTGTACCAAATGTTTATAAACAATTTTTCAACTCTGGTGTGTTGCAATTTGCTGATTGCTAGTCATTTTTGAAATGACACCTTCAGGATAAGAGATATTTTAATTTTAAAAAAAACTAGAGCACATTATCTTAGTTATTATATGAAATTTCTTTAAAAAACAGTGATTATATTAACATAAGGGACTGTAAACCGTGTAATAAAACAGTGGTTGATAAATCTGAAGGTTAAAACACTTTTACTATTATATAAAACATTCACAAAAATTTTCCGTTGATTATTTTCAAAACTTTTTTAGAAATCACTGTGTGTCCCCGTTTAAGCATTTTAAAAAAACACACATTTCGTGTAAACCGCGTTTTAAAGTGTGGCATTTTGCTTAAAGTGATGGCATCTGCTTTTACTAAAACTCTTGTACTTTTTATTCTAGTGAACGGGAAATAATAAACTTGGTATTTTTACAAAGCTAATAAGATAGTCTATAAAATAAAATCATTAAAAAATTGTCAATTTTGACAAAATTCACAATTTTAGGGTAGTCGGATGGCTTAAATCAATACGTGACGGATCTATACGGTTTTTCACTAACCTCTTCTTTTTATCTTTAAATCAAATTATTTATTTCAACCAACCTTCATCGAGAGCCAGACGTGATTTATGTAAATAAGGAATATTATATAGATTCGGTTCTCGCGAGTTGAAGTGAGCTTAGTAAGTGGAAGTGAGAAGTCAAGTGGATTAAAGAAAAATGAAGAGATCGGGAAGTGGACACGTAGTTGTTGACAAGTTAAGCGAGCCTGATACGTTTTGATGTGCGCAAAGAGAAGCGGATTAAAAGTATTGAAATTCACTATTACGGAGCGTGGAGTCTTCGTCAATTCATTCAGCTAATTTGAGTGCCTGAAGTTCGTCACGAAGGAACCGCAGCAATAAAATATAAGGTATAGTGACTTTGATTAAGAAAATCAGATTATTAGTGAGAGGCGTAGTTGTAATTGTGCGCGTTTAAGCTGTCCTAGATTCAGTTGAAATTCTGTATTTTTTCCCGCTTGTATTGATATCTCACCCTGCACTCTACTCTCGTTTATTTACCTTAATTAGAATTGTGTTGTGTCTGTTCATAATATCTGATAAGAATCAATAAATCAGTTTGAATTGGAATAATGTCTTCCGATCATTTAGTTCATGCAACACATCTAGCCGGGTTTTTAGATAGACAGGAAGGTATTAATGTAAGGGGTGGCTACAGGTCACACAAATATTCTAATTTAATTTCACTTTTTTAGCCGATGGATTTTTTTTCTACACTTCGAAAAGTTTATTTTTTAAATAAAAACTAAAATTTACTAAGCATCTGCTTCCCAAAAATGAATTACTTACATCCTATATTATTGCATAAAAATGCATGATATTTGCCATCCATTTGAATATACAGCAGGAAAATCAAAAACCCACCTTCGGCAGACTACGTGTCTTCGAAGTGTGAAAAGTAGAAATATCCCAAGGATTTGGAAAAGCATCTATAGTCGATAGTTCTTAAACAGAGTGAATTTCATTTCTTATAGTTAACTGGAGGGTTTATGGCTCGAGTCGCTATATTTCCCGCCAAAATATATCCACTTTTCTGGATCAGACTTAGGAGCAATCTCTTTGAGTGCCACGTTACTAAGAAAAGCGATGCTCTTTCTATTTCCAAAGGAATGGTACGATTGCATCCGTTTAGAAATCGAATATCATATATATTCAAAAAGTTCGTAATTCAAATGATATAATAGCGCTAAAATAATATTTAAGGTTTTCTCTCTTATTATTTATTTTCAGATTGTATATTATGTATATTGATCATTTATTCAATCAGATTAATTAAAAATAATTTTTTAGAGAAAAATTATTCTAATCGTTAGGTTCTTCCTTTTGCCTTATAATTATTATTTAAGTAATAAAATTTGTCAAAACATGGTTAATAAATTCATGCTTGATTTTAATTTTTTAAAACATAAAATTATTTAATGAGTTGTGCATATATCTTTCAGTTTTTAAAAAAAAAAAAATTACTAAAGCACAGATAAAATCTTGTTATTAATGATAATGTACTATGAACACATCGTAATTTTTTTAAAAGTAATTATCCTAATAACTAATTTATGTAAAAGAACACAAGAAAGTAGTTTAAGTTATAATTAACAAACTTTCATACAATACGATTCAATTGACAAAAATCGGTCAAAAAATGAAATATAATTTTTTTAGCCTAAATTATTCTTTATACACTTTTCTATAACCTCACAAAATTTAAAAGCTCTTAACTTAAAAAAGGTACAATTAAGATGGCTTTTACGTTCGTTTTTATTCACACATTCCTATGGCAAATCGAAACTTTAAACTTACTTATCTCAGAGAAAGATAAAATAACTAGTTTGTCTTCATTTGAAATGATAATTTTTTTTCTATTGCGCCTAATACTTTGAATTTTTTTACCTATTACTAATAGTACATGTAACAAAAGTTGGCATGCATTTTTGAATGAAATCAATACTTTTTTTAAAAAAAATAATTGAACTCATAATTTATAAATTTTTTAAGGAATTTTCAATAAGCCTTTATTAAAAGAAGTATTGTACGAATACCAATCATGTTATCGCAAAATTCATACCAACTTTTGTTATACATAGTTTGAGCTACTTGTAAATCAAATTTCATGCATGTACGTAAATTTTTGTAGGAGGAGTAGCATTTTAAAATCACTTCACAAATTTTTTCCTTAAAAAATTAAATGGCTAGCTTTTTATGAAATTTGGAGCACAAAATCTGTTTGACATAGTATACACACATAGGAGGCAACTAAAAAAATTTTGAAAAACTTTTAATTAAAAAATTTTGCGTAAATCGTACTATCTCCCCTTAAGTAGATTACTATAATGAGAATTACAAAAAATAAATTTGTGAACATATACTAATTTATCTCTTTTAATCTAGTAATACGTTTTTTTTATCATTTTCAAATGGGAAACCTTATTACACCAATTTAGCCAACCATACTGCTTAGTTTCATAAGATGTTTTTTCAAGATAACTCTAAAGATAAATCTAACTCTCTTTTTATAGCTCTGTAAATCCGTATAATTTTTAAATTTTCATTTATTGTATAAAGTGAATTATACAATAAATGATTATGTAAATTATGTTTATGTAAATTATGATAGCTTACGCAAATTATGTAAATTATGATAGCTTACACAAATAATACTGAATAGGAAGATCTGTTACAAGCCATTTTGCTGTAAAACTCCTTTCTCTGCAAATGTATTTTTAATGCAAGAAAGCTCTTTGCAGGATATTCGCTGAAAATTTTACCCAAAATGCTTTTTTTTTTTCGTAATTAAAAAAAGGAAAATCACACTAAATATTGAAAAAAAATGTGATTGTTATTTTTTTAAAGAATTTTTTGAGGAAATGAATCAAAATATTTTGAGTAAAAAAAAATTGCTCTATTTAGTTTATACTTCACATAGCCTCTGTTTTTAAAAACAGTTTTATTATAAAATAATTTTACTGCGAATATTTTATTATTTTTCATTGGGTTTTTCGTACAAAATGAATATTTCGGATTTCTTTAAAGTTGAATTTTTAAATTTTATTACTAAAATTGAATATAATTGTGCATTTTTACCTTAAAATATATGAAAAATTACTCATTTAAATGAATTTTATGAGTTTAAGTTTCTTGTCCTAGTTATAAATTATTGTAATTATCCTCATTAAATGTTATAGAATCAACTTTAGTAATTTATTTCTACAGAATTTTCAATATCTCATAAATGAATGCAAAAATGCCTTTTAACATAAGTCACGAAATTGATTTTTGCTTTATAATTTGATAAAGTTGTGATGTAATGTTTTGGAAAAAACTTTAACTGACATTATTATTAAGTATAGGTAGCATAAAAGCATATTTCATTCTTATTTTATCGAGAGAAAATTTAATATATACCTAAGTAAGGTTGAAAATAGCTTTTATTTTGAAATTTAATTCATTTAAGGTATTACGCGTTATAATGAAAACGCGGTAAATTATTTCTCTGCGTTATCTTTTATTGCTATTCACTATACCATTGATTTAAGTAATTTTTGCATCAAATTATTTCTTCTCTCTAATTGAATTTTACTCACATTTTTTTACAAAACTATTGAACGTATGATTCGCAATGTCATAAATATATATCGCTAACTCAAGATTTAAAAAACTTCTAAATAATTTTTTTTGAAAAATTTATGAGAAATTATTTATATTTACTTTAATTCCAAAGCAATTGAATGATGTCAAAATTAATCAAATGCTATCCTTATTTTTCTCAAAAGAAGAGAGAATGAACAAAATATGAGGGCACTCCCTATTGTGATATTAATGATATAACTACACAAATTAGGCTTTCACAGTTGTGCTACTTCACAATATCTAATAATGAAGGTTAATTTGATTTTCCAACTAATGTTTAATGATATAATGCCTATCACGTATTGCTTTTTGTATATTTCATATAATTTATATGCTCTTAATATTTTTATTCTAAAGTATATTGATTTCCCTTGAGATAAGGTTAATTTTTTATTTATTATAATTATATCATTATTTATTTGTTATCCTTTATTTAATAGAACTAAATTTTCAAGGTTGAATTTGATTTAAAAATCGATTTAGAACTTCCTGAAAATAAATATTTTTCAATTTCTAAGGAACGTGCATTTTATATTTTTACTGATAACAGTTATCAAAAAAATATCACTAAACCCATGTAAAACTCTCCTTCTGAAGTTCAGATATTACAATTTTAAAATGGAGGATATATTTTCGATATTTCTTAAGTATATAACCGAATAGAAATCACGTAGACGCTCTAGTAATATTTAGAATTTGAAACACACTATTCAAACTATTTTTTGTTTCTATTCTCAGTAACAAATAATGAATTATTTTTATGAGTAATAGCATAGTATAATATTCAATTGTATTACAGATACATACTTTTTTACGTCTCATCATTGAAGTGATGCATGAATTCTGTAATCACTAACAGAAAAAGAATCCAATAATAATCCCATTTCAACTAGGTTTCTTCATTATCTAAGTTTTATATATAAAAAAATAATAATAACTGAATATAGATTTGTTATGATGGATTACAATTGCACTCTTCTGCATCATTCATCTTTTGTTTCTTCATATAGAACCTCATCAGTGTTTAATGATTACTTGCTATTTTTAAGGTTAATAAATCATTTTCTTTTACACTGAGAGTTCATTTTTTTCTTAATAAATAAAATGAATATTTTTAGCTGGAAAACTATTATGTTTCAATCTAAATAATATGAAATAACAGATTTTAGCATTGGAACTTTGTAATCAAAATTTAATATACTGTATTTTGTAGGAGAAGTAATCTGGATTCAGGTTTACAGCCAGAAAATTATTTGGGCTATTCATATATATTTATTATTCTAATGAGTATTTGTAACATAATGTATGACAATATGATGATTAATTATTATACATTTATACGAAAACAGATACATTGATTGTCATTGTGTTAATGTTGTTCATTCCTGAGAGAAATAGCTAAATGTATATAGAGAGATGGGTATATGATGTATAACTATACCGTATTAATTAATTGGATAACTTCATTAAAACTCAATTAATTATAATAATATTGTATTAAAGAAGTAAAATAATTAAGAATTCATTAAAACTTTAACATAAATACTTGGGTTTTCTGTTGTATAATTACATAAGATATATAAAAAACATGGTTAACATTAACAAAAATAGGATACATTTTAGAGATAATTTTTCATATAGTTATAAACAACCCATGCAGAACCTAGTGTTAATGCTTTGTAAATAAATTCAAAATTTTTCGTGAAAACATAAAGTTTTGCTTTTAGTAATTGCAAGAAATTTGTCTCTAAGTAATATTTATTTTTAAAAGGAATTTTTTGTTGAAGAGATAAGATTTTCTTAATGAGAGTTCAAAAACAGTTTCATCAATAGTGATATTGATTTCTATTTACAAAATTTTTTTCTAGATCTCCCCATATATATTTTAAGTTATGAATTTTGAAATTATTTAAGGTGGATAAAAATGAACAATTTATTTTGAAATATTTGTTTTTTTTTTTTATTTCTTCTGGTAACTCGATTTCCACTGTAAGACTTCGTAGACTGACTAGTGAGCTTTTCAATTTTTTAGCTCGAATTGATCTGGTGCAACTTGATTACAAAGTGCTGAAGGGAACTCAGAAAGTGTAGTAACTTGGGGCTCACAAAGGAATTGTTGCTGCCTTAACTCTAAGTAAGTACTAGTCTCTTAAGCGAACATATTTTTCTTGTTCACATTCTATTTTTAAAAAAAGAAAAAGTTCTTCAGCTTTCTCTTTAATCTATTATTTCAAAGTAATAAATACACATATAAATAAATACGTACATTTCATTTAAATGCGAAAAATACATGCAATATAACTTACACGCACATTTAAGAGATTTATTTAATCAAACGTTTTAGCAATTTAATTCATTTATGAAAATCAAATCGTTTGGTAAAAAAGCATTTTGATCATTCCGTTTACTATTCCTACCATGATATTTTAGAATTACATCAGAATATTTTTTGTAAACTTTAAGGAAAACCAATTTAGAAAAACATATTTAGTAATGTAATTATAAATTATAGATCTTAGTACTATTATTCTTACGAAAATAATTATAGCTCATTGAAGCATGTCATTAAGGTATCTGACTTCCTTAAAATTATGAATTTTACCAAAAATTGACAAATTTTCTTATGATTTTATTTTATAAACCATCTTATTAGCGTTATAAAAATACCAAGTGTATTATTTTCCGTTCACTAGAACAAAAACTGCAAGAGTTTTAGTCAAAGCAGATGTCATTACTTTAAGCAACATGTCATACTTTAAAACGCGTTTTACTCGAAATGTGTTTTTTCTAAAATGATCAAACGGGGTGAGTGATTGCTAAAAAAGTTTTGAAAATAATGACTTGAAATTTTTTGTGTATGTACTGTATAGTAATAAAAGTGTTTTAACCTTTAGATTTACACAATCACTGTTTAATTACAAGACTTACAGTCCCTTATGTTAATACGATCACTGTTTTTTAAGCAATTTCATATAATAACTAAGATAAAGTGATCTAGTTTCTGTAAAAATGAAAATATCTCTTATCCTGAAGGTCATTTCAAAAATGAATAACATAGCAATACATCAGAATTGAAAATTTGTTCATAAACATTTGGTACATAATGGGCACAGTGTTTATATTTCTTGTATATATATAAATTTTTACCCATGGTTTTCCCATTTTAGTAATAATAATTTCTTTTTCTGTCTTTCATTTTAGCATATTTTTCTTAAAATGTACTAAGCAAATCTAAAAACAACAAAAAAATCCCCATACCTCCATTTTTCAAAAATAAGTTATCGCAAGTAGTCGAATACCTTAAAGCACCATTGCGATAAGCACAATTTATTATTTTCTTTTTAAAGGAGGGATAAAATCATGAAAAATCACAAATGTATTGAACTTGAATGATACTATATGTTTAATTTTACAATAATTTATTTATTTATTCTCAGAGACCTGTGGCAGCGGTAGCCAAGTGGTCAAGGTATCAAATCATGGCTAGCGTGTCATGAGTTCGAGCCCAGTACCACTGAAGACCCGCCGTGTAGGGGAGCGATGCACGTTAAATCTGTAGAGCTCAAAGGTCCTCCCGTTGGTGTGGTGTGGTAGTTAGGAGAGGGAAGTGCCAGCTCAGGTGTCATCCGTGTCACTTGACCATGGTTCAAAATGACGAGCTTCGTCGCCAAAAGCCCTCGTGTAGCTGAACAGTGCGACGTTAATATTCAACTCACTCACTCACCTGATAGCAGATCACCACTGACCCACATTGATAACAATATCATTATATTACGATGGTGAGAATGAGGCGGATCAATAATATTGCCTTTCCTTTAAGGTGCACTTAATATAAGTTACCAACAGAATGACACACCTGAAACGTATCACTCAATGAGATTGAAAAATATTCAGGTGCTTCCCTGTCTACCTGTGTCGTCTGATCTTTTCATCCACTGAGCAGATATGGCATGTAATTGGTCATAGTTTGCATGCACTGCCTCCACTATTCTCGGAAAACAAACTGTGGCAAATGGTTGGGAGCGTAGATATTATATCCTTGAGGACATAGTTTGCACATTCAATGACTGCGCACTATAACAACAACAACAAAAAACTAAGAGCAGTTTTATATATACGAGGGTCACTCTGAAAGTTTCGAGATACTCCTAGATTTTTAAAGTTATATTCACAAAATTTTAGGAGTGTTCTAAGTAATCTCATCCAGCATCACTACACTTTTGTAAACAAAGTTTCCGCAGATTTAATGCCTCAAACCATTCGCTTCTTGGAATTGATGTAAAAAATGCATTTATAACCACATCAATCTCTTTTTCTGAATGAAAACGACGTCTACGTAAGTTCTTTTTTAGACTAAAAAATAACCAAAAGTCACGCATAGCTAGATCCGGATAATAAGGTGGATAATCTATCACTTTAATTTGTTTTTGCTTAAGAAACTCAGCTGTTAATCCGACTGTGTGGGAAGATGCATTGCCATGGTGTGAGATTATTCCCCTAACATTCCCTTTTTGGAGAATTTCTGGACGACATATTGGGGTATACCAGTTTGCTGTTACTGTCTTCTGTCCTTCCAACTTAATGGCCTTGACCAATCCCGTACATCCGAAGAAAACGGCATACATTACTTTTTTCACTGTTCGTTGTCTTTTCACCCTTGTCGACGTGGGATCATCTTCAAAGACCAATACTTTGCTTTCTTGACGTGTTGGAACGACAGAAAATGGCATGTGTTGTTGTAAATTATGGACCGGGTGGTCTTAGTGGGTGAAGAGTGGTTGACACCCCGCTCGGAACCCACGTGGTCTATATAGACAGAAACCATATGTAATGGATTCTGTCTCAGTTGAATCTTGAACTTGGCTTCAGCATAACGATTTGTGCTGTTGTTTTACTTAGTAATTCTTGACTTCGGCGTTCCAGGTGCCGTTGTTTACTAAGATTTTTATCTTGAATATTAGAATTCTCTTTAGTTTCAGTCTAATTAATGTAATGGTTTAATTTGTTAAAGATTGTTAAGCTTATTGTTGAAAGTTATTGTTACCAATAAATCCAGGAAAAGACAATTCTAGGACTCCAGAATATTATTATTATTATGTTATAACACCACACACACACACACACATACGCAACAGTATATTCACCACATGTATGTTTTATCACCCATTACAGTTTTAGAAATGATGCAGTAGCCACCATCAATTAGCAATTTAAGGGTTTTTTTACCGATTCTGACACGCTCCTATTTTTGGTACTCAGTTAGATTATGGGGAACCTATAACATCAAATTACTTTTCTATATGTATTTCTTCATGAATAATTTTGTATATGGCTGCGGATCCAATGTTAAGTTCCTTCTAAATCATTTGGTAGGTACAGCAATTATCATCCATTAACATTTTTCGTTTTGTTATCCGAGATTATTGCCTACCGCGGCCTTCCTGTGTGTTCTTCATTCTGAAGAGAATTGTGTCCACTGCAAAATTCTTTAAACATTCTGAATACAGTAGCAAGACATGGAGATTCATCACCAAATGCTATTTGCAGTCCTTTTGATTTAATCCAGCTTTAAAATCATAGAAAATCATAGCACAATAATGTTTTCGCGTAAACTCTATTTTCTCTTCTGTCTAAAATTTATTCTACGCTAAACAACTTGAAGTAGATCAGCAAAAAGTCGTCTGCTGAGCTAAAATATTTTAGATTTTCAAATTAAACCGTTAATTTTGTTTTGTAACTTCTCGTCTGCGCGTATCTCAAAAATTTCAGAGTTACCCTCGTATATATGGAAGCGCATTCCGTCTATATATGAGCGGATGTATGTACGTCATGTATGTGTGTGTTAGATTTTAAATACAAGTAAATGTAATAAATAGTTTCATTTGTTACAAATTTCTCAAAATTTAGCATACTCATACATAAATTTCGCAAAATTTATCATTCTGATCGAAAATCATATTAAATAAACAGCTGGTTAACAAAATCCATTGCTGGTAGAACTAATTCCATTTTAAGAGTTTTGACAACTATCGAAAAATGAATATGCTAACCGCTATTTGAATCTATAATTAAATTGGAAGAAGTAGGTCACTAAACATCGCTATTAATAAATTGTTTAGATTATTGCAATTTCATTATACAAATTTCAATATCTCTTAGCTTTAGGTTCGGTTCTAAAGGCAATCACTGAGGAAAGTTTTGGAGGTATAGAATTATATAGAAGGTATACAATATTATGTAACAATAACTCCTTTTATGAATCAAAATAGGTTTCAATCTTAAGATTGTTTTTAATTAGTTTAAAACTTATCAGAGATAATTATCATTTCCCATTTTTTGTGTAATTAATGAAAGGTTAAAATATTTGCTTCAAAAAGGGCCAATTTTATTTGTGAGTCTGCGTAAAAAGGAATCCTTCATCCTATTCCTGTTTTTTTTTAATTTTTTTTTTTTATTTTGTTGGAAAAAGTACTGCAAAATCTCATCATTATAGAAAAAACAAAATAATATATGCATTATAAATATGTATATAAATACTGCACGCATTAAATATATAAGAAATATAGCAAATAAATTACATTAAATCAAATAATATTAAATGATTAAAAGATATAGAGAATTATTCGAGCTTTTATTGTATTGTTTTTATGATATTATATGAATTAAATTTCTTTATATTCAATTTCACAAACATCTATTCTCAAAAACACTTCCATTCAAAAAATATTCCAATAGCAAAAATAAATGTGCAAACAATATCGGTTTAAAAAGTAATTACTGATAGATTAAAAATTAAATAAAATAAGGTTTTATACACTTGTCGCATCTGCTCGTTTTTATGGATAGTTTATATTATTTACAAAATATGGTACATTTCAAACATGTATCATTTTTAGTGTATTTTGAACCACCATTTAAAATTAATTGTAAGCTTTTCATATTCTTAAAACATTTTATCCATCCTTATAATAACACTCTTCATTCATGATAATTTTATTTGTAAGATAAAGAAATATTTTTAAAAAATCTGCCACCTACGAGATTAAAAAATTAAAATAAAATAACAGGTAATATATTTTTAATATTTATTCATATCTTCTTCTGTTATTTACTCGATTCTAATTAACATTTATATTTGTTACTTTATCTCTTATTTCTCCCCGATTATAATACTAACACTTTGTGTCTCCTGCAATAAAAAGTTTTAAAAATACTTATAGCAAGGTTCCTCAAAGAAAGTTCATCATTAAAAATATTTAGAAAATGTAACATTTTCTTGTAAAAAGAAATGAAAAATTTCTGTTATGATGATTTATTACTACGCAAATATTATTTCATACAAACAGAACTATTTTCTTAAGGAACATGTTTACTTTAAAATGAGATTGAGATTGATTGACTGATTATTAATGTCGTATTTCAAAGCTATTCGAAAGCTGTTGGTGACAGATTTCGTAATTCGGAGCCACGGTCACGTGGTGAAGATAACGTCTAAACTGACACTCCTCCTTCCAAATTTCTACGTCACCCCAACGGGAATACTTAGAGCTACCACGTATTAAACGTACATCAACCTCTGTACATGGTGAGTTTTTAACGGCATCAGGGCTTTGTACCGTCATCTCATTAGACGAAAACTTCACGGCATTGCTTGTTAGCTTGATGTACGGGGGTAAGCAGAATGCGCAGATGGGATATTGTATTCTTCCAAAAGAGACCGTGTATTCTTCCCTCATGCCAGGGGCAAAGCAGATGATGTGCTATTTCTGGAAACCGCTTTGTTGATACCACCCTTCTCCGACACTCAGATGACTTTCATCACAACGATTTATAAAAAGGACACTCCTGTTGAACAGTTTCCATTATTTCATTCCTTCGCACGTGTGGATCACGAATTACTTGAATGAAAAAATGTCGGCTTGCTGTGAGGAAGATATACCAAAGAGGATATTCTCAGTGTCAAAGTGACAGGTCAATTGATAGACCCTCCATATGGTGCACGAGGTGCAACTACGTAGTTGATCTCAGTTGCGCTGGTCTGTTGTCTCAAAGAACTAACGGAGCCAAAACGTACTGTCACCTGCATGGTGCTCAAAGCTACGGCTAACGACAGGCGTACAATTATAGCCCGATGCCATGATGAATTTCGTGGGCCTCGATCTGACTTCGTCAAACAGGCGACATTAGCAACAACAACAACTAATGGAGTTGGGACGAAAACGAGGAATGCCGTGTAGAGATCCGCTAAGCTCACCAATCAGAGATTATTGGGGCGGGAAAGAGGCCCACCCAGGGGGTTTAAAGGGTCCGCTGGAAAGATGACAAAGATCTTGTGCATCAGAATATTCCATATCAGCTTTTTCCTACCTCTTCGAACACACGCGAAAGAGGTTACGGGGACTGCCATACCCCAAGGACCAAGAGAAAGGGACTGCAACTGCCTCTTAAAGACGGAGTCTGTGGAGCAGCCACTCGAATGAGTTGATCCGAGGCGAAACCAGCGAAAGGGGGTGCGGAGACAGCCGAGCTCTGGAGACGATCCTCTAAAGATCGAAGAACATTGTTCCGGTTTTAAACTTTTCTCCAGCGAAAGGCTATAAAGATTAGCACCATTAATGAATTTAATTTGTTTGAATTAATTTATACATAAAATGCCTTTTGTGGAAAATAGCTGTGTGGTCCCTCTTGCTACTAAGTAATGAAGTAATTTTAAAGGCTCACTACACTACAGCTTGATAAAAACTTCGCTGGTCACGAGTTCACGACTGCGACTGCTTGGGTATCGCGTCCGATAAAATAAGACATTTTGACAAAATTATCACTTTTTCTTCCGATGATATTGAAAATTTAAATTGTGTAGCTTGCATAAATGTTATGCATTTTAAATACAATATATCGAAGGTGAAATATTGTTACATAAATATATATGGGAAAATGACTACAACCTTAGAATGATGTAAGTGATTTATTAAACAATGAAGGATGAAATATTTAAAGATATATTAAACACCAAAGGAGAACGTCGCTTTCTCCTACGTCTAGTGTTTAGCGTCTCTAGCATCCGTCTCAGTCAGTTCCTGTGTGCAGTGCCTTGTCGGGCACTCTTAGCGGGGTGTGACATCAGAGTGGATTGCTCCACTCAATTTAACAGGAGGAGGGAATGCGACAATGCACACATCAAAACCTACACATATACAGTTACACCCCGAGCTTACGCGATAGGTAGGACTGAGTGATAACCACGTAAGTCGAATTTGCGTAACTCGGGGTATAATTTCGCATATAAATACATATAAATTATTTTTAGTTGGGCCGAAGACGAAAGAAAATAATAATCTAGAAAATAATGTGTAATAAAATATTAGGTAACACAAATACAAAATCGCAAACCAAAGTTATTTTCATGAAGAAGGTTTCAATAAAGTCTAAGTAGACTGTTGACTCAAAGATTTTTTTCTCTCCATCAAAACTACCATACATACCATCAAATTACCACTGATCATTCGATCTTCTGATTGAACTGGGTCTACAGACTCAAGTTTTTCAATGTCTTACTCTTACTCATGCATTTCTATGAGTGTATCTATTGTCAGCTCTTGATTGTGAAAATCCAGCAGTTCTTGAAGCGTCACCACTTTCAACTTCTGAATTTATTTGCCTGGTAAGATCGACAACTTTTTCAATCAAATTACCAATTTCATTGGGCTCTGGCAATGATTCTGCCTGAGTTTTAAAGATGGGGGGGGGGACAAATCGACGAGATTTGAAAATCACGCAACTCCGAATTCGAATAAATCGGGGTAGCTTAAGTCGAGGTATTACTGTTTTGTCATCTAAAAAATAATAAAAAATTTTTTTAAAAATTCTTTTTTTAAGCTGATAGTTCGCGCTCGTTTTTTGGTAAAGAATTTTTTTTAAATCTTACTGGTTCTTTTTACTTAGTTTTTGTTATGACTGTTTGTACTGAAATAGCATTTACGTTTTCGATTTAGATATAAACTCTATGTATGAAAGTTTTTATTTTAAAATATTTAATAAAATCAAATTAAGGGAAAAAACACCAAAATATGTGGAGTCATTTTCTGTTGGGTACGGTATTTTCAAAAAATTTCTGAATATATGTTTTAGTTCACCAATTACATATACTGTAATTTTCAACCTGTCTGCAAAATTCTATGCCAGAGTTAAAATTAATTTTCATAATAGATATTTGAAAACCCACTTTGTATTCCATTTTATTAATTTTCACCATCAATATCACCAAATTCTGACAAGTCCAAAAGTTTAAATTTTTTTTAAATAAAATCTAAAATAAAAAAATATGTAATGCCTATCCTTTTTTTTAAATTAGTTTCTGAATTTAAATTTTTTTATTTAAATCAAACAATTAATGCATATATTTAAAACCAAATTTTAAGTCATGTATAGTAAATGAAATAATCCTTGTATAAATAAAGATGAAAATAAAATTATTTTGTATTTTTTAATGTCTTTTTAGCAGCATATAAATATTTTATTACTAAAAACTAAATAATGTCATTACAAACGCTTATAGTATTAAAACTGGGGTGTACTTACTATAATTTTTTACGTAGTTAAAAAAATTGTCTTAACTTTCTAATAATAAATGCTATGTTAAAAACAAGCTATACTTTACTAACTTGCATTTATTCTGCCATACACAAAAAATATGTACATTCTCTAAAAAAAAATCAACTTTTTTTGTGCCTACACTAAATTTTTAGAACTTCTTCAAAGTATGTTTTCAGTCTGTATAACATAGTCTCGTGCTCTTCTATAATTCTATGGAGCTCTTGAGATTAACATTACTACCTACTATAATCCTGACCGAAATACACTCAAAACAACATAAAAGAGACTCGTAAATTTCCAGATCGTAAAGTCTTTGTTGTCCTTTTGACAAGCGAGCGAAACGTTGCGTTCTATTCAAAACATGTTTACGATCTATAAATTTCAGGAGAGTTGAAATGCCATTAAAATCCTCCTGCAGTACACCAAAATAAACAGATTTGCTTTAGATGGATATGGGGAGTGAATATAACTCATAAATATGGCTATGTGATGACAGTTACTGTATATGAATCACGCTGAAGAACAGTAAATGTTTATTTGTTGACAAATCTTGGTTCGTAAACATGATGTTTTTTTTAGCTACAAAATTGATATTTGTCTTTGAAATGAAATAAATTAATATTATTAACCCATAAGCTAACTTTTTAACGGAGGGGAGTGAGTGGTTGTTAATGTGTTTCACTCTAAAGCAGCTCGAAAAGACGGACCTAATAACTTTTAATCAAGGTCAAATGACGAGGATGACACCTGAGCCGGCACCCCCATCTAATATTTTCCTCACCATGCCAATGTGAGGCCTCTAGCTACGACAGATCTAACGTACATCCCTTGTACACGGCGGGTCCTGAGACTTGACAACTCTAGCCACCAGTTTATGACCATGACCATGAACACTAGGTTACCACTGGCTTTTCGGAGGAAAAAGAATATTTTTAATAAAAAATTATTGATTTCTATATTTTTTGAAAAATTTCTTGCTGTTTTTAATAGATTTATTTTATTAAAAATTTATTTTTTATTTATTTTATTAGTCTTGTACTAAGTCTCCCAATCCATTGTTTTGATTAACATGTTATTGCTGTGATAATCCTGTTGCTTTAATCAACTTCCTTATTATGCAATTTAATTTTTATTATTTTCTTATAAAAATGTTTCCGAACCTCTCAATTCCTAGATTTAGTAAGCAATCGTGATAATCTAATTAAAAATGTGTAAATTAGTAACCGAAACGTTTATAAATTCGAAATTAATGATTTTGTTTGAAATAATGATAATCTATAATGAAACTCCTTTAAAACCTTCTCCTAGCGTGAAGTAGAAATTTAAAAGATAAAACACGAAATAAGATAGAAGTTTTTAATTTTTTCTTTACTTCACGAGTCCGTTCAATAAAACTTGAATAAAAAATTCTTATTTGATAGTTTATTAAGCCCTATAACGTTTTTCCACTTCGCAGCAGAAAAATCGGTTTGTCTATGCAAATAAAATTACGCCATCCATACCTACACATGCACTCCGAAAATATTGCAGAATCCTTTCATCTGACATCACATCGACAGCGTATAGCCATGAAAAAAACATCTGCACTCCACCTGGAAGCCGGATCTCGAGTAGAATTCGAGAAGAAAGAAGGGACCACCCCATCCCAGGATAGCCAAGAGGGAGACTGCTTCAAAAACTCAAAAGGAGAAGTTGTGTTTTGTCCTCCTCCTTTACTAAAAAATGTATTCTGTCGTTTAAAAACACTCAAAATAGTTTGAATAACATATCTAACAGTAAATATTGTAATTAATAACAGTACACGTAATATACCAATAATTTAATTCCTTAAGTCTCACGCTACTTATCAATTTTCCCAATACGTCACATCCTTTTCTATATGAATTCTAGCACTCATGATCCCCCCCTTCATACATAAACTTCTCGTTCTCTTCTTGTGTGTAAGTATGAATGCCAGCGTCTACATAATGAGTAACAATATACATAAGAAAATATGTTTAAAAATATAATGCAGAAAAAATGTCTTCTTTTCTTGCATGTTCCTCAAATAATAATATATAAACATTTTGCAAAAATAATAATGCAACTATATTAATTTATAAAAAAATTATAATGATGTATAAATTTGCTTGATAAATTTCAGTGAAATACACATAACGCGAAAACGCTTAAGGTATCCGACTACTTGCGGTAACTTTTTTAAAAAAATAAATGGAAATATGGGGAGATTTTTTTTTGTGGTTTTTAGATTTGTTTAGTACTTTTTAAGAAAGCTGTGCTAAAGTCAAGAAGATAAAAAGATATTATTATTCTTGAAATGGGAAGAAATGGGTAAAAAGTTTTAAAAAATAATATAAAAGAGGGCCAATTCCGTACCAAAACTTTATGAAAAAATTTTCAATTTTTCAATTATGATGTGTTATTTATTTTTGAAATAACCTTCAGGATAAAAGATATTTTAATTTTTACAAAAACTACAGCACTTTATCTTAGTTTTTTTTATGAAATTGCTTTAAAAAACCCGTGATTATATGCGCATAAGGGACTGTAAATTTTGTAATAAAACAGTGATTGCTAAATCTGAACATTAAAAAACACTTCTACTATTATACAGAACATGCACAAAAACTTTAAGTTGATTGTTTTTAAAATTTTTTGAGCAATCGCTGGCCCCGTTTGAGCATTTTAAAAAAAAAACCCCATTTCGAATAAAACGCGTTTTAAAGTATGACATCTTGCTTAAAATAAAAACATCTGATTTTACTAACACTAGTAATTTTTGCTCTAATGAACGGAAAATAATAAACTTTGTACTTTTATAAAGCCTAATAAAATGGTTTGTAAAATAGACTTATAAAAAAATTTGTCAATTTTGGCATAACTCACAATATTAGGGTAGTCGTATACCTTAACACGAAAAAATGTTTCAGTCCCGTCAGTTTCGTGTTAACCGATTTTCACTGTACATAATTCTCGGGGGGAGAATGTACTTGTTGAAAACTCATCAATATTTAAAAATCTGACTATTTATTTAAAATAAGTAAAAGCCTCTAATCTAAAATGAACAAATGCTTATGATAGAAGTTCCTTACCTTACATAAATTAAGACAATAAACTTCGGTGTGATGATGTTGACGACAGATACAGCCTATGCTAATACAATTAATTGCATGCATTTAAAGGAAAGGAAAAGCCATCTCTAATTAGGTGCTGCCGAAAAAAAGAAAAAGAAAGAAAGAAAACTTCTGAAAAGAATAGCCCTGGTAAAAAACACCTGAACTAAAGTTACTTCCTCATCATTAGTCGTATTAATAGCTAGGAATTGCGAATTCTGTCAGGATCAGACCATTGAACAGTTCTCTATAGTTAATATTATATTTTAATCTGAATAAAACAATTAAGTAGCTACTACGTTCAAACTTTACAAAAATGGATCCTTACAATATAATCAATGCTTATAGTGATCGTTATACAGTAATAAGTGAAAAAGATATTTTTATTATTTATCTTGTGGATATGTAATTTTTTTTCTAATTTATACAATAAGCTCAAATCCCTCATTATCGAGGACATTTTAAAAATTTTGTTTATGAAGCTAATAAAATTCAAGAGTTTCCTATTTAACAATTAGGAATAATAGAATTATAATGATATATATAATTTAATTCAGTTTTAACAACCGTGTTCGAGAAGAAGTAATATTTTATACAACTTTTTAATCTTAAACTCTATGGATTATTAATACATGCATACAGTGACGGCCAAAATTGTGGACACTTTTTAAAATTGCTATGTTTTTTAAGTTTATACTCTTATAGAAAATATTTCTTTGAACAAAATTCAAAGTCTTTTATATTATTTTAAAGGGAATTTAATACTAAATTCTATAAAAAAACAACAAAATTCAAATATTTGCAACGTAAAAAAATTTATGTTTAAATAATTATCGATATGCATTAGATACTGATGAGAGCAGTGAGTTATCAGGGCTTAGTGGGATAGCCTTTATTTTTTATTACAGCTTCACATCGATGTTTCATTGAGATGTAAACAGTTTTAAGCTGTTCCTTTGTTATTACATAAAGCCAGGAAGCAATTATATCCTCAATTAGTTCCTTTTTTATTTCATGGTTACCTCATTCGGGCAAGAGTTTTCAAACGGTACAACATGTGTTCGACAGGATTGAAGTCAGGACTGTTTCCTGGCCAGGACAATAATGACATTTAGTCAAGAATCAATAAGAACATCAAATAAAAGAGTAGATTGGACACCTAGAAAGAAATGTGGGACGATGAAGTGGTCTTTCCTATGCAAAAATTGCAAGATAGGTGGTTGGTTCAGTGACTACTTCTGGAAACTGAAAGTTTTATTTAAGATGTCAGAAGACAAATTTAATAAAAAAACAAAGCAGGAAAAGGCCAAAAAAGGTGCACCACATCTTTTGATGATGGAAGAACAAAAATACTATGTCTCCTATGTATGACCATTGATGACATTCTTTTTATCTTGAAAAGAATGTCATCAATGGTCATCAGAAGTTACTTGAATGTTGCTGGTGTTTCTGTCAGTTCAAAAACAATGAGGAGAACATCAGCAGATGTTACGCTAAGAGGCAGAATTCCACGAAAAATAGCCTCATCTCAATTAACAGCAGTGCTAAAAAGGACTACAGTGGTTAAAGGAACACATTAATGATTAGTGGTCACAAGTTATATGGAGGAATAAAAATAAGATGTCATTATTCGGTAGTGATGGTCAAAAATATGTAAGACGTAAAAGAGGAGAAATGCTACATCCTGACTGCATCCCGACAACTGTGAAGTACCCACATAGTCTTATAATTTGGTCATGCATATCAGCATGTGGTATCAGTCGCCTTCATATCATCGATGGGACACTGAATGTCAGAAATTACATTGACACCATTCTAGAACTAAAACTTCTACCTTCCATCAGGGATCTATTTATCAAAAATGCCTCATTTATTTTTCAGCAAGATACCTCTCCTTGCCACACAGTAAAGTAAAAGAAAGACTGTTATCGTTCTGAGATCAATGAGTTGTTGTCTTAGCCAAGAAACAGTTTTGACCTCAATCTTATCGATAACTTGCGGCATCGTTTGAAAACTCTTGTCCAAATGAGGTAACCATGAAATAAAAAGGAACTAAATGAGTATATAATTGTTTCCTGGCATCATGCAATAACAAAGGAAGAGTCTAAATCTATTTTCAGCTCAAGGAAACATCAATGTGAAGCTGTAATAGAAAATAAAGGCGACCCCATTACGAACTGATCATTCACTGCTCTCATCAGTATGTAATACATATCGATAATTATTGCATAACTTTTTTTGCGTTGCAAAAATTTGAATTTTGTTTTTGTTTTTTATTCAATTTGGTATTAAATTCCCTTTAAAATGATACAAAAGACTGTGAATTTCGTGCCAAGTAACATTTTCAATAAGCGTACAAACTTGAAAAACATAACACTTTTAAAAAGTGTCCACAATTTTGGTCACCAACATACATTGCTACAATATAAGTGATTTTACGAAAACAATAAACAATGAAAAAAATAAAAACTATTAAAATATTTTAACATTTTCTAGTTAACACTTATGTATACCCAAAGTAATATCCAATTTTTGGAAAAAAGTTTTAAAAAAAAAACAGTATATTTCGTTTTCTTAAGTTCTTTTGGAAGAAGAATCACGCATTCATATTTACCTTGATAAAACGTTTTGTGATCAATATTTTTAAAAGGCGAGCAAAATCTTCAATTTAATATCTCAAAGTAATTTTTGCTCTCACAACGCAATTTTTTTAAAAAAAATATTTTTGTAATCTTCCTACAGTTATATAAGATAATATTTTAGATATGATTTTGAAGGATAGATTAATCACAATAGAAGGCAATAAAAAATGAAAAGAACAGAGAGAAAGTGAATTAGGATGAAAATATAACGAATATTTTACCTATAACTGGTACGGTCGAATAATCAAGAGCTTTCTTATCTACCATATTTGGTGTGGTGTGGAAATTTGAATAAGGAGGTGTCAGCTCAGGTATCATCCTCGTCGCATGATAGTGGTGCTAATTTACGAGATCTCCATAGTCGTTAATATTCCTAAATCATTTTACAAGAAAATTAGGAGAGAAAGAATGGTGGAGTTTGGGGGGGGAGAGAGAAATAAAGGGAGTTTAACAAAGATTTTTTTTTGCATCGATTAAAAAGATACTGTCAAAATCATCATTTTTACTAATTTAAAAGTAACATAGAAAATAACATAGATAATTTTAATTTATCACTGATCATGACAAATTAAAAAGTTATTGGGTCAGATTTAATTTGGTTCCGTCATCTTCCTGCAATTGTAGTGGTGATGGCGAAAAAATTGTTGAACATGGGCTTCTTCTATGTTTCAAGTTTGACAGAGAAAGGAAAATCCTAAGACTAGCACTTAACTGAATGAATATGAATTGTTTCCTCCAGATTTTCAACAAATTATTTACACCAAAAGTGCTTTAAACCATTTCTGTAAATTCATTGCAAACATTTGAAATCCTTTACAACTTTTAAATATTCTTCTTTTTTTTTCTTTTTGTTATGTGTTTCGTTCTTACTTCTGTAAGTCCCGCGTGATACTTTGTGTCATAAAGGGAATTATAGATGTTTTCAATTTAAAAAAATAGTCCTTATGTAGAAATATAGAAAAATAATCCTTCAGAATGCGATGTTAATAAATAAATGCTATCTGGTGTAGTAATCAAAATCTTACAATAGGTAACATTTAAAAAAATTTTTATCAATTCCTACTTTGAATTGATGAATAGAAAGTATTTTACTAACGCGATTGAAAATTTGAACAAGATATATATATATATATATATATATATATAGGGAGAAAGTGAATTAATAGTAGGAATTGGGAAAAAAAGAGCATGATTTGTCTGCATTGTGGTAACAATGCACACCCGGTTTGGCTAGTTTGACTGAAAAACCGGTTTTCGATGCCAACTTTTGTCATTGTTTTAACAGTAACATTGTTACAACAATGGAAACGAATCTAAATTGGCGTCTAAAACCTGTAATTATTTTAGTTAATTAACCAGTAATTAATGAAATAATATTTGAAAAACTGTATTAACATCAAGTGTCATCCACTACAACCTTAAAAAAATTTATTTGAACTTGATTGGATGAATAGAAAGTATTTTATTAACGGTTGAAAATTTGAACAAGATATCTAAATATATATAGAGAGAGAGAGCGAATATGAGAGAGAGAGAAAGAGCTAATAGTAGGAATTGAAAAAGAATGGATTAGAAGACAATTAATATTATTCACAGAAAGAATATTATTTCGCAGAAAATATGTAAAACTAATTAGAATTCGAAATAATTTCATTGATAAGAAATGGGAGATAAATGTTATAATATTTAATCTATTTTTGGAAGATGCAATTATATTAAATCAGACACACACACACACAAAATATTCAATCAGAAAAGAATAAATTTCCTTCGGGAAATTTCAAATATCTAATAATTGCATAGCTTGTGAAAAACATGATTAACAGAATAAATCCACGATCTCAGCATTAACAAATTTTATTTTTTAGTACTATTTACATTTTTATAAATCAAAATGTACCTTCAATATTTTAATTTGGCTCTAGAAACTAAAATGTTAAATTATCCCTGAAAATGACAAAAAAAAATAGATTTTAACATAAAACTTCATACATTTTGATGTATCATGTTTATACTGTAATCACACTATGTCTGAGTTAATTATGGTGCAAACGCGACATTAAATATATTCATATTTAAATAAAACATTTTGTATAAGAATGTAAGAAATAATTTGAATACATTTTTCTTTCGGTGTAAAGGCAAAATTTTTAAAATGCTTATTAAGATAGACATTATAACAATAAAACATGTCAGTCTTACTAATAATCCGAGCAAGAAAATTGCTACTTGTAACATATGTTTAGATTCTTTTACTTTTCTTATTCTAATTCTAAAATGTACCAGAAATTTTTACATTGAACTGTATATATTTAATCTATTTTAAATGTACTATGTCGGTCAAAAAAATCTTGTAATTTATTTTTAAAAAGTAATCGAAAATAAAAATATCTATCTCCAATGTGATCTTTTGTTGTTATCCTGGTTTTCAAAAACCTGTTATAAAATTTGATAGGTTAATCTCTAGTATTATTGTCAATGCAAGCGTAAGTTATTTTTAGTTTCTTTTTGTATCGGACTTATACGTGTCATCTTGCCCCCCAAAGACCAGAGGAGCGTATAATGTGTTTACAATGCTTTTCACGGTTCAGCAGTTTTAAATTTTAACTTTCAGTAAGAAAAAAAAAACCTTTAAAAAAATTATTATTATTCTTTTTTAGCAGACGAAAATAAAATACTATTTTTCTTCTTTTCAGCAGACGAGAAGTAAAAAATTATACTCTTCAAAAGTATTCTAAATTATTCTTTTATGTTTATGTGTAATAGAATGTTTTTCTTGGGGCGAAATGGAAAAAAAAGGTGCACATTGCATTTTATGTAGAAGACTAATAATAGAATGGAAAATAAAGAACCAGATAAAAAATCGTTCTTTTAAAAGCATATTTTGCTTCGAGCTATTACAGGTTTTTATTGGAGAAAATCTTCGGTCTTCGATGGAGCAAATTAAATTGCTTCAAAGCCACTTTGAGAAATTTGAGATTAACTTGCCACGAAGTACGACAAAAGGTTTTGAAATTATTTCTTCATTTTTTTTTCCATATATGAACTGTTAGAAGAGTTTGTTGAAATAAATAGAACATACATTTTTTTAATGCATGAATATTTTTTGTTCTAAATATAACAATTAAAATCAGCAATTTTTTGTTCGAATAACTTATTATTAATTTTAAAAAACTCTAAATATTTTTCAATTACTTTTTAAAATTGTTTATGTATTACGTGATCGATTCTAATAATTTCATTTTGATGTTTCATAAAATATTCAGAAATTACTTTTATTGGGTAGTATTTTGAGTTAATTCTGGCGACAAAAATTAAGCTTAGATGATAAAATGCATTAAAGAATTGTATACTAAACTAAACTCAGTGGCGCAACAGCTCACAGAGGGCCATGGCCCCAGTGCCCATCTCAGTTTTTGTGACCTTGGGCACTGAGGTGCTTAAGCAGATGTGCCGATCAGGTGGTGAGTCTGACCACCATTTAGTTCCCAAGCAAGCTTGGTACTCATTTAATGATCCACTGAAGAGATGGAAGGCTGAGTCGAACCTGTCCAGTACGGAATTTGATTTTCGGGCCCTTGGCGTGGAAGAGGGATACGCTACCAATCAGCAATTGAGCTTCAAAGAATATTATAATGCCGTTTTAAAAATGGTACACTATTATCTTAGTAATATAAATACATGTCAGAAATGTCAGATGTGCAGCCCTGCAGTTGCATTTAAACTTGTTATACACTGCTGGCCACCGTAAATGCAACACCCTGAAGGAAGCACGCAAATAACATGAAATTTACAACATGAATTAGCGGATGTGAGATATGCAAATGATTAGAATTTCGGCGCAGACACACATCACGCACGTCTGTGGCGCCAAATCAAAGCACTATTTAAGGCTTGGAGATTTCGACGATTTCAAGTTCGGCAATTGTGTTTTTCTTGCGGTTTTTTCAAAAAACGATCAGTTATGTCTCGTAGAAAACAGCGATCAGCTTTTGATCAAGTATCCGAGTTCAACAGAGGAAGGATAGTGGCCTACCGAGATTGTGGATTATCTTTCAGGGAAATCGGTAGTCGTGTTGGACGAAACCCAGCAACTGTAATGCGGATATGTGACCGTTGGATGCAGGAGGGTACGACGGACCGACGTGGTCGATCGCATCCACCTCTGTGCACCACTTCACGTGAGGACAGGCAAATTGTGTGCATGGCAGTGACGGATCGCTCAGTCACATCACGAACCATAGCACAGCACATTGAGTCTGTAACGCATCATTCAGTGTCTGTGCGTACCATTCGACGCCGTTTACAGCAGAGTGGTCTGTCCGCAAGACGTCCATTGCTTTGTCTACCCTTGACGCAGAACTACAGACGTCTCCGCCGCCAATGGTGCGATGAAAGAAGGATGTGGGCGGCAGAATGGAATGAAGTCTTTACTGACGAGTCACGCATCTGTCTGCAACACCACGATGGTCGGATTCGAGTCTGGAGACACGGTGGAGAGAGGATGCTGAACAGCTGCGTAATGCACCGCCACACTGGTCCTGCACCGGGTATTATGGTATGGGGCGGTATTGGATATCACTCTCGCACTCCTCTAGTACGCATTGCCCATACTTTAAACAGCCAGCACTACATCTCCGAGGTGTTGGAGCCAGTTGTCCTTCCTTACCTTCAGGGCTTGGCCAAAGCCATATTTCAACAGGATAATGCATGACCACACGTGGCACGCATTGTCCAAAGGTTCTTCGTCAATCACCAGATTGAATTGCTTCCCTGGCCGGCTCGCACTCCGGATCTTTCGTCGATAGAAAACATGTGGTCCATGGTTGCTCAACGATTGACCCAGATTACACCCCCAGCTGCCACACCAGATCAACTTTGGCAACGTGTGGAAGCTGCTTGGTCTGCTGTACCCCAAGAACACATCCAAAGTCTCTTTGAATCAATGCCGAGGCAAGTGGCAGCGGTGATCTCCAGCAATGGCGGCTACTCTGGCTACCGATTCTGGCAGGAACCACACTTCACAGAAGTCTATAAATTTAATCATTTGATACTTGGTCAACATGTTATCTACAAAATAAATTTTGTTGTGCTGTCTTTTGTCTTTCTTGGTGTTGCATTTACGGTGGCCAGCAGTGTATATTTATCTATTTTGCTGTAATTTAAGCTATTGTTACACATATGGCTATATTTTTCTACTAAAAAATTTGAAATGAAGAAAATATTTTATGTTTTAAAATTGAATAAATCTGTTGCAAATAGGTACTTTTTGAATTAACTAGTATCTAATTTAATCGTCAAATAACTGTTCATAATTTCAAAAAAAAAATATTAGATTATTAGATTTTTTAAAAAAATAAAACTGCTCGTCTTTTTCAATTGAATGACTCTTTACAAAAAGACTTATTGAAATTACTTTACAGAAATTCGTCGGTTAGATGAGCTCTATGTGGACTGACGTTATCATCCATTAAAATGAAATCAGGGTCGACTGCACTGTCGCGGATTGCTTCTCAGTAATCCCTAAAGGGAAATATGTGTGAACCTTCCCTAACCGGTGGGGGATTCATTCAGTCTGTAAACAACTTTGGCAGATAACGGACCCCCGAAATCGGTGGGTGTGCCTACCCACAAAATAGTAGTTTTTCATTTATATTTAAGTGTTTGTGTGTTGTGTGTGTCGTCATAATAAATATTTAAAACGAAAAATAATTGAAAACCTGAATACGCAACCTAATTCACAACATGCACCTTGAAAAGGCGAACACAGAGCTCCCAGACCTCATCCCTATACATCATAACAGACACAGTACCTCTTTCAAAGTCATGGTGGTTTGTGCTACAATCCAGCGTGATACTTTCCCAGACCATCAACCATAATGGTCTATTTCTCGGACATTGGAGGGTAGGTAGTGGGGGTTCATGCTTCTCTTCATATGAAAGTACGGCGAGAATCACTAGTTAAGCTGAACCGGGACTCATCAATGAAGAGAACGGTTGTACATTTATCCTTGCTCTAAACTGTGTGATCTCTGAACCATTTTAAGCACACTCTCCTGTTCGCAGAACTGAAAGGGACGTAAACAACAGGTCTTCATGCAAATAGCCCTCTCTCATGAAGTTCTGGAGTGTGAGTGAGTGAATATTATCGTCGCACTGTTCAACTACTCAAGGGCTTTTGGCAATGGACCTCGTAATTTTAAACCATGGTCAAGAGACGAGGACGACACCTGAGCTGGTACCCTCCATGAAGTTCTGGAAACAATCACCCTTGAAACTTGAGTTCTTGTGGCACCATACTACTCATGGGAATAAGAAGTTGCATCACTCTTGTGTTTACGCTTCGTAATAATGGACAAATAGCGATCTTTTTTGGCCATCGGGCCTCTTGGGAGATCTTTCTAAGGCTTTTCTCGGAGGATCCGGTATTTTGAAACTGTTTCCATGAGTTGACACGCAACGCTGACCTATAAAATGAATTCTCTAGAAATCTGGATTTGAGATTGGCCTGCTTCTAGCTTACTCACAATTTGCCACTTCATTCCATCATCTTAAGTGTCAAGAGTAAATATAGATACAAGTTTGCTGAGATAAGAATTTCAACCTGACTTCGAAAAAATTATAGAAAAGTGTTATAGAGTACATTTGTGTCCGATTAAAGCTGGTGTGATTGTATGGGGTGCCATTGCCAACAAAACATGGTCACTCCTAGTATAGATCCGTGGCACTAGGACAGCCCAGTGGTATGTCCATGACATCCTGCAACCACATGTGTTTCTACTCATGCAACGGCTCTCAGGAGCCATTTTTCAACAAGACAATGCTCGGCCTCACACAGCAAGGGCATCACAAGACTGTCTCCGCACTGTTACTACCCTTCCTTGGCCTGCCCTATCCCCAGATTTGTCTCGAATGTAGTATATCTGGGATCATTTGGGATGGCGAGTTGGGCATCCCACGAGTTTGAACGAAGTAGAGGCAAGGTTACAGCAAATATGGAGCGAAATGTCTCAAGAAATCATACAGAACTTGTATGCCACAATGTCCCATCGTATCGCATCGTGCATTCGCACTAGAGGGAATTCCCAACAGGGTATTAAATCCTCCGTTCTTTTGCCTTTTTCTCTGAAATAAATGATCCTTTTTATTTGATTTTCTAATCATTTACTTATATCAAAGTAGCCATTACGTATGTTAAATTTCGTTTCATTTTGACGACTCCTTCTTGGTGCGCCAATTTTTTGTCCATGATTGTATTAAAGAAACTACATATCTGAATATCATTTTTTTAAATTTTATTCAGAAAACAATGGATGCTTTCTATCAAAATCAAATATTTCTTATTTTTTTTCACCGAATCTTTTTATTTTACTTTATTATATATTATTATTATATTTTTTTAAATTGAATTAATTTTTTTACAAGAATCTTAAAATAACTTGCCGTGCAATTGATATTAAGAAAAATTCAAAGACTGTTTTAAATATTTTCAGAGGATTTCCAGGAATCGAAAATATTTCTTTTTTAAAAACTTTTTCTATGATTTTCTTCTATTTCTTTACAGAAGAAAATTTGATATCGCTTTGGTAATTTTAACCCCTTATTAAGATAAACTTCTTGTCTACTAAAAACTGTAATACATATTTGTGTAGCAAAATTACAACACTCAGACTTGAAATTTTATTAAAAAATTATTTATTTCAAATGTTTTGAAACATAAGAATTTTATAAAAATTCCATACATTTTTAAAATTACAAAAATGCTTGTATCCTTACTTAAAATTATTTTTGCAGTAGTTTTATGAATAACTTAATATATTACATATAGATGGCAGCACATGTAGCCATCTTCCATTATAAGAATGCAAATGAAAAAAATTTCTGTAAATATGCATTTTCAATTGTCGATTTTATGGATAACTAAGTATTTCCTTCAATAATTTCTTGAGATATTTCAAAAACATAAATGTTGCCTCTGTAAGTGAAACTGCGTACTTGAAACATAAAAAATAGCTGCTGAACTACTTCAGATTCCATTTTTACTCTACTTGATCATACATTACTTTTACATCTAAATTTGTTTCTGAGCCATTCAGTAGTTAAAATTGTCTTCAATTACAGATTAACTATCACCAAAAAATCTGAAAAATCATCCTTATCATAATTTTTAGTAACTGAAATTATTAATAAAATAGAATTATTATGAAGTTTTTTTCCCTATCAAAAAAGTAATCTGATATCTCTTCGATACGGTATCCAATCGAAATAATAATAAAAAAAAACTTCTTTTCTTCGTTTCATTGGGACAAACTTTAAGGGGAGGTAGGGGGCATCACAAGGATTCAGATTTGCACTGCAACCCATGGTCGGAAACGTCTTCGGTCGGTGATAGGTGGCGTTGTTCACAAAAACATTTGAGGAAATAGACCTGCAGTCATTTCAGTTGTCATCTCCAGCACATGAATACGAAATATTTCACTATCACCGAGCTGGCAGGTATGCACCTGATTTATAAATTGGCAGAAGTAAATACACCAGCAGCAGAAATTGTTTCGCGAAAGCTACCCACAGAGAGATGCACCGGGACCCCCCACAGTGCTACTCATAATATTTCATATTCTCTGAGCAAATTTCGACAAACCAAAATAACTCTATTTCAGCGTTTCTCAAACTGAGGGGCAAGGCGCCCTAGGGGGCGTAATAATCCTACATGGGGGGCGCGAGCATATCGAAAAGTCGAAAATAAAAGATTATTTTCAAAAATTGTTAAGTAACTGAAAGGAAACAAAACAAAATACATACTGAGTAGAAAGGATGAGTAATAAAATACTTATCCTATTACTTAAATGTAACGTTCTTAAAATATCTATATTACTTAAAAGTAACATATACAAAATTTAATACTCGATAATTTGTACGATTTATAATTAAGATCATATTGCAGCTTTAGCATCAAAGTACATTATTATTGCATTTGATAAATAGTTATTGTATTGGAGGGGGTGGGGATTGGCGGGATGAAAATGATGGTTAAAATTCGGGTTGTAAATATTGAAAGTTTGAGAAGCATTGCTCTATTTCAGAGTTTCCACTAATAAACAGAGCTATTTGTTTTTAAATTTTATTTTGTTCCGTCATGGGCACAGGTGTCGACGAATATTTTTTGGAGGACATTTCGGGAAAAGATCCCCTCTTTCCTCCAGATGTCACTAGACAACAGGAAAGCTTAAAACTTTTTGAAGTTTACGTCTCAATTAGCATGGACGAAATTTACACACACACAACGCCTAAATAATCTTTAAAATTCGAAAAAAATTTAGAATCAGTTGCTATCTGTTTCTGATATGCCAATGGTTTTCTTGGGGCGAAGGGGGGGGGGGAGAAGAACCCTTGGTCACTAACTATCATCTCAAAACAAAAACGATAAATAACTTTCCGAGCATTCGTACGGAAGTATAGGCACCGTCATATAGGAGAGACCGGGGCAAGATGACGAATGCTTTAATATTTTCCGTATTCCACTAGGTAGCAGCATCAAACGAACACTACTGGCTCTCCTTTTGGACGTTCTTTAAACAATAGTATAGACACGCTGAAATCGCCATTTTTGTGTTAGCTGTGAAGCTTTGATTGTTTTTTTTTTTTTTTTTGCTGCCACGATATAACTTTTTTGCGTGTGTAAATGAGCTCTGCTACAGATACAGGTAAGCTATATCATTTATCTTTAATATTTATGAGTAATTTGGTTTCAATACTACCTATTACCATGAATAAATGTCAATTAATTGTCTTCCTTCATGGTAATGAGAACGAATATTTTTAAACAGACAGTCTGGGGCAAGATGACGAGCTCGTCATCTTGCCCCGTGTTTCGGAATTTATTAAACTAATTATGTTGTCCATTCTATTAAATCCTGTAAACACTTGTTTGTATGTGTGTTTGTCCGCACGACCTTGCGCTTCCATCTCTTTTGGGGCAAAGGGGTGCATCGGATCGGGAAAAGGTTTCATTCGGAAGGGGGTGACCAGAGGAAGACATTTTTGCCATCCACTAAGACCCCCTAAAGAGGAAGGAATGTAACAATAATTTATTGCCTTAGAGCTATTGGCTTTTACCTACCACCTTTTCTTATTTTTTGCGAGAAAACGAATGCTTCCTGAACTTATAGAAAGACCCCCACCAGGAACTGTAGTGATAACAGCTGGAACAATGAGGGCACCTTTTTCTCTTTTTTGAAGCTCATTTATCTTCATGTGAAACCAAGCAAAGAATCTCCTACTCCGTTGATTTTTGACAATCACAGTCATGTGTCCTTGAACTAGTCTCCACTCATTTGTAGTGTTGATCAGTCGTACTGGTAACTTCATTTTTTGTGGCTCGAAAATGTCAAAACGTAAGTGCTTGAACATCAAAGAAAAAAATTAATTTTTCGGGAAGTGGATAAAGGAGTCAAGAAATTTTCCTTACAGTTTTTCTTTCTTTCTTTTTGATAGGTAAAATATATAAAATAAATATTATTAATTTACAAAAAGGTGTGAATAATTACTTTTTTTAATATATGTTGCTTCTAATGCCACCTGTCTGACGTAGTCAGATCGAGGCCAATGAAACTCATCATGGCAACGGGCTATATTGTACGCCTGTCGTTAGCCGTAAGCTTTGAGCACCATGCAGGTGACAGTACGATTGACCTCGGTTCCACCCCAATTTTGAGGGAGAACACCCTGGGAGTGGTCAGGGGCCTCCCACCTCTCTTCCCCTTTCACCAACCTCACGAGAGGACTTGCGGCTCGACGGCTATTTAGAGTACCCCCATGCCGCGAAGGCACTATACATTTACAAACATCCATGCCTTCTCCGGGATTCGAACCCAGGCCCTACGGCACAGCAGTCAGCGTCGCTAACCACTATACCGGATGGGCGACTTTTTAATATATAGTGTTTGTGAATTTATAAAATTTGTTTTATGTGGTTTATAAAGAAAATTGAAAGATGAAACTCTATATAACGAATTTTCCATATAAAGAACTTTTTATCGGGATTTAGCAATTTCGTTATAAAGAGGTCCGACTGTATATTTATTTGTGAAATGATATATAAAAACATTAAATTTTTTAAAATACAAGTGATTTTTATAGAAAAACTAGGTGAAAAATAAAATATAAACATAGTGAATATCTTGATATTGTTCTCCTTTTTTATTGATATTTGGGTTTTAAAAGCATAATATACATTTTTAGCTTGGAAATTTGGATTTTTTCAGCAAAATATGTTTATCTGGTTTGGTACTTTTGAATGCAAAATTGTTTTTTTTCTATATAAAGAAGCTTCATATATTATAATGGCTTTAGTTTTTAAATTATTCCTTAAAAATTGTATATTTCTTTCATTTAATATATTACTTTTATATGAATTTCAGATTAGCATGTGGTGGTGAAACTGTCAGCTCTGTAGATGATTTGATCCCTGAGTGTCTGGGTGAAGCTGGTATTGTGTATGAACACGTTTTAGGAGAAGATAAATTCACCTTTGTTGAAGATCTAAGAAATCCCCACATTCCATTACCATCCTCATTAAAGGTCCTAATAATCCTACTATAATGCAAATTAAAGATGCAGTGTATGAGGGACTGAGAGCAATAAAAAATGCTTTTGGAGATGGTTAGTATTTTTTTTAGTTCAAACCTTATAAAAGCTAAATCAACAAATTCTTAGAATGTCGGGGAAAATTTGAAATTTTTGTCATATTGTTACGAATTTTGCATAAAATAGTGTAAATAATTTGTATTTGGATGTACAAGGGGTGATCAAATGAAAAGGTACGAAACGACACGGTGGGTACAAATATAGACTTTATTCAAAATATACACCATAGGCCTGAGCACAACGATCCCACTGATGAACAAGCCGCAGGATTCCTTGTTCCCAGAATTCCTGTGGCTGTGACGAGACCCAGTCCTTCACAGTGTCCTTGAGTACGTCGTCCGAGTTGAAGCGCTTTCCTTTCAGGTGTTTCTTCAGTGGACCAAACACATGGAAATCGCAGGGTGACATGTCCGGACTGTAGGACGGATGGTTCAACGTCTCCCATTGGAACTTGTCCAGTTCCATTTGTGTGACTCTGGAGACGTGTGGACGCGCGTTATCATGGAGCAGAACCACACCCTCCGTGAGCAGCCCCGGTCTTTTGTTCTTGATGGACCTGCGTAGGCGTCGGAGTGTCTCACAGTACACATCGGAGTTAATGCTTTTTCTGTGCTCGAGTAATTCTGTGCTCGCATCATTTGGACGCCGCTTTTTATAAGAGCCTTTGCTCTCTCCTGCGCATGCGGGCACCCGCGCATGATCCGATCCCAGTCAGAGTCTCCAATGGCATCCCGAGATGTCTCGCTACATTCTCCCTTGGCGGAATATGCAAATATTTAACTGTTGCATTTTTATGTCGTTTTGTACCTTTTCATTTGATCACCCCTTGTACAATGCATTTATATTACTCTACGCTGTATTTTTTTTTAATTGTAATATTCACAATCAACGCCGTCCCTTACGTAATAATGGCGATTCGATGGGAACTTGGCGAAATCTTGGCGATAGAGCCAAATTGGCATCATTTTTGGCGATCAAGTTGGCGACATTGACGACACTTTCGGCGAGTTTGGGACCCTCTGGATTCTTCTAGAAATTAGTGAAGAAATCCACTAATTTCACGATCTATGACGCAAGCGGAATTTTCTCAAAGTTTCCGCTGGGCCTATAAATAGAGAGATGCTTACCGAAACAAGTCAGTCTACAACATACAGTGTGCATCGGTGGTTAAGTACCTGGGCTTACACTTAGATAGCCGTTTAACTTATAATAAACACATCGACTATTTAGCCGAAAAATTTTGGAATAGAATCCATTTGGCCACCTCTCTTATAAGGAGGGGGTCACCACTATCTCTAGAAAATAAAGTAATTTTATACAAGCAAATTTTGCACCCAGTAATAACTTATGCTTCTCCAATCTGGGAGTTGCAGCCACCACTCACATGAAGAAAATTCAAGTTGTTCAAAACAAATTACTTCGCATCATAACGAACACACCTTGGTACGTTCGAAATGATGTGATACACAGCGATCTACACATGGAGCCGATTCCTAATTACATCACTAAGCTATCTAGAAATGTTTTTCTTTCCATCGAAACACACGATAAGCCAATCATCAGAGCACAAACACTCTTCACGTATCCTCATCCTAAAACTAATTATGCATACTCTAGCACAAAGTGGAGAAATCCGCTCCATCCACCCTAACACTACATGAAACCCCTTCACACTCTCTTTGAACAACACAAACAAGCTTCGAACTGCATCCTGACAGGTGGTGAGAGGGGGCAGTCACCTGACCGCTCCTCGTTCCATTGATCGCTGATGCAATCCACCAGCCTTCCTTTCTTGCGCTTCCCTCCATTTCTCTCCCCGGTTCATGCCGCGTTTCGCGGGTCTCCATCGCTTGGGAGCCACTTCCTCCACCCCACCCCACCCCCCCGTTGATTCGTTTTGTATCTCCAACATGGATTAATCTTTTTCGCCCATCTTGGGTAAAAACGCTGCGCGCTGTCACCCTCTTCTAATCTAATTTTAGTTAAACAAGTCAGTCTAGTTTTGACTAGCGATTAGTAGACTTACCTTGACCGAGATCACCGGTTAGCTCGCTATTGAATAAGACGAGCAACGCTTATGAATAATCTTTTACATACGTGTATTTTAGACACTGATAATTGTGTTTGAGTGCTATTGAAGGTGTGTGGACTATCTGAGATTTATTCTGCGAATATTGCTGCTGAATCCTGTATTTCAAGGATTGGGTTTTCGACAATAAACTTTCATCATCGCTGTTAAAGAACTGTCTTGTTCTTTGCGACTGATTTGCATACTAACCTCGAGCCCCAATCAGTGTAACAATATTAAATGTAATAACATATTGTAATAGTTTTTTTATAAAAAAAAACCTTATGTACCATATCAGTAAATCAAATGCATATATACCAGATATTTGCTTAGATTAGATGATAATTTAAAAATTAGGTGTTGGAATCAGATTTATGCGGCATGCAAAAGATCCCTCGAAGTGCCCGTTTGGCTTGGGTGCTCTCGGCAAAATTTAATTCCTAAGTTCAATTTCGCATTATCAGAGCTCAGGTGCTTCCATCTGGGGAGGAAACTGGGAGTCAAAGTTACTTGCGGCAATTGGCGTTGTTTAAACGGTGCCGCACTAAAAAGTGATACCAGCTCCTGGGGAATGAACTAGGTCTGCAAAAATACCAATACGCAGCCCCATTAGAAAAAAAAGTTATACCTTAAGTCTTACCAACCAATACAGGATATGACCCTCAAGAAGTTATGGTAGAATTGATTCAAGAATATAATTCTGCAGACGGACAACTTATTGGGTTAGATATTGATGCAGGCAAGTCATTGTTTTGTAAAAAAAAATATATAATCTAAATTTAATTAAAATTCTTGAAGCAATTATTTGTACATGTGAAACTATTAATAACTAAGATCTTTAATTTTAGGAGAACCGTTAATACCTGAAATCGCTGGAATTTTAGACAATTATAAAGTCAAGAAACAATTATTATGCTGATTGTAAATAACAGTCTATAATTTTTTAATTAGATTGATTGGTCCATATCTATAGATGCTAATGTGAGTATATATAATTGTTTTGGAATTGACTTCAAATAGAAGGTGGAGTTGAAGACATTGTTTCATTTATAAAGCTTCTGACTAAATGTAAATGAGATTTTGTATTGGTTTTAAAAAATTTTATGAACATATTTGAATATAAATTAAGATAACTCATGTAAAAAAAGTTATTTAATTCACATTATTTTAAGCGAGTTCCCTTTCTTTATGCAGGTAATTGATTGGATTTAAAATAATTTATTCTGTCTTCATATGGATTCAGTTCTTATTGTTAATAAATTATCATTTAAAATCTATTTACTTTTTAGTTCTGCTATTGCCGGAAACTTGCTGTTAGTTGATTAAATTGTAAGAGCCGGGCTTGCTTCAACGAAAGGCCGAGGTTAATAGCATATGAACCACAAAATGAACATTGCTACTACTTTCTTTACTTAATCAAAGTTTTGCTAGCAGAAATAATGAGATGCTAAGCTTGAGACTAATATCGTGATTAATTTATTGTTCTGTAAGTAAAATATACAGTATCTCATTTCTAACAATATTCTTGTACAAGTTTTCAAAAAAAGAAATTAAGCTCTGGCAAATCTTCTTTTCATTGTCCATCATTTGTCTTTCCCAAACATTGATGAATAAACATTTATAACTCCTAATAATTTACTGTTCGGACTTTTTTATATTGCAAGGATTTCTGCTTGTCTATACTCTCCTGTCTCAAGAAGTTTCTTTGTACAGTCGACTCTCGGTAATTCAAAGTTGGAGGGACCAATGAAAAACTTCGAATTATCAGAAGCTCGAATTATCAAGAGGGTCGGAAAAAACTCCCAAAATGCACGAAGAGAAATTTTTTTCTAACACATTTAAATTTGAAACTATGTAATAAAACAACAACTGTACATATGCATAAGATTATTTTAAAGTATTTTTAAAAAGTATGTATTATACAGAAGTTAAAGACCCTGTATTAAAAGAATACATTCAATACATGCATACACAATCCTACGCATCTCTTCTTCACAATAGCGCACCATCCTTTCTGAACACATGTGTAGCAAGGCCACATGTAACATGAAAGATATGGACGGCTGGCAACAAGTGCGGTCGGTCTATTGTCCACTTGAAAAAGGAAAACAATTAACGTGTCTTTTTGCCTGAGGAACCGGGAAATACAAAGGAGGGATGACAGACAGATGGTCATCAAAGGGACTACGTTTTACAGGTGAGACACTCAGAGACAATACAACACAAAACTTGTAAGTTCCAACCTGTTTATTACAAGACTGTACATGATAGTGAGAGTTCTCAAATTGTAGAGAGTTTGATAAGATAACTTTGAATTATCGTGTGTTGTAGTCTGGTCAGCCACAGATTTTACTTCGAAATATTGAGTGTACCAAAACGTAATGTTTTAGTACGAAATATCAAGAGTTTTTCAAGGGACTGAGCATATACTTCGAATTATCGAGAGTCGACTGTACATATTTTTTACCTCAATAATCATATTCTATATACTTTAAAACATTTATATATGTAGCTGCCCCCCCCCAAATGTTTTGCTTACCACAAGCAATACACAGTTTTGAACCATGGTAGAACAAATTATTGATACCTATATAATATATTCAGGTAGCTATATTTAATGAAAAAACTAAGGTATACAGTTTAAAATATTTCATTTTGGGGCTACCATAGAAATGGAATTCATAAAGTCCTGTATAAAAGTAGTATACACCCAGTTTAAATATCATTCCTTGGAATTGATTGGTTGTTTTTCTAAGTCTCGGTAGATTTGGGCACTGGGCCCTTTTCTAAATTCCTTGCCAGCTGCAAACACATATATAAGTCATTCCATAGTGCGATCCATAAAATGACCTTGAAAAATGTTTACGAAGGTTTTACTAACTTTGGAGAAAGTTTTTCTCATGTCTTTTCGTTCCCCTCAACTACGCTTTCCTGTGAAAAACAGTGGTACTGAAAAGCGAATCACACTTTTTCTCGGCAGTTAAGGGATTAAAGGGGCTGATAAATGTTAAAATTTGTTGATACTCACAATATATGGAAATGTGGAGAGTCTTGATGTAAACCATGGTTCAAAATTGTGAGGTCTTATTGCCAGTAATCCTCCCGTAATTTCAAAGCAATCCTATATTCGTGAATTACCGTAAAATCCGACGTATAACGCGCTCTTTTAACACAAAAAATAAGGTCGAAATTGTCGGGTGCGCGTTATACGCCGGGTATAAAAATGACAGCATTGAGCATAGGAGCATTGCCCTCGTACATTCCAGGTTTCTTCGTAAATAATTTTCTTAATAAAAAAAATTTATATACCATGTTTTTATAACCACTTTCAAGCATTGCCATCCATTTCTGAGCTATACTCCAAAGTTCATGTCTCTAGCCCACCGAGAAGTTAGTTTAAAATCAATTACAAAATTCCACCCGGACAGACATAAAGCGAGTTAATAAAAACATGGTAAAAAAGAGTTTGTGTTATACACCGGATTTTACGGTACGTAATCTTTAGATTTTGCAGAAAGATTCAACCTTGCCGAATTATAAATGACTTGAAAGTAACGATTCCACTTGAAGATGTTTGTACACCATATTTTGACAATTGCGAGTCCTGTAAAGGAAATTAAATAGAACAAATAAGTAAAGGAATATTAACTAGATATTTTTGTGAACACAGTTGGATGAAATTTACCTTAGTTTCTTTGGGATCAATAATATAAGATAGGTCGTCTAAATGTGGCATTCCTCCAATAAAGAAGTTCTGTAATTTATCTTTCAAAGTAGTTGGTTCAATTTTCCAAGTATAGATGTCTTGAACTGCTACACCTATTTTCAGAAACATGAAAATAATACTCATGTATTTAAAACTATAACAATATGGTTATAAGGAGGAAACAAGTACCTGGAGTCAGCACTAAGTCTGCATAACCATATCCTTCATTTCTAAAATTTCCCCAGTAATCAACAGATGTCACTTCAAATATTACTTTTAAGGATTCATCTGTAAATTCTAATATCAGTAAAACATGGTTAAGATTATTAATTCATTTATCAGTTTAAAACAAAATTGACTTTAAATAACATCAATCTGATGTCATATAAAGTTATTCTTAACAACACACTGATATAGATTACTGATTATAAATCACAAATAAGATCATCAGAAATGCAGTAATCCGATAATTTTAGTTTCAACTGCAAAACAGGCCAAAAATATGCGATTTTAATTGCTTTTTTGTGTTGAAATATATATATATAACTATTTCTACATTATGTATTATATTACTTATATTTCTAAAAAATCACTGCTAAATATATAATACAGTAACCAGTACCAGTTAAATGTTTACTGAAATTCAGAGTACATACAGCTTGATAAATCTCTTTAAGATTACAGTAAACTTTCAAATTGGTAAAAATCGATGAAATTTTCGATTTTTCCCTTTTAGCTAATTAGCAATGCTTGCAACCACTGCTACTGAATGCAAAAAGAATTTTTCAATTCCAATCATTTTTATATGGAATTTATACTCTTTTCAATTCAAACACCTATTTGACCACTCCTCTTTGTTTACATCCTGTCAACATTATAAATATTACAAAACAACAAATGTAAGTGAAAAAATGACTTAAGTTATGGACAGAAAAATTATAGAATTTCCTGTTGTTGTTTTTTTTAATTAATTTATAAGGATATATATAGTTCGAAATCACAGTACTCTTTTCATGGTAAGGTATTCTTAGTAGTTTTAAAGTATGATTAAACAGACATTTTATTTTTTATATTTTACATTTAAATTTGTTGAATATAAAGTTCTTGAGTTTTAATGATTTTAAATTGCATTTTTCAGCCATATTTCAGATGACTGCATTAAAATATCAATCATTCTTTTTCTACTAAACATTTATTACTGAAAATTAGGTATGTTTACTATAAAAACACAAAGAAAATCATTTTATAACTTGTAAATAATATGGTGTCCATTATAGAAATAGTTGCTTTTATCAAATGTGATTGAAGACATATGAAGGTTTTTATCTGCATGATGATTATAAGTGAAATTTTAATTTTTGTTGCTTCGATTACTTTAAAATGTTCTCTACAAAATTAATTTTTCCCAATTGCAGTGAAAATGTGCACAAATATTCTCCATAGATGTATAAATAAATGTTAGTGAACTTGTTTACATTTACGGGTTATTAAAAATAGTAAAAACAATAAAATATAAAAATTTTAGTTAGTTTTTAGAGAAAAAATTTAAGATTTCAACATAAGTAATTTTTAAAATTTGTTAAGAACGAAATACGAAAAACCTCAGTAAGTTTAAAGTTTTATTTTTATGTATAAAATGAACACAGTGAAAGAATATTGACAGTGCAAACTGAATCTGGTTTTGCATGGAGCATTTTGAAATGTATTAATAATCAGGTACAATTAAAATTAAAAATTTATATCTCAGAAATCGTTCAAGATAATTTCACTAAATTTTGTGTATTTAAATTTTTTAACACGATACACATTTTCTCAAATTTAAAAAAAAAATTCATTGGTAATAAAAAAAATTGATTTTGAAAGTCCACTGTACCCTTGCAGGACTAAGTTTTCTGGATGTTTCAGTGATGAGAAATTAAACTATCCAATTATATTTTACAGTATTGAAACATATTAGGCGATTTAAAATTTTTAAATGTATACAGGTCTCAAATATCAGTAACATTGTACTTGTCTAATATTGTAGCATTTTGATTTTGTTGAACTAATACATGTATGGAATCCAAATTATGAATAATCCTCAAATATGACAAATCTTCAACTCCAGTGCACTGTACGAATTTTTGGAACATTATAATTAGTTTGTAGTTCATAAAAATAAAATTCCCTTACCTGTAACATTTGAAGACAATTCAAGAGAAAATGTGTACCCATAATAAGCCACTGAAATCTAAAAAAGTATTTAAATTACAGTATGTTAATAAAACATTCCTCCCTCACTTTCATTTAAATATGTTCATAACATTTTAATATTTATCATAATTTTATAGAAGATATTTATTAAGCTCACTTTTTTTCTTAAGCACTATTGATGATGCTAAAAAGTATGAAATGAATAAATATACCTCATTCTTTGTTTTGCATCTACATGTTTCTGTTACACCTTCTAAAACGTCTTCTGATGTGCATCCTAAATAGCAAACAAAAAAGTCATATGTTTACACACCTAAATGCTTTTTTACATGCTTGATATGTTCCCATTTAAAGGGTATTTATATTGCAAAAAAATGGATATTCCACATTACCTAACAATTACATCAAATGGAAAAAATTCGAAAAAAGGTGATTGATGAAAACTCAATTTTACAAATGAGAATGTATATTTATATACAGGGTTATCAGAAACGATTGACCCAATTGAAAAATTTAATAATTCCCAGATGAATAAACAGAAAAGGATCATTAATATGTCATTGTAAAGATAAAATATGAAATTTTGAGTTTGTAACATTGTTTTTGTCAAATAGGTGACAGCAATGTTGTAATTGTGAACAGAAGTGGAAATGGCGTTGCAACAGGGGAAGGCATTTTGTGTGCTTTTTTGCAAAAAGTCTGTCAGTAATCACGGGTCACGCGTAAAAGTACCATACAAATGCATCGACATCTAAGAGTATAAGAAGATGGTATAAACAGTTCCAGGAAACTGGATGCCTGTGTAAAGGCAAAAGTCCAGGGCAACCAGGTTCGCAATAATATACAGGTGACTAAAAAAAGTCACATTGACCATTTGTGAAAACAAATTTTACTTTAAGTCAAGAAGCGTTACGTACGGAAAAAAATTTCATATTTTATCTTTACAGTGACATCTTAATTATAATTTTCTATTTATTCATCTGGAAAACATTAAATTTTGTAATCAGGTCAATCATTTCTGATAACCCTGTACTTAACAGTGTATGTATATTTATATACTTAACACATTTATATGTTTAGCACTAATATTAAATCCAGGCATGTTTTAATTTCAAAAAATGAAATTAAATTAAAAAATCATGCATATTTTATCAAGACGGGATAAAAAGAAATTAGAAATACAAGAAATAGTGATTATTTATCTATGGCAAAATTGATCAAAATTGCTATCCTCATGAGAAAGATCTACCATTTCAACTAAGCTTGAATCAAGTGAAGATTTTCATCCAGTAATGATGCTTTGAAAAGATGAACTATTTTGAGGAATTTACTTTATCAGAAAATCTTATTTAATGTTCTTTTTAGTTTTGAAAAGTTTTTTTTTTTACTTTATTCTTGGTACCCAACTAAGCAAATATTTAATTCTCATTCATAATTTACTCAATTTTTATGTTTGGATCAATATTCAAAAACTTGATTCTCTAGAATTTCTATCTAGTTTAAAACTTTCAAAAATTAAGTTAGCTTCTAATTGATAAAACTTACTATCCTTTTGCATAGTATAATCAATATTTAAAGTAAATGAGAAGTTTAAAAAAATAAATTCAAAGATGAAAGGGGGAGGGAATTTCCCCTAATTCTTGATGCTTACCTTTTGGCAACATTACTAGATAATGGACAAAAATATCAGGTGACAAGAAACTTTTAGCTGAGACTGTAAAAAAAGTAGTTAAACATCATTTCATATGTAATAAAGATTTATTTTAAAATATGAAATAAAATTGCAGAAAATAATCGTTAATTTAATAGTGTTATTAATTCTATAAACTTATTAAAATACAAAATTAAGGTAAGACATATAATACATTTAAAACAGGAAAATTCTTGCCTTTATATATTCCATTGACACATATTTTACTTAAAATTTTTTTAAAGAACTAAAAGAAATTTTTTTTAGATTTAAAAAAAAAAATTATTTTATTGAAAATCTAATAAAGACATGAAGCAAAATGTTAATGATATTCATCCAAAAAATAAAATAGTTGATATAGATAAAACTAAATTTGATGTGAAATTGTCCAAAAATAATTATTTCAAAAAATACTCATGTGTATACATACACACATATATATATATACATATATTTCTCTATTAAATATTCATTTCTATAAACAAATATATATATAATCTAATGAAATTCTTAATCAATCTTTTATATAGTTAGTAAATTTCTGAAGTTGCAAAAATAATAATAATTAAAAAGAATTAAATATTTCAATGTACAATGATTTTAAAATAAAGATGAAATTTAATGAACTGATATTTTTATTTATAGTTAGTTCACTTAATTAGTATAAAATATCAAAAAGAAATTTTTCTAGGATTAAAAGGATGTTTTAAGAACAATAGAAAATATATAAAAAATTCTGATTATAGTAAAATTTTTTGTTCATAATTTGAAAATTATCTTTAAATACAACATACCAATTTCACAATTTATAGTGAAAGACAGAGCACCAGGCTGCAACTGAAAATTTTTAATAAAATCAATTATTGTATAACATACAAATTTTTAAAAATTGAAACTAGATATGGAAGAAAAAAAATAAAAGAATATTTTACATACTTCTGTAAATTCTTCTCCAATAAGATTTTCTTTTAACTTCCTTTTATACAATGCAATCTAACATACAAAAAATTAATTTTGATTATTTTCAAACATTGTATTCTAAGAAATGAATTCATGTTCTCTAGTACAGTGAAAAAATAATATTGTGTTACCTTTTTCATCAAATGCTTTTCTCGTTGAATTGCAGAACTATTTGATAATAAAAATTTAAAATGTTAATCCTTTTCTCAGAACAGTATAATACAAACAAACATTTTTTTTAAAATTACATTAAGATTGTTACATTAAAGAATTCTATAAATTAGCTGAAGGAAACAATTATTTTTCTTACATTAGAAATTTTTTAAAAAATTACAAAAATTCTTGATAATACTTTTTGCATACCTGAATTTTTTACAATTTTCAATTTGTATTTTTTTTTTGTTGAAATAAAAAGGAAACAATTTTATAAGAATACAAACAAGAGAAAGAACTGTGCTATTATTTGTTTTAAAAACTTTTATCGAATGTATTTTTTTTTCTGGAAATAAATGAAAAGTACTTAAGATTAGTAAAAATTCATTTAAAAATAAAAAATTATTTTCATTTAAAATACACATTTTGCTAAAATCATGAAATGTTACACAGCAGTCAAATTGCTTTACAAACTTTTGCAAGCAATAAAATAACTTTTCTCATGAATAACTGAATATAGAGTACTAAAACAGATATTCCCAAACATTTTGTGTCACATAGGTCCCCCCCCCCCTTGCCACATTTTTCAGTTTAGGGTAGACCATTACTAACCTAATATTGAATTTTTGCAAATTTACTAACTTAAATATCTTTTTGAAAGCTGGTATAGAGCTACTTACTTTAAAAGATTTAAATTTCTAACTGTCGTGAAGTGTTTAAAAAAAATTTAAAACACACATTTATTAATTAAATTAAAATTTAATTTATAACAGAACAACAAACAAATACTTTTAATGGGAGGGATGAATCTGGTGCTTCTAAAATTGCTGACATCCATTTCTAAACTTTACTTTAGAATCTTCATTAGTGCCTATTCCATAATAGTTAATTCTGTTAGTACCTATTCCTCTGGTAATATAACACTTGGGTTTTTTTTTTTCAGTGTGACCATATTAATTGTGTGATATACTGTGGTATTACTATAGTCAAAACATTCTTAAATATAGTTTCAAAATCTGAATAAACGCCATTTAAATGTTGAACATAGGTTAAAATATCATTTTTCTGACAGATTGTCTGTGACAAATTGAGAAAATGGGAAAATTCAAGGCATACACTATTATTCAAGGCATACACTATTCAAGGCACACCCTTGGCTTAATTTTGGCAAGAAATGCTGAATGGTCCTTGTAACTACAAATTAACCTCATTAAATTTAGTAATTAAATCTGTTAAGTAGGTAAATCTTGTTTTCAACTTGATTAAATTTTCTTTTAACACTAAAGTCATGATCTAGTTTTATAAGAGCCACTATAATAGACCCCCAAATTATTTTTTTGCTGACGAGGACCCTGGGGATAAATATAGACCACTTTGGGAATCACTGTACTAGAACTTTCATATATCAGTGGAACTTTACACAGTATGTTTAATTCAAAGTGAAACATAAAAAATATATTTTACTTTTTACCTGTTGAGTACTTTTGATACATTTTCAATTTCATATTCAAAAGTTTCTGGGGAGAAAAAAATCAAATATTTTTCATTTAACATATATGGAAGCTACAATAAATTATACTGATACTTAGCATGAGTGGTATATTGCACACTAAATATTACTATGAAACTGAAAATTTTAGAGAGAAAAATAATTTTAAAAATTTTATTTGTATTCCTTCTCTCTCATATGAATTTATTATTAGTTAATTTGATATCTTAGTTAACATAGATAACAGTTAAATTAACAACAAAAGTCTCTAACATTGTTCATACTGAATTAATCTATATGAATTAAACAACTTCTTTTATCTTTCACTCAAGACTATATCTCTGGTATTGTGTATCTTTTACATTCAATCTTGTCATGCATATAACAAGAGTTATGCAAGAATACAATAATAATGCATAAACTACTCAGTTCATAAAAAATGTTTGATCAGTAAATAAAAAAAAATACTGCTTTTAAAAGTACATATTTAAAGATAAATGTCTCTCAAATCAATGAAATTGTACTTTTTCACTTTGTATTTTAATTCATTTCATTTTATATTTTAAATTTTCAAAAAAAAAATGTTCTGTCAAATATCTACACATTAAAATGAGAAAATATACATAATATATTTTGTAAAGTATACATTCAAGTTATAATAATTTGCTTTATGGCTTTAACAAATTTTAGGCTTAAAAATCAAAACAACCTTTCTATTAACTCTAGTTTCATTAGATATGACTTAAAATAAAAGTGTACATACCAGATCTGCTATTTATAAAAATATAGGATTTTCTTTTAGTAAAATCTGGTATCACAGTCAATGCGCCATGATCATCAACTTGTAAGAAACATAAATCCATTTCTTCCACATTAGCTCTATAAATATGCAGAAGAAAATTATATGATTTTTTTTTGTTTAATTTAAAATGATTTACTGTAAACATTTATAAAACTTCCAAACATGTTTTCTAAGTAAGAAATGATAATGAATGATCAAAACTACCTCAATTGTATGATATTATGGAATTCAAAAGTTCTGCAAACAAATTTATTACACAATGAAAATACTTATAAATTAATAAGAATATTTAACAGGATTTTTAACAGTTTATGAAAAAGTTATCATATATATATATATATATAATCAAAAATTCTCTACAAGAGAGATAATATATATATATATATATATATATTACATACATAATTGAAAAGTCTATGATAAAACCTTTATATTTTAATTTTTTTTTTTCCTTTTTGTCTGAATATAGCATTAAAAAATGAAAAAAAATTATTTTATTTTGTATAAGTCAAATTTTTTACATGATTCCATTTAACTCATTACAGTGAAAGCAGTTCCTGAGATTTTCCAGCTGTGTGATATGTGTATTATTATTTATATAATACATGTCTGTGGACATGGAAAGTGAGAAACAGTGTCATATTCTTTTTGTAAAATAATCGTTAACATTTATCCAAAGAAGAAAAAAATTAAGCCTTTGATTTTAAGTTTACTCAGAATTTTGAAAAATATGGTAATTTTGATATCTAAAATAATCTTTACTATCTTTTTCATTTACTTTTTAGATTGATTCTTGATCATCAATAACTAATATGTGAAAAATATTAAAAAATTTTTAATGACTTAGATTTAGCTTCAAACATTTTGTTTTCATTATAATTTAAAATCTCAATATATATTTACCCATCTTCAAAAAATAAAGCAGCCATAATAACCATAGATTGGCCTATCGGTACTGGGGTTTCTTTTACATTAGTTTTTTCTTTCACAATTCTTTTGATGCTTGAAAATAATGGTTTTTGCCTAGAAATAGAAAATCCTTAATTATATTTTCTGAACAATATTACAAACTCAACATTTTGAAAAGAACAAAATATTTAATATTTTAATATACCATGTTTCAAGATCTTTAAAATGTAACTTGGTTCTGGGCTTCAATTTACTAATTTGATTTTCAAGATGATTCACTTTTGATTCAGGATAAGTATGTGACTTTATATTCTGTAATAAAGAAAGGGTATATAACAAATGATTCACAACTATTTTTTAAAAAATGTTTCACACAATGATTACTTAAAATATTAAAGAAATTAAAAAATAATATTTTTTTAGTGATACATTATTTGACAATTTTGATAACAAGAGCTTAAAAAAAGACTATCAAACACAGAATACAAATTTTCTCTGAAATGTTAAATTTTGAAAGATTAAATATTAACTTAGTAATCCTTTAGGCAAAATAGTTTTTTTTTTTTTTTTTACCAAAGCTACTTTAAACATTTTAAATATAACCACTACTTATATGGAAAAAGTATACTCATCCAATAAGCAAATTATTAAAATATTCTTGCGTATGTATTACAAAAAATAATCTGTTGAGCCTTAAACAAAAAAACTAATATATTGATCTTTCTTTAATTGTATCTCATATCATTACAATTATTTAATAATGAAACTTTTATTCAAATGGTTCTTTAACAAGAGTTCATTAATCAGTATTTAATTGAGGATTAAATAGAAATTAAATCCTTAGTAAAAAAGTTCTTTAAAAAAACAAGTTATTTTAAATCTCTCAAAATAACGTATGTAACAAAAAGTAATTCATGATTATGGTCATTGTGCTTTACTACAAATTAGTACTTTTCCGTTAGCCGAGTGCAAGCAAAAAATCGCCAAATAATGTAGAATTCCACCAAATTTCTTACAACCATAAGAGAATGTTCGTTTGGGGCTATGTGCTCAATTCACTGAATTCATTTAAAACAAAGCAAGTTTTCCCTTCTTTCTTCTACCTTAATTTTTGTTTTAAAAAATGATGAAAATTTGGGATTTAACCCACAACTGAAGAAGATGCAGTCTCTTTTTTTTTCAAGAGAAAGGTATATTGGTAAAGAATGCAACATGCAATCAGAATCATAAAATGAAATTGTATTTTTGTGATAGAGTATGCTGGCAGTGCAATCTTTCAACATTTAATTAACAGCTATTAATTAATATTTGTTTATAATTGAACGCTTTTGACTTTTATTCTGTTAACTGTTTTGTCATTTGCTTTGATTGGTGAATTGGCTCACATTTGGTTCACAATTGGCGACATTTGTGCCTGGCTAACAGAAAAATAGCTACAATTTTAGAGTTTGAATAACTGCCTTTCATAGTAATAAGTGCAACAAATGTAACCATATGTATATAATTTTTAAATGTGCACTGTAAAATTTTTTTGAAAAAAATTTTAATGCTGTAAAAAAATTGTATGGTATAACATTTTTCGTACTTCATAATTACTAAAAGTATACTAAATTAAGATTAAGTAAATAACTCCAAAGACAAATGAGTTTATAGAATACTTCAAAGTCTATACCTTCAACTGAGATGAAAGTATATCAGCATCATTATAGGAAAAGAGACATATAGTAACAGAATCCTTTTTGCTAGAAGTACCACTTTCAACTTCAGATGCATCCTGAAAGCAGAATTTTAAATATATATATATATATATATTGAATCATATAAAAAATTATTTAAAAAATGGTCTGAAAGTTATGAAGGGATAGTTTGAGATTGCAAGATAAAGCATTAATAAAACAAATAAGAATGATATGAATAGTTCAACAAAACATATTTTAATTTTCTCTAACTTTTTAATTAGCATCCATGAAAATTTGCAAAATTTATGATGTAAGTTATTTATGCTTTAATATCAAAGTTATTATCTTTGGGAGCTTCATGTCAGATAATGTTCCTGTCGAAATGAAAATTTGAGTTCTGATTCCTCAAAATATTAGTATGGAAAAATGACAGATGCTATATATTAGTTTAAAGGTATTTATGTATAAGGTATTCCTATGATTAAGACAGAAAGTTAGAAGAGTGAGTCAATTAAGTGTTTTCCACAAAATCTAAATAAGGATCAAAACTACACATTGTAAAAAATAAAATTTAAATTTTACTTAATCAAAATAATAAAGTCTGTTCCTTCATAATCATGAGTCAAGAAACTTAATTACAAGATGGTAGGCTAAAATTCAAATAGCCCTTATACAGTTCTAGAGTGATATTAATTCCAACCAACAAAAAGATTTACTTATAAATTTATATCTATAATATAACAAAATCTAAAGAAAAAATAATTTATAAATAAAATTATCAGAATTCCTAGACATTTTTACATAGAAAAAGAACATAGGAAAAGAACAATAGAATAACAAAATGTCAAGAGAAAAATATTGCATAGCTTGCATATGAATTGAAATAAATATTTAATTTGAAAATTAAAACTGTAGTGGAAAAATTATGTAAACTTTACAATTTTTAAATGCTTACATATAGATGAAGGAAATTTACATTTTTTTTTATTATTGCAAAAAACAAAACAAAAAAATGTGTACATGTGCACATATTTCTTAACTTCTTAAAGCATTTAATGAAAATAAAAGTTACGCTTACAGTTTTTTCCACTTTTTCTTGCCAATTGAAAATTCTTTCAGCTGATATAGTTGTAGCTTTCATTAAATTGACCAACTCAAGTTCATTTGAATCACCAAAAGCAAGAGAATCCTTCTCAGTGAAGCATGCATTTGCTATTTTTCTTACTTTTATCCTGAAAATGATGTACAAAAAATATGTAATGTAATTGTTTTATAAATGTTGAATAAATCTCTTTAAAAAATTATCTAACTATACTCAATTATTAAAGATAATTAAAATAATAGTTCATTCTATTTCTAACTTAATCATGACAATTGAATATGTTTTTCCAAATGCTGTTTCAATTCTGATCAACTTCAATTCTGATTATCTGTAATTAAAACAGTAATTTTAAGTATAGAGTACTTGTACTATTTTTATATGTAAATGTGTATAATGTAACAAAAGTTATGACTTATTCTCCTACAAATGTATAAACTTTCTTCCACTCACAAAGATTATATAAATTTAAGGTGATATTTGACAGTTTTTGCATAAACATATTGAATTATTCATTTATTAGATATTTGTCATAATTATTAACATAATGCACAACTTTAAAAAAAATAGTAACGAACAATCAATTTTGCTTCTTTTTTTTTTCTAAGATTTTTTTTCTTAACATATTAATGAAAAAAGAACAGAAAAAACAATTTGAATAAAAAAAGAACATCTTATTAACAATAAATAATCAATGAAGGAACACATTAGATTGATTGAAATTATAAACACAAAAACACACCAATAAATGTTCAAAGTTAATTTATCTTTTAAAAACATCATAAAAGTAGATTTTAACAATAAAAGGCAAAAATTATGTCATTTTAATTGTAAGTAATTAATTACTTATAAAAACTTATAGTCTGCATTGACACAGCAAAAGAGTGGCTACAGAAAAACTATTAATTATCAATTTAATCATAAAAGAGCAGCACATATTTAGCAATCAAAATATATATTTTAAATTTAAAAAATATACATTCAGTGGACCTCAAAAGTGTTCGTACACTTGCAATTTCTGATAAAATTTAATATTTTTGACTAATAAAAATTAATATAATGGAATTGTAATTTTCTTATGATATCTGCCACTTGTTCTTAATAGAATGGCAAAACCAATTTTTTAAAAATAGTATAACTATTATTTTTGAAAATTAATAATCAAAAAGCTACTGAAAAATTATGCCACAGAAGTCTTCATACACTTAACAAAAATCTCAACATTGCTTTGAATATTGCATATTTTTCTTAATTTAGTACTTAGTAGGATATCTTTTAGTGTCACAACAACATTTAATGTCTTGGTATAGATTTAATCAGTTTTTTGTAATTTTTGCATCGATCTTCCTCCATGCTTCTGTGATTATTGTTTTTACTTCTCATTATGTGTTTATATATATATATATATATATATATATATCATGTTTTCATTTTTTTTTTTAAATTCTCCCTAAATAAGTTTTACTGAGCTAAGTAAACAGATTGAGGAGGTGTTTTCAGAATTTTGGGACAGTTATAGAGACACCAGTGGCGTACATTAAGAGCAGTGCACTTGGCGTCATTATTCTGTTAAAAAGTAAAGTCATCTTCAATATCCAAATTTTGGGCAGATAATTTAAAATTTCTCTTTAAAATAATTAAATAGAGCTCATGATCACAATACCATCAAAAAATGCCAAATTACCTAATTTTGAGGCCGATTTACACCCCGATGCAAGAGCATCCCCACCTCCATGGTTTAGCATGGAGGTGGAGGAGTTCTTGTTCCATGTAAATTCATGGGATTAAATTCCTCATTTTTTCATTTACATACTATTATATGGCCATCAGAACCAAAAATGTTAAATTTTCTGTCATTCCAATCAATTTGCTGTCAATTTTGAATTTTCTGAAACTTAATCCCAAGAATACAGTTGGATCAATGAACCATGGAGGTGGAATTGTTCTTGTGTGGGGTGCGAATCGACCTTAAAATTAGGTATTTTGGTATTTTATGGTGGTATTGTGAATCATGAGCCCTATTTAAATATTTAAAAGAGAAATTTTAAATTATCCGTCCAAAATTTGGATGTTGAAGATGACTTTATTATTTAACAGGATAATGACTCCAAGCACACTGCTCTCAATCTATGCCGCTGGTGTCTCTATAACTGTACCAAACTTCTAAAAATACCTCATCAATCAGTTTATTTAGCTCAGTAGAACATATTTGGTGAGAATTTAGAAAGAAAAAAAAGAAGAAGAAAACATGACATATAAACACATAATGGGAAGTAAAAACAATAATCACAGAAGCATGGAGGAAAATCGATGCAGAAATTACAAAAAACTGATTAAATCTATACCAAGATGTTTAAAAGTTGTTGTGGACACTAAAAGATATCCTACTAAGTGCTAAATTAAGAAAAAAATACAATATTTAAAACTATGTTGAGATTTTTGTTAAGTGTACGAAGACTTTTGTGGCATAATTTTTCAGTAGCTTTTTGATTATTAATTTTTAAAAATAATAGTTATACTATTTTTAAAAAATTCGTTATGTCATTCCATTAAGAACAAGTTGCAGATATCATAAAAAGTTACAATTCCAATAAATTAATTTTTATTAGTCGAAAACATTAAATTTTATTGGGAATTGCAAATGTACGAACACTTTTGTGATCCACTTTATATAGAAATCATAATAAACAGAAATTAAAAATCATTTATGACAAAAATCTAGGGAACCAAAAATGTATAAATGATAGAGTATTTCCCATAAGACCAGAATAAACACACTATAAAATAGAATTTTTTACAATTTTTAACTCTCCCTTTTTAGCTTTGCAAGTGTTTATTATTTTGGACATTAGCTTTTGACATCATGATAAAATGTTAAAACTCTTAGATTTGCTTTTCTCATCTATTTAAACTTTTATCTTTGGTTAAAGTTAATTTAGAAGTGCATATGGCATATACATATGTTTGATCTATGATGACTGATAGTTATCCCTATCCGATTGTGACGCACATGTTTAAAAATACTGAATTATCAATATTTACTGTATGTTATTTATTAGAAGATATTTGTCATAAGTCTCAATATAAATAATGAATTTTATTAGAAATAAAAATCAGAGCAACTTAGGTATTATACCATTGACAAATTTCTCAAATGAAAAGATGTCACCAAATGCCACAATATTCAGTCAATAGTGGAAAGCTGCTCACACATATATAAAAGAACAATTTTATTCATGCATGTGATGACAATATTTGGTGATGTTTTTTGATTAGACAAAATTGGTCAACAGTATAATACGCAAGTACCAAAACAACATATATTATATATATATACATCAGATACTTCACTTTTTACCTTATCTTTAATATTTTTCCTTTTTTTTTCCCCATTACATTATGCAATATCTTCAAAAACATTTCCAAGCAAAAATCAGATTATTTGTTATTAATGTTTTACATTATAGTTTGAATAACTTGTCATTCTTTTTTAGATATGTATTTTGCCTGAATTACGCTTTCAAATGTTTCTCCAGTTCTACAAATACATTTTCCAAACTTAGTTACACCCTTTTTTATTATAAAGAAAATGTGATCAGCAATAATTAGTACATAAAATATGCTTGCATATTTTGCTGAATATATGCAGAAGGAATAAAAATATTAGCAAAATCTTGGATCATTTATAATGTGCTCTTCCAATAAATGACTTAAAAACAACTATGAATCAAATGATTACTATCAGCTGGAATATATTAAGCAATGGCAACATGGGTTCATACCCAAGGTGTCAAATTTTGAGAAATGGCACTTTTTATTCACGATAGTTTGATATATATTAATTAAAAGAGAATTTCAGTTCAGCTTGATGCTTTGAATTCTCAAAGAAAACAAATTCAAATGATGAAAATAAATCTATATAACCCAATTATTTACAAATGCAATATAAATAGAAAATGTCATACAAAATTAGTGCATGAATTTTCTTAAAAATTTATTAAAAATGACTATTTTAAATAAAGAAATTAGGTATTTGGTGTCATGAGGTCCAAAGTAGGGTTTGGAGCCCCGGGATTAATATAACTAATCCCAGGATCTAATTCTTTTTGTCTGAAATACAATTTGAAATTTTTTTCAAAGTATTGTGAATCTGGTACTACATTTATTGCATCTTATTTACTTGTTTTGTACTGTTTGCGTTTAATGTCAGTTTTCTTACATGTTGAACCTTGAAGGCTTCAAGGTGGATGTCTACGTTGAAACGTGAAATTTGATATGTTTTCTCTTATTTTCTTCTATAACTTTCTCCCCATCACGAATTGGGTAAGAAAATGGACATTTTGCCTGCCCTCAGGATGTCAACTAAATTGGACAGAGGCTATTAGAATTTTTGGAAGATATCTAGTAGAGTTTTCAGCCCCATGATTTAATTTTTGTCTAAATTATATTTAAAAATTTTTTTCTCATAAAAATTTTCTAAGAATTTAATTTTTTAAAAATTTATATTTTGTTTATGAAATATGTACGTAGAATTTTTTTGTGCAATTATAAGTGCTATAGGTAAAAAAAATATATGTATGCACAGCTCTCATTTCTCGTATGGGAGAACGTCGCACAGATCTAAGTGGCTCACTGCAATGCTTACACAATAATATAAGCAAGATCTAAGAATAGATTTTTTTCACAGTACCTTAATCAATTAAATGCCGTTAATTAATAGCAGACCTGCTTGGAAGACTTGATACACTTCAAATCCCATTGCATTACTAACAGCTCATGCAACTGGATCTTCAATTTAAAATGAGATAACACTTGAAATTGATTCACATTCTGATTCAATAACTGGATCAATTTATACATACAAAAACCATTAAGTGTAGCAGAAGAACTAAATAAAGTTATCAAAGAGGTATATGCACCAATGCAGTCTATTAGATTTGAGACACTGTCATCAAAAATTCAAAAAGGAATGTCTCTTTTATGAAAAAGAAGGGAGACGTGGTGACTACCTAAAAAGAACATACTCCTATTTAATGATGATAGTACCTACTAGTAAAGAATCTGAACGTGCATTTTCTTTTGCAGGACAATTTGTAACAAAAATAAGAAGCTGTTTCAATGATAAACGAGGAGCTGGACGAGCTGTGTTTTTATAAGCTTATTTACAGAAACACAAAACATGAAAAATGCTTTTTTTTTAAATTTAATTTTTTACTATTTTTATTTGTTTTTTATGATGAATTAATTTTTTATTTGTTTCATTAAAATAATATTTAATCAATTTTTAATTATATTTTCAGTTTTATTATGCAATTTCAACTATGCTAATATGTAACTATTTTTAATAAATAGTCCAATCCTAATCCCGAGACCAGTCCCGGGATCTGGATAATGTAATCCCAGGATTGCAAACCTTAGTCCAAAGATTATTTTGTCAAATGTAGGCAACTAGTAATATATAAATTTCATTAGGATAAGAGTTGCAGTGAGGTAAGCAGGAATTTTCACCTTGCCCACGTATGCACAAAATATAAATCCAGTCCTGTGGGCAATTGTACAATTACATGTTAATACTCATTACAAGGATGATTATGTATTTGTATATACAAAATAAAAATATGTAAAAAATAAACAAGTTTTGAAAGAAAATTATAAGAAAGCCCAAAATTCTGAGGTGTATTAATATAAAATCTTCACCTGATGAGATGAATCATGGCTACATCAATGAGAAAAAAATTATCTGGAAGCACATAAAACAAATATTGTTGAAAAATAAATTTAAGAGACTCATGCAGCGCAAAAGATTAAGAATCATAATTAAAAATGCAAATCAGGTAAAAATGATCACATATTTTTTTTTTTTTTGAAAAAGTTACTTAGCTTTGTGTATTAGTAAAATATGAATATCACATTAAAAAAATATTTTTGCATTAATCAATTTAAAAGTCTCTGGTAAAGATATTCTTTTCATTCAAGTTTCATGTATTTGTGCATTAAGCTATTTTATTACACTAGAATGAAAAAAAGGTTACTTTATTTTCAAATTTGAAATCTTGTCGTCTGTACGATACACTCCGACAGGCAGATCTTCACAGAGAGCATTTTCCATATTCAATGTTCAAAAATAGCAGAAGTTTCAGAATTTTGTCAAAAAAGAGAAATAACTTCTAGTTTGAGGTCATTCTGATATTTTATAATTTTTAATATGCAGATAATAGAGTTCCTTTATAAATGAATGGAATTGTTTACGACCATTATTTATGAATATTATTCACTTCTTCCGGCAGTATAATTTTAACAATAAATAAGTTCAAGTGTAGTTGCTATGGTAACATTCTAAAGCTCATTTTGTTGCCACATTCAGCATCAAAGAACTAATAGTACATTAATTTAATGGGATTAAAAAAGCAGTTAATCAGAGTAACACAGTGGAAAACATTGGTAATTTATTTCAAATCTCACTTGTCGTACAAAAACGATTTGAGTAAAAATTCCCTTTCTGATGAATTTTACAAAGTCAGGGGTCCATAATTGTTGGTGGAGAATAATTAGAATATTTAATTTTAATATTTTATAAAAACCTTAAAAAAGCATAAATGTTAGTGATTTTTTTTTAAAATTCTAAGATTCTTCCATTTTTAAATTTTATTATTTATTAGCCTATTGAAATTTCGGTCCATCAAAGTAACTCTTTTTATCGTAAAATATTTAGTAAAATTCTGTTGAAAAATAAATCTCAAATTATTCTTAAAAATTGTTCAATAATTCTATGAACCGTCTATTCTTGTAAATCAACATAATCCACTTTTTGTTAAAATGAAATCTTCATATGGAAGGTGAAACAAAAAGTAACTAGTATCGAAAAAAGAAACTACTCTGTGAAAGCTAATTCCGTTCTTCGCCGAGAGTAAAATTGATTTTCGTAAGATTTACAATCTTTGAGATGTTAAGAGGTAAATAAACATTGCCTTTGAGGTCGAATGAGAGTTGGAGAATTAAAATATCGTAATGGCTAGTTACCTCGGTTTAGATAAAGTTAAACGAATTTTTGACATTGTAAAGGCAAATGGAGGTCTATTTAGATCTTTATTGACTATATATAGGTAAAAGTATTTTTTGAAAGAGATATTATATTATTATTATTTTGAAAGGGAAATTATGTTATATTTTTTGACATGCAGTAAATGTTCTGTTTTCTCTAAATTTATTACATATTTTTTTTGTTCGAATTCCCGTTTTTGGAATGAAAATGAATTCTAAAGAACATGTTAAGTGTTTGTATAAATTCGATAATATTGTGAATTATATGAAGGATAACCTGGTAAATATTTATTTTCTCTATAAAGTAAAAGCGACCTTCACGTATTTAACTGATCCCCCCCCCTTCATGGAAATTATGTAAATCTAAAACGATCTCCTTTTTTTTGTCTCAACAAACAATCACATGGTATGTGAAAATCATTAATTTCTGTAACTTTATTCCCCCTCCCCCTTGCAAGAAAATTTTAAACAACTTTTATTCTGTTGTTTCAGTTACTATATAATAAAAAAAATTAGTTTTTGTGTGCAATTTGAAATAAAATCAGTTTTTACTAAATGGGACTCAATGAAATGACAATATTTTGTTATTTTATTAATACTATTTTAGTTTTTGCATTTAGTATGGGTATTACATTTTGTAAAAACTGTGCATTAAATTAAATAGCATACTTGTTAATTTATTATTATTCTTTTTGTATATATGTTATTTATAAAAGATCATATTACATAAATGAGATTTATGTGCAGTGGTGTAGCTAGGTATCCACAAAGGCCTAGTGCTAAAAAAAATAAGGGCCCAATCTTGGTAGAATTTTATCAAGTAAAAATATATGAATATTTCAAAGATACAAATTTTGAACACTACCTTCTCTTTCTTGGCATTGTTTGCACTTAAACGCACCACTGAGTCTCTATTTTTTATCCCTAATTTCAGTTTTATAATTTATTCAATGCATTTCATATGTACTTTAATACATACTGATGTTAAAAGGAAGAAGAAACATGATGCTATGCTACAAAATGTCGTTGGGGAATCCTTGGCTATTTATTTAAGAGGGCTTAGAGCTACAAAATGGTCCACCGAGATGGATAAGAAATGATACCAAAAATATGCATGAATAAGAAAATCTAATACAATATTCTTATGATTATTTTTAAAAGAGCAGGGGGGGGGGAATTGCATCAGTGTATTGCAGATATGAGAAGATTGCGAAATATTGAAACAGGAAACTAGCTCCCTGTGAATCATATTGTTATTAACCCTAGAATGCTACCCTTTGAAAAACTTACGGGAATGGTACTCATTCGTCTCCAAGAGGATATGAGTTTTGGCATGCTTGAAACATAATTTAAAAGTATACAACGTAAAAATTATACTCCATGCAGATGATTTCATGGCATCCAATCTTTACGTAAACAAGAAATTGAAATTTATTTTCGAAGCAGTTTTTACACATATCAGCAGGATGCTTTCCTCACATTGCTCTGGAACATAATAAACAAAATTTGTATGTCATTTTGAGCAACTTACATGGGCAAAAAGCACAAATTTTCCTTTTTTATAGTTTCCAGTTGTTCAGGTTGCTCGATGTTCTACTCCAATTTCAAAAGCTCACAGATAATTGGCCTTGTTTATTGGGGCAAAGTGGATACATCAGACGTTTCTTCAACCATGGCAAACTTTCTTCCAGATAATGATTTTTCAGATTTGCGAGCCATATTATGTACATATATAGCACGTGCATTCTTTTAAACTAATATTTATCATGCATTCTTTAAACTAATATTTATCTTACATTCTGTAAATTTGTGATTTTGGACTTCAATAAAATCTTCATTTTCCCATTTATCCTCAGAAATAATATTTTCATCATCACTTAATTCTTTTAATAATTTTCTGATAGCTTCAGGTTTACCCCAAAAGTTTTCTCTGCGAAAACATTTTGACATCGTCCCGATAATGCAGGGGGGAAAAACTAAGACAGATTCTTAATTCCAAATGTTGCTGCTTCCCATTCGTCTCTCAGACTAACATTGTTCTAAAAGTGCTATATGCGAAAATATCTTGAGAAAAAGAAATATCCTTATCTATAGTAGCCAAGGTCCTATGAAGATACTGAGTCGCACATTATATTTCATGTTTTTTTGGAGGGAGAGAGTATAAGGTTATTTGTTATAGGCATAGTTTGCAAGATGAATGGGTAACCTTCTAGGGGTAAAAAATAGATTTAAATAGGAAGGAATTGCCTCTAATGTTGGTTTTTTAAGATGTTATAGTAAGCATGGTAAGATTTTTTATGAAACTTTCATGTAACAGTTTATAGAAAAATGAAAAAAATAAAAAACTTTTCAATAAGTAAAGTTCACAACACTAAACAAACAACAGGAAAAATTTAGGGGAATTCCCCACATGTTCAAAATTACTTTTAACTGAATTGCCATGATTATAGTTATGTGTTGGAAACTTTTATATTTATATCTTATATTTGGGAGAAATTATTGCAAGTTCAGCTTGATTCATGTCAGGGTCCAAGGACCCCCCTTATGCATGGCACCGCCTAGCCCATTGATTGCTACTTCCATGTTTATGTGATTTAATTCCTGTGAAATCATAATATAATTTTTAATAAAAGTTATACTTTTGAATAATGTATAGTCTTATTTCAGAATTGTATGTCATTCATTGATAAAATAAAATTGCATGAGAAAATTTTTGACAGATATGTAATAATCCTTGTTAATTATAGAAAAGCTTTCATGATATATATATACAACTATTTACATGTGTGTGTTTGTATTAGTTTAAAAGCTTTCATGATTATTATATGATTTTGCTATTAATATTTATTCCCTTTAACAGAACTGATGAACTTAAAGTAGGCACACTTGTTGGTATGGATAAATTTGGGAACAAGTATTATGAGAATAAAATGTATTTTTACTGTAAGTAGCATGTTGTATATTTATTTCAATTTCTGAAACTTTTTTTTAAATGATATGACTTTCTTAGAAACATATGCTTCATTTAGAAAAAGTGCTAACAAATTTTATTCAAAAATTTAAATGGTACTTACATATTATTGCAACCATATTGATGACATTGTATGAAATGAAGCACATGGTTACCAATTCAGCACATACGACACACAAAAGTTGGGTTGCCAATTTGGCGAGTTATCTTGAACTTTAACACTGTTGCAAAAGTACGTAAATATCATTTAAACTTTCCTTGATATGAATTGTTTGTTCAATTCTGATTTAAACTCAAATATTAATATATTTATTAATTTTATTTTTAACCTATATAGGGTAGTGCATCTTGTTGTATAAAGCATTTAATAGATGTATAGTTTTTTGGACATAAATTCTAATATCTCTTAAGTGTTTATAAATCATATTCATTTTTTCATGCAATATACAAGTTAATTTACTATAATTTGGTATTGTAGTATCTATCGTAAAATTATGTAACTTCTTGATAATTGTGTTCAGCATCAATTACAATAAAAGAATTCTCTAAAACAATAAGTGTAAATGTTTTCTAAATTTTAAAGTTAGACTTTTAACATTAATTATATAAAGATGTATACCAACAGTAAAAAAACACTTATATTTTATTCATTTTCATTTGAGTTATTTACTACTCTTTTAAGATCAAAATTTGGTATGATCAGTTATTGGAACCATAGATTGGCGATTACTTTTCCAATTGTTGTCAACACAAACATCGTCAGTATTTTCTAATAAGATAAATTCACCAGAAACATAATATTGGAATTAATAACTAAATTAATTAAAAAGTTGGAAGTTAATTTTAGGATTTCATCAACTTTACCTATTTATAATATTAACAATCAGTATAAGCGAAATTTAGGGCATTTTCTGTATGTTGCCAAGTTTCACTGCAAGATTCCTATGAGTACTAAGTTAACAGAAAGAGAATGACACTAAATTCAATTTAAACATTATGACTGACCATTTTTGAAGATATCGATTATACCCATTTTCTATTTGTTACCGTCTTCGGCTTCACAGCTTCATAATTACCTTTATTACTTTGAAAAATACCCAAAATTTATTTTATCTCATATACTATTTTTATAAGCATTTCAAATTAAAATAGTTCTTGTGGTATAGTAATTTCATTTTAGGTTTTTTAAAAGTATTAAATATTTGTAAGCTCAATTAAATTTTTATGATTTGTCTGAGAAAATATTAAAAAAATTATTAAAAATTTACTTGCTCTTAGAATGTTATGTTGTTAAATTAATTTGCTATTGTGATGTTACTGTAAAATCACAGAAATGAATATTGTACTTATTTTCCATATAAAGCTCGAAATCGTTGGGTTGACTATACTGAAGCTGTGAATTTAGATTATGATGGAAGTCAAGTTCCACCTGAGTGGTAAGTTTAGAAATCAAAATTTATTTATGTTTCTGTAAAATTAATAATTTTATAATGTAATTACATTGACTCAATGACGTAATGGAGAATATTAAGCCCCCCCCCACACACACACACAAAGTCAGGTTTTAAACCCCAAACTGGATCTTACAAATGGTACGTACTTGGCATCAGTCAGACTTTGGGCCTCCTAGGGTCCTGCCTCCCCCACAATAGGGGGGTATACTTTTTGCCACTGCATTGACTGCTGTTAAATATGAAATTAACTGCAAAAAACCAGCATTAAATTAATTCTTCAAAACTTTTGATAAAAAAATTAGATTTTGATGATGTTTTTTAATTGATGGGGGCACCAAAGGTTTTGCAAACCAATATATTGTCTGGCATTTATTTATTCAGTAGAATTTTTCTGCCTTTGGGCTTTTTAATTATTTCAACAGTTTCCAGAATTTTTAAATTATGAATTTAAAAATAAATTGTTTTCTACCATTTGAGAATTTTTTTAATAATATATTTTTATATATATATTAAATATTAGACAATTATTAATTAACACCATTGCTAAGATTCAATGTGCATTTTAGATAATTTAGATTAAGAGTAGTTTTTCAATTCTTAAAGATGTACAATTTAAATTTATATACTGAAATTACAGAAGTAGAACACATACAGTCACGTATATGTAGCAAACTTTTGAAAATTTGCTTATAAATGATTTTGTATGTGTGTGTTTTTAAGTTTGCTTATTAAGGACCTTATTGCTTCTTTTTCTTTTACTATTTTTAGAAGAATTTTCAAATTGGTAAAGGATATATAAAAGGGAAAATAAATATTCAGAATACAATAAATTATTAAACAAAATTGGTTTTCATTCTCTATTTTGTTCTTTTAATTAGTTTTTAAAAAAATGAAGATTTTTTGTGATATTCAAATTTTCACAAGCCTTTAAAAAATGTAATCGTATGGAGTAATTTTTGCTAAAAAAAGTTTAATTGTAAAAATGGAAAATATTCTAATTTGTTATGTAAGATGTGATTTTGTTCAATAACAAATTTAATTGGAAAATAAGTAAAAAAGGAGAGATTATCTAATTAATCAGAATATTTTTTATCCCTTTAATGTAAATTTAAAACTATTTATGCAAAGTAAGAAGCACTTATATATATTTCTATTCTAAATTTAAATTTAATGTTTAATACATATATACGAGGGTAAGTTGAAAAATAAGTTTCCCCTGGCGACTGTGGTCAGAGTTGTGTATGAAAGTCAAAAAATAGAATGAGACATTAAAGATATGACATACCTTTATTTTTCCACATAGGTACCAAGTACATTGAGACATTTGTCATATCGCTTAATAAGCTTCAAAAAGCCCTCCAGGAAAAAATCAGGGCTTTGCATATGGAAGAAGCGTTGAACGGCTTGTTTCACTTCAGTATTGTTCCAAAGCGCCTTCCCCCAGATTTTTCTTCAAAGCCGGAAACAGATGGAAGTCGCTTGGTGAGAGATCAGGACTGTATGGCGGATGGTGTAGGCGCTCCCAACCAAGAGTTGCAATATGGTTTTGCATTGCCGTCGCCGAATGTGGTCTGGCATTGTCATCCAACAGCAGAACGCCAGATGTGAGAAGGCCAGGCCGCTTTTTCCGAATCGCCTCTTTCAATTTCGACAGGTTGTCACAGTAGCGCGTAGCATTGATGGTTCCAACCTACAAAAAGTCCAGCAACAAAACTCCTTGGGTGTCCCAGAAAACTGTGAGGAGCACTTTACCTGCAGAGGGAGTTGTCTTGAACTTCTTTTGGACAGGTGATGACAGATGTTTCCACTCCATAGATGCGGCCTTCGATTCTAGCGTGAAATGGTGGACCCACGTTTCATCCCCCGTCACAATCCGAAACAGAAAGTCATTGCCATCTTCATGGTAACACACGAGATGTTCCAGGCTGACCGCCATGCGTTGTTCCTGGTGTGTCGAGGTCAATTGTCGGGGCACCCATCGTGCTGACACTTTTCTGTATCGAAGAATGTTGTGGATGATGTTTTGAGCTCGCTCATGTGAGATTCCAAGTTCTTCCGCTACTTCATCGATGGTGATATGCCGGTTCGCTCTAATCATGTCATCCACCTTCCCGACATTTGCATCTGTAGTGGCCGTGCGCATCTGTCCAGCTCTCGGTATGTCCTCCACTTGCTGACGTCCATCACTGAATGTGCAACACCATCTCTGCACCATTTGCTTCGACATCACACCTGGCCCATAGACTTCCACGAGGCGGTTATGAATTTCTGTTCCTGATACTCCACGTGCCCATTCATAGCGGATAACCGCTCTCACTTCCTCCTTTGACCACGAATTCAAAACGCACCTTCTCTCCATACCTACCGGGGTCAAATGAGAGGCTGGTCTCCGCTTTGCGCAGGCACTGCAACAGCGCCATCTGCTTGATTTGCAGCGACCTCTACCCAATGGTGTATCGGTGACTTGCGCGTTTTCCTGCTGTGTCGCCTTTCGCCCATAGCCGTTCAACGCTTTTTCCATATGCAAAGCCCTGATTTTTTCTTGGAGGACTTTTTGAAGCTTATCAAGCGATATGACAAATGTCTCAACGTACTTGTACGAGAATAATAAAATAAAGGTATGTCATATCTTTAATGTCTCATTCTATTTTTTGACTTTCATACACAACTCTGACCACAGTCGACAGGGGAAACTTATTTTCCAACTTATCCTCGTAGTAAACATTTATGAATACAGTTGGACCTCCATTTTACAAACCTCTATTTGGGGAATTTCTCTATTTTGTGAAGTTTTTTCTGAAACCATGAACCTAGAAAACATGAATTTTTTTTCATCAATTTTCTACATAACAAACTTCTTTTTGGAATTTAGGGACTTTGTAAAAATAGAGGCCGACTGTAAACAAAAAGGGGAGAGGGGATGACTCATAGTGTGCTATACGTTTTTTCTACATATTTTTGGCTTTATCTATACATGTGTTCTAGCTGTGTATTAAAGACATGTAAGTGCCCATATAAAACCTATTAGTTAAAGTGTTATGAAATGCTGGCATAAAAATTTCAAGATGCAACATAAGGAACATGATTAATTGGAAAAGCTGTCTATCATTATTTCTGTTTGGGAATAAGATTCTAAATAAATATCTGAATAATAAACAAAGTAATGAACCAAAGTTTGCAGCTTAAAAACATGTTCACTATCTTTGATCAAGACTTGTGGTTTAGCAGAAGGAATTTTTCAAGCCCTGTATAAAAAAGAGCATTTAACAAGAGTTGAATAGAAACTTATGGTTATCTTTGATAAAAAAAGGGTTTACTTTGATGACTACAACAAAAAAAAGGCCCATTTACTATTGGAAAATGTAGAGAAAAAAATTCCTGAACCTGGTTCTGATGATGTAAAGGCATGTTTCGTCTACAACTGGAAATTAAAAATAGGGAGTATTGAAAATAAATATTAAAATTAGCTCAACATATTACCAAGAAAATGTTTTATGTCTAATATTTATCTACAGGTGGATTCCCCCCTTTTTTTTATCCCAATGATCTTAAAAACTGAAACTGCTTAATGGACAAAAGCAAAATATAAAATGATAGAAAGAAAACATTTTATTTAAAAAAAAAAAGTGAAGTAAAATATATGAAAACTGTAAAATCCGACTTATAATTAGCACTTTCAAAACAAAAATAAGTTCGAAATTTACAGGTGCACATTATATGCCAAGTTTAAAAATGAAAAGAAAGCTAATCATTACAAAAAATTAGACCTACATAGATTAGAATACTGTTTATATTTAAAAGAAATGACATAACCTAATGAACTTAAAGGATTGTAGTTCTAAAAATACACTATTTTTTTTCAAAAGCCTGGAATAATACTTCGAATCAATGGCTTCAAAACAACAGAGCATTGCACACTTGCATTTCAAGTTCCTTCATAAAAAAAGGGTCCCATTATGCGGAAAATATGCCTAAAAATTGAAAATGCATCTTGGAATTATAGCTGCGTGTTATACGCTGGACTTTATGATACATATACAAATGCACAAATATATGGGGGGGGGGGAATATATACAGCTTATTTTTCAGTAAGGTAGATGTGATTTGTGATGCAATACCTGATTTGCTTCAAATAAAACTTAAGGAACTCTATATGTAAAATTTTATCAAACAAAACCATCAGTCATACTTGAAGACTACCAGTGTATGAAAAAGTGAAAACTGATAAAATGTATCAATGCAATATATTTATAACATTCAGGATCCTTCTGCCTAAATTCATCTGATAATGCAACTATATAGATCCTTATGGTTTTTAATGAAATATTAAGCAATTTTTTTATGGAGATATCTACTGTCAGCCTTTCTTAATATTAATTGTGGTTCAGTGATATCACAAATAGAGTAAATTGTGTGGTTTTACTTGCATAACTTTCAAATTAAATCTGACCAGGCCTATGTATTGCTATATTATTGGATGAGGTCACAGAAAATCATGATTGACGCACCTCTGTACTTCACAAATGGGAGATGGCAACCAGGATGATACACTTTTGAAGACTGCAATGCATATATGTATCCTAGTGTAGGGAAGAATGTAAACAACTATTCTCCTGATTGTCCATGTTTAGCCAGGCTTTACGGTTATGTCTCATCACTTCAGATATTTATCACTTAATTTGAAATAACTTTACTGCTCTGTCATAAATTGTGTGTGAGCATACATATGCAGCTCTCTTTTATGGTAATCTTTGACACAAAATAAAGATGCTGCTTGAATTCATTCTCAGTCACTTTGGCAGCAACTATCTTTTTTGATTCTACAATTACCTTCAATTTCCAATAATTCCTTTCAATCAGATGTCACTTTTGCTCATAATTATCCTTGAGGGTGCATGTTTTACCTGGAATGCAGTTTAAAAGCTTTCAGTTGACCAATTTAAAGGTCTGCTAATCACATCTAATGCATCTTGTAATTTTGAATTACAAGGTCAGCACCTAAACAGGCATTCTACATCCGCATTAATATCAAGATTTTGAGTTAACTAATTAAGCATGATTCAACCCCTCTACATAATAAATCTTCATTTGAATCATATTTAAGCACACCATTCTACTGAAACATCTAATTTTAACTATTAATAATCAACCTTTTTTTTTAACCTAATATACATATTAAAACTAGGGTGAATTTTGTTGTTGCTTATGCCACCTGATCGACAGTAACATCAGATCAAGGTCCACGAAATTCATCGCGGCTAAGGGCTAGAATTTTACGCCTGTTGTTAGCCTAAGCTTTGAGCCCCCAAGAAGGTGACAGTGCGATTTTGCTCGGAACAACACGATAAATGGCAACACCATTCGGACCCACTGATTTAACGAGCACGTTCTCCGTTTATACTCGGTGGGAATTTGGTGGCATCGGGCATAGAACCCAGGCCTTCCGGTCTGGAGTCCAATGCTCTAACCACTAGGCAACCCACGGCATAAATTTTAAAGTATATAAATTATAAGGTTTACTTCTTATATAATAAATTACTTAATAAACTGCTTTTTGTATTATAATTTGACTGTAAATTAAATAATTTTGCCATAATGTATTAGCTGGACTATAAATCCATCCCTGAGCTTTAATGGTAAGTTCGTAGTACATAAAATGCTTCAATTCAGTATTGAAAGTTATTTTAAACTTTTCCACATGCAAAAGGGAGAGTTAAATTATTTTAAGGGAGGGGGGATGCAACATTAGCATGTATAAAAAAATTATAAGGTGTGGGTGAATGCATCACAGAGTAAAGGATAAGCACTGAAAAATGATTCGCCTATTTTATGTGAGTTATTTCAATATAAAAGATCATCATATACAAGTAGATCAGTGCATCTAATTAATATTTCATTTTCTTTTATGACAGGCATCGTTGGTTGCATTACATGACAGATGAGCCACCTACTGTCAAGAAACCTGTAGATTACAAATGGATTATGGATCATACTCCTAATTTTTCTGGTACAGATAAAGCATACATGCCTTACTCTACAACAAAGCCAAAAGTTAAGGCTTGGGTACCTCCTAAATGATTTCCATATATAATTTTTAATGTTAAGAACTGTAGCAATAATAAAAGATATTGTAATTAGTCTATGAAGAATTTTTTTATTCATATGAAAAATAAATAATTTTCAACAACCAAATATTTTAAATAGTTCCATTAATTGCTTTTTTATATTTTGTGAGTACATGGTAACTAATTAATTTTATAATTATTAATGTATAGTGGCTTGTATGTTTTTCATAATTAGAAAGGTAGAATATATAATTCCAGAAACATTGTTTTTCATTAAACTATTATCGTAGTTTTAAATTCATCCATGTATTATAAATTCTTTCAAATAATGTTTATAAATTCTTAATCAAATCTATCGTATGATTTTTGAAAAATAAAATATAATTGACTGAACTACATCAGTGAGTGAGTGAATATTAACGGTGCACTGTTAAGCTACACAAGGGCTTTTGGCGATGGACCTCGTAATTTTGAACCATGGTCAAGTGATAAGGACGACACCCGAGCTGGCACCTCCCTCTCCTAACTACCACACCAACGGGAGGACGTTTGAGTTCTAGACAGATTTAACGTGCATCGCTCCCATACATAGCGGGTCTTCAGTGGTACTGGGCTTGAACTCATGACATGCCAACCTTGACCACTTGGGAAGTGCAGAAGCAGAACTGTTAAAATCATGTTCCCAAAAATAAATGTAATTGTTGAATTTTGTTTTACTGTTTAATCAAAGAACAATTGTAATTTTGCCATAAATAAAAATGAGTTATAAATGTAAAGATCTCTGAAAAAATACATGAATATTAACTCAAATTTTTTGGAAAAAAATTTTAAGGTGTTTACCAACAACATCATTTCTATGTTTAAATTTCACACGTCTGGGTCTGTTTTTGAGCTAAATTACACTTTCAAGCTTGTACTTTATTACTGTGGATAAAATGGAAAGCTGAGTATATTTTATATTAATAACTTATCTCTCTCTATTTTAGTATGCTCTCATTGAACATCTTGGAAAGCAAATAAATAAATTTTGTTTCATTTTTTAAATATATCAACTGTGTTGGGAAACTTTAAAAACATTTTATACAAACTGAAAAGTAGTTTGACGTTTGAAATTATCATGAAACTCAATATTATAAATAAAATTTTCATGCTTTTATAAACTTTAGGAAGAATGTAACAATTAGCAATTAACATGCAAATTAGAAATCAATTTGCAGTAATTGACTTAGTTTAATCAGAAATGAAAAAATACAATGAAATTTTCTTTCTCTGCACTTATGGGATGCATTAACTGCAGAGAATTTTGTGCTTAAGATCTTATTCTCGAAACAATTTTAATACGTTGAAACCATTCTAGTTTAGATTATTTTTAACTAGCTGCAAGTACTCGGGTTTAAAATAAGGTTTTCTGTAGAAGCGTACAAAACTGTTTATTTGCATGCAATAAAAGGGTACATTTATCTTAAAGCAATGTGGTAGACAACATTTTTGGCAGTTCCATTTGGAGTGTGTAAGAAAAGATTTTTTCTGGAGCAGGCCACATAAAACTGCCCATGAGAAAAACATGGTGTCTGCGAATCTATACCAGCAATCCCAAGAGACTGGCGCTGTGACTTATTGATTGTCATGGCAAAGCAGGTACATATTGGTGTAACCGCAACAAAATTTGCACCACGATATCAAAATAACAGATTCTTGTATGTTTTATATGAAGAAAAACAGTCAAATTTTGGTTAAAAAAGTACCACTTTGACTGCGGTGACTAATACATAAGTATCAGGAAAAGCCGTACTCTTTTTTTCAATAAAAGGAAATGTTGGTGCTAACATTTTATCGCACCAATGCCAATGTTCAAAATAACTCGCCAAGTTGGCAACGCTGATTTCAAATGTGTTATATGCACTGAATTAGCAACCATGTGCTTCATTTCATGTAATGTGAATGAACATGAATTGTAGCCCAAGCACAACCGTAGATTGATCATACCACCAACATTCAGGTTAGCGAGAAGGAAAAGCAACTGCACAAACCCAAGGTCCTTACAACTGTTTAGTACCAAAATACATATAAATGTTTTTTGCATAGTTGACTCTTTAAAAATAACAAAACTAATAAACAGGAAGAAAGCAAAAATTTTGTTGCCAAGAAGTGTGCCCTGCTAGGATCCACCCAGTTAAAGTGTAGTATGGGGGGGGGGCCTTGGCGTTGTCAATTTCTTTTGGCGATCAAAAGCGATTGCCAAGCTTTCACTTAGCGGTGGGTGTCTGGATCCCAGAATGAATTCGTTATCTCACCATAATATGAATATAAAAATCGCCAAATCCAAAGGGCCCCTCTATACTACATTTGAGCCGGTCATTTTTATTGTGCTGGCCACTTTTAAAGATATTGGGTGGATCGGCTCAAATGTAGTAAGGGGAGGGGGGGCCTTTGGATTTGGCGATTTTTCTCCCAATCCACCCAATATCTTTAAAAGTGGCCAGCACAATAAAAATGGCCTTGCAAGCTGTGTAGTTGTTCCATTATTCAATCAACATGCATTATTACAAACCACAAAAGTATAAGAAATAAGCAAAAATTACACAGATACATAAATTTAATGCGGAGGCTAGGCTTTAGTATCACCCACTCACATTGGCGGGATAAGTGGTCGATTCGACAATCCAACCAAGCTTATAACTAAATCATCAAATGACTATCTGTACACTTTAACGGTACACCTTGTCCACTTTCAATCGTATAGCATGACCATTTAGTTTGAAAAAGCTGTTCTGAAATAACATCCTTTATTTATTTTGAATTTTCGGAAAAGGATAAATACATTACTACACATTAAAAGTCGACTGTTGCCAAATGGTAAAACAAAATTTAGAAAAAACTTTTTTACGACGATTTTTTTCGAAGAACAAATGAAATTCCATCACAAAGAGTAAGAAAACGAATAAATACAACCATAAATATATTTACCATAAAATGTGCTACAATGCCCCAAAAAACTAATCGAACCATTCATTTTTGCTGAGTTAAGACTTTACATGTTTGATGACGTCATATCTTCGCTTAAAAATTGAATTTTAATAAATCGCTTAAGAATTGAATTTTAAAATTAAACGAAACCTGTTTAAGAACCTTCCCCATGTAATTTTGTGTACGTGTACCAAATTTCACATTATTTGGTTGTCTGGATCTTGAGTTATAAGGGAATAGACAAACAGACAGACAACAAATGCGTCTTATATGTATATAGAAGCAACACTGAATACATCTTACAATTTTGAGCCATGGTGGATGTCTTCAGTTCTGAGATTTCACTCTTAATTTCCATGCATTGTATGAGGATTCTGCTCATTATTCAATATAAGTTTTTTGATGAAATCAGGATTCAGGCTTTTGGTATAATTTTAACATCAGCAACTGCAAGGCTTACAACCATGACTACTCGAATACTGCAATACGAAGCAACTAAAACTTAAATAATTTTGTTTTCCCCTTTGAAATTGACCTTTATATTAAAACATTAAACAGAATATTTTTCCTTGTAATTTAGCGCTATATAACTTTAAAATGAAAATATTTTTTTTAAAACTGTTTAGACATTTTTTTAAAAAAACAATGGCTCCAACTTAATAGAGTAAATGACGAAAACTAAATAAATTTTATACATTTGTGATTTCTCCAAGTTTTCTATCAAGATCTATTTTATTTAGAACATAGGTTCCCAAACTTTTTAGCCTCATAGATCCCTTGGCAGGTTTTTCAGTTTGGGGTAGACCCCCTAATTTCCTAATATTAAATTTGTGCAAATTTATCAACTTAAATGTGTTTTTGACAGCAGGTATAGAGCATTTTACTTCAAAAGATTAAAATTTTTAACTGTAGTAAAGTATAGAAGAGTTTAAAATTTAAGAAAACACATATTAGTTAATTAAGTTAAAATTTAAGTAATGCATGAAATAACTGTTACATAAAGTAACTGTGCAACAAACAAGTGCTTTTTTGAGTGAGGGAGGAATCTGGGGATGCAATAATAAACTTTCAACATTTGACATCAATCTTATCAGGGTTTAACCCAAAATATCTCCTTGGTTAATGGTGTCTAGTATTTTCTTTTTTTTTGTTTTGGAGATCGGCAAGCACACCTTCTCAATCGAAAAAACAATATAAAGCTTTCTCAAGATATTCCATAATATGGAATGAATAACAGCTAAAATTGTTGACATCGTTTCTAAACTTTACTTTAAGATCTTCGTTAGTGAATATTCCTAGAGCTTAATTCTTATAATATGTTTTTTTTTTCAAAGTGACCATATGAATTCATTATCTTCTGTGGTACTACGATAGTCAAAACGTTCTCAAACCTAGTTTCAAAATCTAAAAAAGGTCATTTAAATGTTGGCGACATCCAAAATTATGCTCCTTTAGCTTAATTCTGATAAGGCTGAGTGAAATGTAGCCCTAATAACACATTTATGCTGTCGCCATGTAACTGCAATAAACTTCATTAAATTTAGTAAATAAATCTGTTAAATAGGCAAGTCTAGTTTCCACTTGATTAAATTTCCTTTTAATATTAGTGACGATCTGGTTTAATGAGAGCCACAATCGTAGACCCTTATTTACAGCTCATGGACCCCCAAATTATTATTTTACTGTCGTGGACCCCTTACAGATCGTCATAGACCCCTGGGGGTCTATATAGACCATTTTAGGAATCACTGATTTAGAATATGAAATGTGTCCTAATATCTATCAAAGTTACATAATGCTTGTGATTATTGGCAAAAGACTGATTTTGAACTATGGTAAGGACACCTACATTAGATACCTTGCATGATATCAAAAACTAGATGAGTGAAGACTAGCCTAGTTTGGGTTAAAGGTTGCGGTTTCTCTCATTTCTCGTGACATATATTGATGAAAAAAATCTGAAATTTGCCTTCTACAAAATTCATGATTCTAAATACCAGGTTATTGTGTCTCTACAATCAATTAAAAATTTAAACAAGGGTTTTAAAATTCTACATCTTGAACATTTTAAATCTTATTTTTTCAATTGTTTTTAAAAATATCTTTTTTCTTCAGCTATCAATAAAATAAATAACAAGGAAAACACAGCAAAGACATGCACATAATCAAAAAGCTTAAAAATAATCATGATAGATTGAATTTCATTTACATCGATCTGTACTGTAAGAAAGAAAGCCCTGGCTCCACTCAATAAATTTGTACGATTTCATTAAGAGAAGCAAACACTATCGGACCAGCTAACTCATAATCTATAATCCTCTCATTTAGTTTTTTTCTTTCATATGATTAATTTTTAAAGAGGATGACGTTCTAAAGAGGGAAGAAGAGTAAGTATATCAATGCAATATGAAAATGAATTAAACCAACATTTATGTTCACTGAAAATGTGACACAGAGGCAAATTTCATGATAGTTAACATCTTTCACAAAAATTATAAATTAATTTTTAATTAAAAAGAAAATTTAACATTTGAGTACCCTAGAGTAAAGTACATAGCTAAATTAGTACATTTTAGCTTAGTTTAAAAGCTTAATGTTCACTGATAAAGTCTTCAAAACTCTTAATTCAAGGAAAATTGAAAGAAAAAATTAACTTTTTATTATAAACAGTATAATGGTTTAACAGTTACAAAATAAAATAGATTTGTGTCATTAAAACATATAACTTCAATTAAAATTTTTACAAAATATATGTTTCAAATAACAATCTATACACTGATAAGAGTAAAATGTAGCAAAGTCCATTTAATAAAACGTATAAATGATGGCACATTTTGTAGAGTCAACAATTTATAAAAATATTTCTATAGAAAATAACATTTTAATCAAAATTGGAAAGATTCAAAAATTTGAGTATACAACACAACAAAATTTTAGTAACATATAAATTCTCATCTAATGAAATACAAGATTAATATACTTTAAAAAACTTAATAACATATATACATTTTTTACAAAAAGGGCTTCACAATTTTAAACATTACATAAACATCCATACTTTAAAAAAAATCGAGCTTTTATGATACTTCAAATGAGATACTAGCTAATGAGATGAAGCAAGCAAATTTACATATATCACAATTATAACATCACAGGGATACAGAATGATACGAGCTGTACAATTAGATTAAATTTTAGATTCGTAACAAACTTCATTTGTACTTGGCACCTTTCATAAGAGTAACATGGTTTATGACCTCAAAAGAAAAGAAAAGATAGTGACATGAACAAAGTTTTTATGCAGGCGCAAATTCCAAATTGATGAATGGACTGGAAGCCATTAGTTCCACTTCTTTTTGCTCCACACCTCGGCCTATACGACACACAATGGGAAACAATGTAAATCAACACACAACTAATTTAGAGTGGTGCACAATCCAAAGATAAGATTAACAAGTAAAAAAATTCCAAACTATGCATAAAAGTATAGTTTGCTAGTCAAAAGCTGCTTATGATTTGGATCAAATAATGTTCTAGTTTATTTAAAGTATACAAATTTATTTTAGCAAACTTTCAATAAAATGATTATCATAGATATAAAAAATTAACTATGACGATGCTTTATCTTTCACATGAATATTTAAAACATAATCATCAAAACAATTATCTTAAAATATCCAAATCAACAATACTATAATAACTGAATCAATTGGATTGAAATATAAATAAGGTAAAATAGTTACAAGATAATCTAAAATGAATCAGTAATTCGATAAAATGTATTAATGTACAATGCATGTTCAGAATATTGTCTTTGAAAAGTAAGTAACACCTGCATTTAAAAATGCAAATTAATTTTTTAATTACAGAGTTACAAATGTTTAAATTCATATAAATCATTTGGTTGTGTTGCTAATCCTCCAGAGATTAATAGACAAAAGACCCATTAGACCATTGACTCAAAAGTCCAGCACAAGAAAGGGATCTGTATGGATATCCTTCCTAAAAATATCCATACAACTCAAGATATACTTGGGAGAAGTCTGTTGAACCTGACACTTTGCACAGATGGCGAAAATCATTTTTGTTTTCAGAGAATGAGAGACACTTGATGTGACCACTGGAGTAGACTGTGAGCCTGTCACATTTGACAGTTACAGCCACACAGGATCTACTACCCACATATCCATAATGAGTTGGAGGCTCCACGAAATTTTGTGACATTTTCAGCATTATTTCCAGAAAGGAAAGGGTGGAAGATTACAAGCCTCTTTAGTAGTTTGTCTGCCATTTCATTGCTATAAAGTTTGATATGAGATGGGATCCACTGAAAATAGATATTGTAGTGCAGCAATTTAAGTTTTAGATTGTATAGGATGGAGAAACTGGTTTTGCCGCTAACCAGATTCCAATTGTCAATCTGTTGGAGCAAACTACAGCTGTTGCAAATAACCTAAAAATCACTAATTCCTTTTGATCAGAATAGCCTGAAGTCTGGCATCAATGACTATTAATCCATTTCTAAAACCAAGCAGAAGTCTAGATTGTGTAATAGTCTAAAGTGGATTGAGACAATATCTTTCTTAATAACAGGAAAACTTCGGGTAAATTGGAAGTGGACCCTAGAAAGTCTCTTAAGAATTTCATTATTAGGAGTAGGGCTCTACAATGCTAGTAAGAAAGTTCTGGGACTCGACTAAAGGGCCTGTTTTTCTTTAGCCTTAGTCTATTTTAACAGTTATTCAAATACTTAAATGTTTTGTTTTATTTGAAAGTCATTCAAGTAAATTTTTCTCAGCATTCTGCAGTAGAAAAAGTGGAATTTCTAAATATATTATGAGATAAAACAATATATTTACTCTACCTTACTTAATATCATGAATCAATGATAAACACTACACTGAATCTTCACAAGTGTCCTTTTTTACAATGCAGAAATGAGTATATACTACATTTTTTTAAATGAAGGTGGTATACTACTTAATTTATATTTATCACAGGAAACTACTGCTAGAATAACTAAGAATATTTATCCACTACAATTTAGGAACAAATTTAAGCAAAATACTTTTCCTACAGAGAGTAGATAAAAATATATACATACGTTCAATAGAAAATGAAAACTAAGAATTTTAAAAGAAATTTTGGGAGACAAAATCAGTCGACTAAATTATTTTTAAACAAAGTTCTTTTAAAAATAGCTTAATGAATTTGTTTTAAGTTCAGGTACCTTTATAAAAAGAATCAAATATAATTTCTGTTAATTCTTAAAAGACAATAAGAGCATAAATATTACAAAACCATTGCTTTAAAGGATTGTGCATCACTTATATCAAGACAAAACAAAGGGAAATATGGAAGGAAATTTGCATAAACTATGAAATGTTTAGACCTTTAGTAATTTTGTTTCAATTTAATTCATACAGAAGAAATCAATCTATTAGCATATAAATGTATAATTATTTATTTCAACAATAACGAAAGAACAAAATTGCTTAAATATACCTATTCATCTTTTCAAAATGGTATTCCAATATTGTTTAATAAAAAAGTTTTTATAAGATTTTGATTTTTGTTTTAAATTAATGTTTAAAAATATTTAAAATTTCCAAATTAAAATTCAGAGATATTTTCACCTACATAAAGTATTTTAAAAACAATAAATTAATTATTAATAAGGAAATAAAATTGTTATTTTTAGTAGTATAACAAATTTAAAGATTATTCCTACATTTCAGTTATTAATTTTTTTTTTTTTTTTTAAAAAGGAAAATTCAATTTCCAAAAGAAATTACAAAACTTAAAATATATAATTTTAGTATTAGATTTCAAAACAAAATGTCTAAACATAACTAATTTTTAGTAAAATTAAACAAAAGCAGGCATAGAATTTAAAAAAATGTGATGCTAGAAAAAACAGACAGCAACCAACACCATTCAATTCCAGTGAAACATGCAAAAAGCAAAAACAAACTCACACCACATTAAAAAAAATACAGCATATCAATGATTAGTCAAGAATTTTACAATAAAATATTGTTAATTGTCATTCAGAAAAGAATGTTAATAAAATTGTCCAGTTTTAAAAAGAAAATTCCCCAGACAAAATCAAGGTCAAGAAGCATTCTTGTTAGGCACAAGTTTGTCAGAAATATAATCGAGCTTGGCAGTTACTTCTGACAAGATCTCAGAAAAAGGGCAAACATCCGACAGCGCAATGCTGTTGGGTAACCTTAAGAGTCATGCTTGCGGATGCATAGTAGTTCTGCGCCGAGCAGCATTAGCATTAGAAATAGCAGAGCGTCTGTTACGCCTATTGTAAGAATTTGATTTAATGATGGACGAAAACCCACTTGGTAAGGGGTTGTGCTCGTAGTATTCAATGATCTCCATTAATCGGGGTTCAACTTCTCCCAGCAGAGGTCTGCAAGATGGATTACCATTCCAACAGTCTTCCATTAAATGCCAGCAATTTTCATCAAACTGTGGAAGGCGTTCAGGTCTGGCTCCTATTTTTTAAAAAAGAAAATTGTATAAAAACTACAACTCAGTAATTCATTTTTTTTAATTTATAAAGTTGAACTTATAATTAGCATACAGCTTATTCCCTGTAAATATTTTATAGAACATTAAGCAAAATTACTATAACATGAAATAATTAGCAACACTAATATATAACTTATTTGCAGATATACTTTATAACTGAACATAATTTTAAATAAAATCACATTCAGATATTGATTTACTTTAAAATTAAAATAAGAAATTTGAAAAAGATTTAATTAGTTTTTCAAAATTATTAATACTTACAATAGACATTCATATTAACAGGTATTACTTTGAACCAATTCAAATGGAATTATTCATGTATAAACAAACAATGCAAACTTCCTGAATTTTTTAAGAAAAGAATTACATATTTTAGATAAGAATGAGAAATTTAAAATGAGAAAGAATTACAAATAATATATAAAATAAAAATTCTTAGAAACTAGAATTTTAGAGATAAAATTCTTTGATAAGCATATAAGCTTATAGAAAGTGAAAGAATGCAAAATTCACTTTCTAAGGGCAAAAATATACATAGTTTTTTTTTTTTAACTCCAACCAGGGACATTTTAAGGCATAGGCCAACTGGACCCGAAATTTCAGCCTCTCAGGAAGGCTTTGTCTCATTCTCAACTGAACCTCAAAAAGATCATGTTCTGAATATTTTTAATCAAATGTTATTCACAGACATTGGACTGGAAATTTTGAGCTATAAACCAAATGTCAAAACTGCATTATTATGAAATGTCTGTCTTCCATGTCTACACATCAATACTCATTTAATTGAAGGGAAGCAGTTGATTGAGTCACTTTGTACCTAGTTTGTGAGTCGCATACATTTGTTTGCTATGGGTCACTGTTAATATAAGTATTTGACAATATATGTTAGGTACTGTCTGTTTAAAAAAGGTCACAGGTGGACCTTATTTTGCGTAGAAGCCCAGGGACTGAAGAAATCTTAAGATGTCACTGATTCCAAAAATTAATTTTAAAAAGAGTGACACTCTCATCTTATTTTTTTAACACTGCACTAATTTGGTTATAAGCCAGGTGTCACTATAAAAATATAAAAACAATGAAGTTAATAATGCATTTTAAAATGGTAACTAAACTAAATTAAGTAATATTTCTATGCAAAATATTTTTAAAAAAGCAGGAATAAGGAAATAATGCATACAATTAATTGAAAACTATAAGTATTCTTTTTTAAAAACTCTTAATGAATTATTGCTAAAATATTAACCAAACACAACTACAACTTTTATCTTTTTTTTTTGCTAAATTAAATCTAATCTAGTATAATAGAACTTTACAAACAATTTTTATGACTTGTAAACTGAATAAAAACATTTAAAACTGGAAACGAGACAATATAGATATATATATATTTAAATATGGATACTTATTCAAAATAGTTTTACATAAATTATTCTTTAAATTGCAAAAATAAAAAAAATTATAATTACCTTTTTTTACAGAATTCCAAAGCTGATCTTTACTCTGACACTGTTCATATACATATGGAAGTCTTACATGATCAGCACAAATATACCAAAACAGGATTCCAAAAGCATATACATCAACACTATTGTCATATCTTCCACTAAACAATTCAGGTGCCATATGGATAGGTGTTCCCACAATACTTCCAGACATCATAGCCTCTGGTTTGCAGAAACCCAGATCAGTAATCTTTGCTCTATTATGTTTGTCCAGCTTTACAAAAGAAATTTTTGAAACTATTAAGTGCAAAGTTACAAATTATCATTCTATAACTAAGAAAACTACATAAAAAGATAAAATACATTTATTGCATCAAAACAATCTTGTATCACAAGATTACTCCTGTACTTTTTACTCAATCGGTAATTTGCTACAATTATAATAATGTTACATTTACAGCACTTTTTTAATAAACCTAATGAAAAAAAAAAGCAATCCTACCAGGACATTTTTCAGTTTAATATCTCGATGTACTAAACCCTGGCCATGAAGAAATCGAATACCTTGAACAACATCTAAAGCAATCTGTTTCAAAAAAACATTTTATACATTAGATACATTTAAAACTAAATAAAACAAAACTTATTTTGACAAGATAATAATTTAATTTAAAATATATACCAAAATATGAAGCAATACTTATTCAAACTGAAAAGCATGGATAAAATTGGATTTTAAAAACATTAAAATTGAAGAAAATAAAAATGCCTTGAACACATAATTAGTGATTCTAATATGCTTCAATTTAAAGATAGTAAGCAAAATGCATTTCTTGTTAGGTTTTTGTTAGTAAGTAATAAGCTATTTAAATTTCATAAACACACAAAATGAAAATTAAATATTTTTATCTTAAATTTAACACTATGCTGAAAATTATGAAATCTAATTTAGAAAATCTGATAATTAAACATCTGTTTTTTTTGTTAGGAGAAAAAATTCATAATTAATCATTTTTTTTATAATTAAGATTTATGTGATTTACTTGCAGTCTACTTTTCCAAGGCAATCCCATTTTTAATGCAGAATAAAGATCTCGCTGCAATCGATCCATGACCAATAATACTGCAGGAGTGCTTCCACCAGCATATGTTAAGTCAATTACAGAACCTCTAATTTGTACTATACGGTCATGTTCTGGAATACTCCTGGAAAAATACCATGGTATTAAAAATGCATTAACATTCAGCAACAACAAAAAAAAACGTATTGGGTGTCTTAATAGATACAAAATTAATATAAAATCTACATATATTTCATATGCCATTTTTTTATAGATTTTTCAAGAAATTACAATTCTAGTTTTTACACACAGAAAATTTGCATAAAACTTAATATATTTTATACAATTATCTATTGATAAAAAAATAAATTATATTATGAAATTCGAAAATTCATACATGAGAAATAAAATGTTTTTATTTGAAATTGTTAATATACTACAAGTTATAAAAATCAATGAATATATATATAAATAAAAATGTAGCCTTTTCTGCTTAAGAGGCAACAAATAACGTAAATTTGTATACTGTTTAATATAAAACCATAATTTTGATATTTTGTAAAATCTATTCTAAAAAGTATCAAATAAATAACTGGGAAGGGAAAAAAAACTAATTGTAAAAAAATTTACAAAATCTTGTAAAAATGTGTAATTTTTAAATTACGTTACTAAACAGCTATAATTTTACCTCCTTAATTGCTATATATGTATGTAAAAAGATTTTTTTTGCACACAAAAATAAACTGATTTGCAAAAAGTCTTTTAAGTACTATAGTCTAGCTTTATCACAAACATCAAATCACAAAAGGATTTCATACAAAAAACAAAACTATGGCCTATTGTCTCTTGTTCTTTAACTCCTTAAAATTATACTATAGGAATTTCTCTAAAATGTTATGCAATTCAGATATTATTCGCTTTCTAGTAAATTGAATTTATTGTTTAAATTAGTTCTTTGTTTTAGCAAATTGTATTAAATTTTAGTTTAAATTACATTAAAAAAATTTGAATGAATAAAATTATAATGTATAAAGCATGAAATAAAAACTTAGCATATCTTAAAAGGTATTAACATTTGAAAATATTTTCTTTTTATAAATAAAGGCTTTTTTAAATTCAGAACAAATAAATGATACATACAAAATGTTAAAAGAGAATTGAAAACTTATTTTATTTGATTGTTTCACAAATTTTTACTCTGAGGTTTTATGGCAGAGACAAATTTAAATCCCAATATATTCACAACCATTGTAAGTTTGTATATAAGTTTAATTTGATTTTTACCTGTCCATTTTCATGCACATATTCATTTGAAATTACTAAGATATTTAAAATTTAAGTCTAACCAATTAAAAAAGTTCTTTTTAAAATACAGAATAATATTTTTTAATTCTACTGTAGGTTTAACGTCAATTTTTTATTCACTCTTGTTTACTTAATTACACGACTTCTACAGGCACATGATTCCACGAAAGAGATTACATTATACAAATGCAGAGGTAATTAAGATGTTTAAAATATGTCATTCTTTAATAGAACTACTAGTGGGAATTCTTTAAAACTGTATTAGTAAACTAATAATTATTTTCATGCACATACCAGTACCAGTAAAATACAAGTACCCAGTAAAATTTTTAAGACACATACCTTGTATAGTAAAATTCCATAGCTAAATCATTCCAGTGTTTATCATCAGGAGGAACAACAGATTTTATTGCACAAGGAGAGCATCCTGCCCAAGAATCACATGAATATACGACGCCATATTGGCCTCTGCCAATCTCGCGTCCTATATGAGGCATTCCTTTATATAAAAAAAAATTTTATGAGTATTTCATTGCATATAGAAGCATCAATTGTTAAGTCAAAAGAAAATTAGAACAGCAGTAAAATTAACAAGCAAATTAATACAAATTTTAATCTCTAAACCTTAAGGAAAATATCAGCTTCAAATTTTATTCACTTAAAAGAAATTCTACAATAATACTAAATTAATACTGATTTCTTCTATTCAAGAAAAAAATGTTTACTTACCGTACAGAATTATGTCTCGAAGAGATGTACTTTCAAGAGCAAACTTGGCAAGTTTAGGAGCATGAAGTTTGCGAACCTGCAAAAAAAGTGACATTACATGAGAAATTCTTTTAAACACATTTATATACTTAAGTACAAAACATTTTAGTTAAAATTAATTCAGCATATTAATTTATTTTTATGTACAAAATAATGCAAATTACAGCTATTTTTGTTGATTTTATTTGGTTTCCAGGAAGCTATAGAGGTCAAAGTAACCTGCAGTATAAAGACAGAAGTTCGGAGTATAACTAACTGCCTTCATTTGAAATGTTACAGGTCTCAGCAAATACAAGATGAAATGATGGCTGTTCATGGAGAAAACAGATCATATGACACTATTGTGAGGCAGAAAAAAATTCCAAGCTGGCCACATGTACCTCACAGATGATCCAAGAAGTTGGAGACCATCCCTCACAGTTGATGCTACTCAAGAAATAAGTGGACTTTGTGGTATAAAACCAAAGAGCAAACACCCATACAGTCATGAAAAAGGCTGATATTAGTTACATCTGTGTGGGGGGGAAATTCATAAAAAGCTGCACATTTCAAAGGTGTAAGCTCAGTGCGCTCCACAATTGTGGATTTTTTTTCAGAAGACATCAAATCTTTTAAAACAAGATGCAGGATTCCTTTGATCACATGGTAACTATGGATGAATTTCAGATTTTGCAACATGATTCAAAAAACAAAGGGATGAGCAAGGATGAAACACAGCAACTTGCCTTCTTTAAAAAGACAAAGGTGCAGAAATCTGCAGGGAAGTTCATGTCTGTTTTATGGAACTATTATGAAATCATCTGAAAAGACTAGAGTAGGATCAGATCGTCATTAGTGCTTATCATTATTGCACACTAGTTAACAAATTGTGTTATGCTCACTCTAATAACAAAATGGCATAGTATGGTCACCAAAGGTACTTGCCATCTTGCTGAAAGTTCATTCATTTCAAGGTGCAATTCAAGATCCAAAGCAATATGGATTCGAAATTTGCTACATCAACCCTATCTCTTGATCTCACCCCAAGCAAAATTTTCTTATTTTAAAATTAAAAAGATCAATCACATGGGTCGGAGATTTGACAACACATTATGTCATTCAAGAGGCGAAACAATTTTCAACTCAATATGCTGAATTCTACAGTGACAGCCTTTAAAATGCCAAGAAATGTATAACTCTGGATGACTACTACGCAAAGTCTTAAAAATAGCAAATAAAAAAATTAAGTTTATCTTTCTTTTTTAGTAACTATTAAATGACACCAACTTGCAGATAACTAATTTTAAGGAATTTGTATATTAAAGCAATTTTAAAAGTAATATAACATAAAAGTAATTTTTATTTATTTTCAAATATCCAACACCTTAAAAGCTGGAAACTATTAACCTATATATCCCATAAAACTATTATTACATCAAATTATCAATCATTAGGAATTGTTCTTATCTATAACAAAATTTTCCGAATCCAGGCACTTTTTAACATAAAAAATCATGTATGTCAAATAATAGAGGTTAAAGGAAAGGAACTTACTTTTAATCGCTGCTCTTCAGTTCGCTCCAAGCGACCTGAATGCATTGCTTCTAAATGTCGCAGGGAAGCCGCAAACTGTTCATGAGAAGCTCTTAATCGTTCCCTAAACTGAGAACAAATTGAACGAGCAAGACGAGATTCACTCAAACTCATGAGCATATCACAAGCCACCCTTCTCTTCCATTCAGAATCAATTACAGGAGGAGCTTTCCAAGGTAAAGTCTGAACCAACTATTTAAGAAAAGAAATTCTTAAAACCAATTTATCAAGATATTAACAAAATTATAACTAATTTTATAAAACAAACATGCTTATCAAATTAACCTAAAGGAAATCTTTATTTATATTCAATTAAAAATCATGGAACAATATCTGATACAAGCATTGATAGCAAAGGTTATTAATATATTTTATATTTACTATACGTTACATATTCTTCATATTTGTCTTTCGTTTTATCCCAAATTATGATTAAAATGTTCATTCACAACTGCAATGCAAAAAAAAATTCATTTCTCTACAAACATCAATAAATTTTAAAAAGTACCCATGTTTATAATCTATTTAATTAAATAAATATATAATATTCTCTTTTTAATTAGAAAAATAGATTTAAAAAAAATTATGTGGGATGTTCCATTATTAACACTTAAAATTGAGTACACATCGAAATAATAACAGTTATCTGTAAATCTAATTAACTTATGTAATGAAAAAGGAAGGAAAAATTTTCCAATTAGATTTAAAATGATTAATAATCCTGCAAAAAAGAAATATTCAATAAATATAACTACAATCCAAAATATACATATAAAGGTCAATTACTTCAATACAAAATGAAAAAAAAAGGCTATTCAATAATGCTATAAACAAATATTATGGTGGAGTATAAGTGGAATTTTTTGGCAATAACAAGACAAAAAAAAGCATTAGACATTGTTTACCCTCAATATCACAGCAAAAAGGACACTAATGAAAAGAGAAAATCAAAAAGCTGGTGTTGCTTATATTCAAATTCCTTTCTAAAACTGAAGTCTAGTTTCTTACCAAAGAAAAGAAGTTTTTTGAAGCTCTATTCTTTAAAAATGGAAATTCTGTTGTCGGGAGTTCAAAATATTGAGAATTCCAACTTGTATCAATTTGTTTAGGGGAATCTTTTAAACATTGAAGTGATGTAACTTTCTAAAGAAAAACAATGATTAATGTTGATTTAGAGAAGTGGCCATTGAAGAAGTTGATTAACAGAAGTGACAAAAAGTGGGCATTATAGAGCCAAAGAAGGTTATTCTGCTTTTGCTATGCATAAGCATTAGTAATATAATGTGAGAGTTGACTAAAAGCCTAATTCAGAATTGAAGAATGGAAAAATAATTCAAACTCAGAAAAGTATAGAATCCTGTGTGTCTGCAAATTTACTTTCTTAAGTTCTAAACAATTTGTAAGGTATTCAAAACAGGGTATTCAAATAAAAACAGCTAAAAGTAAAAATTTTACTTACAACTGAGTATGTAAAATTCACAACTTTTAAACTGTCATAAGGAAATGTCTCAAATTCTCATCCTGATAAAATAACTTCAATATTGAAGCCTAACGATATATATTTTTTGAAGTTTGAATGCTTTTTAATCAAAAGTAATTTGTATTTTTCGAAAAGTATATGGGTTTTAAGGTGCTGCAAAAATATGCATATTTTGAATAGAATCCTGTTTATTTTATAATACTAATTTTTAAATTTTTGAAATAGAATTTAAAATACATATGAATGGGAGTTTCTTGCAATATTTTTATATTTCATCATGAAGAATAAAACTTCTGGTTTTGATTTAATGAATATATATAATTTGATTGAATGAATATATTTTGATTTAATGAATATATAGGAATATTCATTCCTATTTATACTGAAGTTTCCTGATTTTTTTTAAAAAATTAAATTTTACTAATATGAGCTTGATTTTACTTTCCATCAAATTATAAATTAGAAAGAAAAAGAATGCTATATAAGCTTGCAATTGAAATTTAATATTAAATACTCTAATCCCTAGTATTGATTGAGTACTTAAAAAAATTATAATTAAGAGTATCTCAAGAAACCTAAAAATATCTAATAGATTGCATGCAAGAATTTACATTAATGTAAGTAGATTTTTTTTAAAAATAATACAGAAAGCAACTTTAATAATCTAAAAATACTACGTTACAGTTATAACTATTCCATAACTGTTTTTATAAACTATTGCCAATGCTTGTATGCCTCCACCATTTTCAGCATCCCAACAAGTAAAATATAAGCAAACTTTTAACATAAAATAACTAAAATTAGCTAAAAATATCTCACACACAGCAGTATATATTTCACTTCAAACATTACTAATAAATCATCATTTTAATAATATTTTATCAACTTATTATAAAAAAAATAATGTAATTCACCTAACCTAAAATGTGTAAGCAGCACACAAATTTATAATGGAAATTTTTTTAAAAAATATTCTGTACATAGTATAAAAACAAATGTACAAATCAATATTTTGCTGCAATATTTAAAACACTTTACAATAAAAGGCTTTTTTAATAAAACAATTGAAAAATACCTGTTTCATCTTTTCAAACAGCACTCTAATCAAAGAAGAGCTAGTTCTAACAGTTACTTCAACCTATGAGAAAGAGCAATTTTAAAAATACATACACACATTTTAGTATTTTGATATCAAATTGTATATTTAAAATTTCTAAAATTCAATCTACTTATAGATTAACAAATTTAAAATTTCATATACATACTAATATCCTCATATACAGAACTTTCTTTAAGAAATTTACATGATTATAAAATATCTGATATAGAACACAAAACAAAAAATTGCAAATATTTGTAAAAATCTACTAAAAAGGATCAAGGATAATTTAATTCTTTTAAAGAAAGTCCCTCTCATCAAAAACATGCTGTGTTGGGTAGTGGCTGGTACATATTAATTGGAAATTGATCTAAAGTTATCGTATACTGTGACGTATAAAACACAGATAGAAGTACAACTTCATGTTACCATAATCAATCAATAAGATTCAAAACTATGAGATCAGTTGTTCAAAGCCCTTGTGCTTTGCTTTAATGTTACAATAATAAAACAAAAGACCAAAGGAAATAATTATTAACTCTCATTTTCTATTACTATGAATGTTAGATATATCGTAATATACATTAACATTCAAATTAAATGTGTACTTTAAAATTTAAAAAGCAAATTAATATTAAAAACTGTTTAATTTAATCTGTTACACAGAATCTCTTTTTAATATCTAATTACATGAAAAAATGCAACAACCCTTCATGAAAAATAATAAAATTACAATACATCCAAGATTGTTCACATTAACAATGGCAGAGGAAAAATAAAATGAAATTTATATCAAAGAGCAGACAAATATCAAAATAGTTGCACTTTAGCATTTTTGCAACAACTAATTTTTCTGAGAAACAGTTATTTTACCTTCAGTTAGGTTGATATTATGAAAAAAGTGAATAAATTTTAAAGCATAGTAATATGAATTTGGTTTTGTGGTAAAAATGAAGTAAAAGTTAATATTTTTTTTAATAGTGCCAAATGCCTTATTTTTTTAAATATATATACATATATATAAGTATCACAAAAAATTGAACAATATATTTTTGAATTAAAATTATCTTTTTGCAACCATAACAAATAGAAGAAAAAAAATTAACTAAGCATTAATTTTCGAAATTTATGCTTCATACCAAAGAGAAAAAATTTAATCTACATTATGATGTAATATGTTTTGTCCAATGAAAAGGTTTAATGACTTTAAAAAAAAGAATAACAAAAATATCAAATACCTGATAGGCTGCAGTTAATATCTGCTTTAAAGCATTGCTTGCTTGAGATGGCTCTGAACCTTCTTTAACATTTTCTAAGCTAACTAAACATCTTTCAAGAGTACCTAATAAAAACATTAATAAAAAAATATTTGTATCAAATTTGCATTTAGAATTATATTTAAAACTGTTTGATATATTTTACCATTAATTGTTCATATTTATTTAAATTGATGCAATATTTAATTGGCAAATTAAAATCCATTACAATATAAAGACATGTTTTAGATAGCTTATTTTTTACATGTAAAAATTAAACATATAATGAATAGAAATTAATTTATCTATTCTTTTAAATTAGCATGTTCTCATGGTGAGAGGAGAAAAATAGTTCACCATCAAGTTTACTAGATAATATACATGAAGTTTTCTGTAAAAAGTTATTTTCATTTAAGAAAATCAAAAACAACCGATAGCTATGGATTGTGAAAATGGTTATACATATCAGAGTTGAATTTTAAGAAATTTCAACACTGTTTGGTTAGCTGGGTACAAAATCTTAGGCAGATGCTTTTAGTAAGTACATATAAAATGTGAACAAAAACAACAGCTACTAACTATCAGTTATTAATTTTAATGTATTATAACAGAAAGCTACACAGAGAATGATTGGAAATGTTTGTAATTATTAATTTTCCATTTGGGCATTCAAATGATAGAAACATTTGAATATTTATTGCTTGCACCCGGGTAACAGAACACAGTGCCAAAATTTCTATTTGGGAGATAATCAACACAAACTAGCATTTTAATTCTCTATTATGTAAACACTTTAATCCCATTATAGTTGAATAAGGAAACAAAAATAATTGAACAATTTTAATGCTATTTATATTAAAAATATATATTTAGTACCTAACATAATACCTGACTAATTTATTAACCCCTTAACTGCAAACGAAAAACTGCACAATTCATTGCCCAGTACCACCATTTTTAACACTGGTGTACAGAGTTATGCGATGTATTGGGAGAAAAGAGAAGGCACATATATAAGTAAATCCTTCTTTGAAATAAGTAAACCATTTGCAAACACTGTCAAGGTGATTGTACTGTATTCCAAAGCCTTCCAAATAGTTTACACACAGCAATACAAAAGTTCACAATTTGGAAAGTGTATAAATATGCCAAGGGCAGGTAATGTGCCTGCTGAGCAAGGCATATACAAAACGAGCGGCAGTTAAGGGGTTCACAAAAAAATTAGCCTAAATAAATTAATTTCTACACAAGTTGTACACTTAAATACATACCTACAAAACTTTCCCGCAAATAATCAACTGACCCTATCAGCTTTCCAGCAACAGCACTATTGAGTGAATTTAATACTAAAGCTTGTATTTCAGAAGTACAAATCTGAAGTTCTTTTGCTGATGGTGGCTCTCCTTCATCTGATAATTCCACACCTTGAGAACATATCAATATTAAACCTCACAGAGCTTACAACAGACACAAAAGAAAATAGTTATAACTAATTGGTATCAAATAAAAATTCAAGAAATTTATTATGAGATAATAAATTTGATTATTTCAGCTTTACTTTAAAAACTAAGAATCATCAATCTATTGATATCCTTTTTTTAAACTTATTTTGACAAATTTATGTTATGGTGAAATTTGTCAAATAATTTGATTTTATAATAACACGCAAGATTTGCTTTTTAAAAAAAAATACCAATATATATATATATACACACACATTTATAATGCAATAAAGCAGTATTTCAAAAATTTATACATATTTAGAGCTGTGTATACAAGTGATCTTGCAACATACAATTTCCTGAGATAAATAGTTTTATAATATTTTGATATACTAAATGTAAGCAAAATTTATATAACATAAATAACATAATTTGATTATTTCGTTTTGAAAACTTTTTTTAAAAACTTAGGTTCTTAGTTCAATGCCGATGAAAAAGGTCTCTGAACATATTTGGGGGGGAAAGTAAGTTCAGAAACTCCCATTTTATCTTGCATGTCCATCTGTTATAAATGTATAGAATAATTTACAAATAGTATTAGACGAGTCTAATAAAAAATACACATAAATTATAAAGACTTATTTTTAAAAAGTGTATATATTAGCATATGCAGATACACATCTTTACAAATTATATCAGACAAATTCATATTCAGTACTTAATACATTAACCATTTTTATGTATTGTAATTAAACTGCTAATAAATCAGCAAATGTATCATGTGAATTATTAACAGGGCATACATACACATATACATGTTTAGCACAGTGATATAAGCAAATAAAATGAAAGACTAAGTGTTGGTAATTTTTTTACTATTGATATTTTCTTGTTTATCATTTTGTTTTTCATTGAACTTTTAGTAAAATATTAATGATATATATATATACACATAAATGGAAATACATCTTTAAAAATGTCTCTATTTACTGGAGGCAGCAAATCTATGTAATAAAAAAGGTAAAAAAAACTCTGGATCCATAGGAAATCCCATAATTAAATTCCATATCAGATTCTAGAGCAGGGGTACTCAACCTTTTTTTTTGCCGGTCTGCATACATATGGCAAATATTTCATGTGGGCTGCAACATGAGGATTAATGGAAAAAATACCATAAGACCTAGGCAATATTGAACACTTAAAATGTGGAAAATTGATCAAAAAATTAAAACTCATTTTAGCTTTTTAATACTATACAAATCTTTATCAAACACACATAAAAGTTTCTTTGTTTTTATGCATTTTTTACTGAGTTATGGGGTAGCTTCGGTTCCCTTTAATTTATGACCATAAAAACAAAATGTACAAACAGAACAGCCAAGCCATTTGATAATTTGATTTTTTTTCTTCTGTGATAAAGCCTCTCTTATTTTTATTTCAAACACTAATTTATCAAAAGCAGAATGGCAGCAAAGAGGAGTTTTTAACTGAATTCTAGACTGAAATCAGTATTATTTATTTACAATTAAAAATCAGTATCATTCATAAAATGGCCACTACTCCATTTCATTTTCTATTTCCCTGTTATTTGTAATTACTAATCATTAGTTTCAAATAGAAAAAAAGTCTTGCAATTCACACACTGTATGACATTGACAGCAAAATTGGTCAATTTGATTGCTTGATTAAGAGGATTTCTCACAAAATTTTTAATACATTGTTCTTAAATAATTGAATTTTTTAGAGCAATGGGCCATGAGCGGGCCGCAGGTTGAGTATCACTGTTCTAGAGATTTCCTTTTCAAGTTAGGTTAAAACACAGATCTCATAAAAATATTCAGTCTCCAGAATATGTATGTAAACTTAATACAAATATATGCATATATGAATGAAAAATTGAGTTGTAATGAACAGCGGTTGTGATTGAATGTATATTAACATTGCACTCAGAAGCTACACTAGAGCTAATGGCAAAAGACAACATAATTTTGAACCTCTTTCAAGTGACAAGGAAAACATCTGAGCTGGCACTCAACTCTCCAAATTTCCACACCATACCAACACATGGGCTTTGAACCTTGACAAATTTAACGTGCAACAGCCCCTTTACATGATGAGTCTTCATGGCACCAGAACTCAAACTCATGACTCAACAACACCAGCCACAAATTCAAGACCATGATCACTTGGCTAATACAGCCACAAAATGAAAAACAATTAAACATAAAGAAATACATCAGAAATAAATACATGTTTAAATATATATTAATAATTAGAATATAAAATACTCTTAAAATATAATGAATTTTTTTTTATTTTACGAGGATATCTACATGTGAAAAATATTGTCCTGAACAGATAGAAAAACTGCAAAATGGTATTCTTATTGATACAAATTCTACAATTTATAATTGTCACACACAAAAAATATAAAATCAAATAATCAAAAAAGATTAGCTGATTTTTTTTCTCAGATAAATCTCATGGATCCCAAGTTTTGATAGTGAACACCTTATACGTTCATGATAACAACAAAAATATATCAAATTCACAAAATGTTTTTAATTACCCATTTCAATCTAGAGAATGGAAATAAAAAATTTATACAAAATATAAATTTGTAGGTATTTTAACCATTTAAAAATTATAATTACTTTTATATATAGCTGACTCTTAAATTAAAAATTAGATTTTTTAACAATTTTCAAAGTTAACTATCTTTTTTTTTAACTTTAACTATAAAATTATACTCAAAATATATTCTTTAACTCAAATTGCCAAACATTTATTAATTTTATTCTGGATATAAATACATATATTTCATCACACTATAATTAATTCATAAGAATTTAGGTGTATAAATACCTTGAAATTCATATTCGGATGCTCTCAGTAATAATTCTTCAGTCATATTATTAATTGTCTCTACAATAAGCTGCCTTATTTCTTCTTGTTTACAATTAGCAATTGACATTAGTGACTCGTATAATTCGGTTTCTCGTTGTCTAGCATATGCAATTCTCTTTGGAGTTATCAACATGTCCCAAGTCATGTCAAAGGCACTTAAAATAAACATTCGTAAACAGCAATTGTGAGCTTCATTTAATATAGTGGCTACTTGTACCAATTCAGCCTGAAGAATCTGCCGAATGTGAAGCAAAATGCTAAAAAATAAATGAAATTCAATAAGAAAAATATATTTAACATATTGGAAATTATGTCTTCTTACAACTGTATTTATGGAAATTGCCAAAGAAGAGATACACTAAATTTTATTAACACCATTTTGTAAACATTATTTTAAAAATGCTGTTAACATTTTATAGCAACCATACACGTGATTTCCATTTGTATTTCAATATAAAACATGGCCATTTATATATGTGTATGTTTTGTTGCTATATTTTAGCATACATTCTTTCTGTATATTTTCATGTTAACCCAAATTTCTAAAAATGAGATTATGGAATTTGCTAACAATAGAAGAGAATAAATACACAAATTATTTCAAAAGGTATAACATCTCACCTCAAAAGTACAAATTGCATGACATAAAATTATATTCCAGAAAACAGGCATTTAAGAAATTGTCATTAAAAACTGTAATTAAAACATTTTGAATTGAAATAGTGATTGGTTTGAAAACAGCTTTTGGAATTTTAGCATAATTGTATGATTAATGTTCAATACTTAAGATAATCTACATCCAGATTCTATAGCATAGAAAATTTTTCCCCCGATAAGAAACCACAAAACTTTGCTCAAAAGCTTAATTTTTTTAAAAAATTATAACATAATTTTAGAATTATATTTTTTAAAAATTAAAAGTAATTTAAACTTAAAGCATTTTACAAATAAACATGTATGAAGTAACTTTTTATTGAGCAAATTGCTATTCTTCTAAGAAAAAATAGCCAAACTTCATCAGGATTAGATAGAAGACACAAAAACAAACATACTTATCGACCCAAATGTTATTAAAAACTCATCTTTAAAATTATGCAATAAAAATCAGCAAAAGTTCTTGTATTTCATGAAAATTATACCAAATGATTTTAGAATAATAAACACACTAAGAATTCATTTTAAAAAGATGTGAAATTTAATTTATTGTTGTGAAATGAAGCAAAAATAGCTATAATTTGAGCAGTGCCAAGGAGGAGTGATGTCACACCTTTCCCTATGATGTATAAACCAAAACTCCAAACTTGTACAGACAGCAAGTGAGGTCATTGCTCTAATGCCTCGCAAAGTGTAAATAAGATATTTTAAACAATGTCTCTGGAATATTTAGAAAACCAAAAGCACCCCAACATCAGGTAAATGCAGCCCATGAAGTTTAGAATTTGATTATATTTTATCTCAACACTTATATTTTAGAATAGTGGCTAGACAAATTTTATAATTAATCATTCATTCAGAGAAAAATTTTAACCTGAAATCATTCTATGATAAAATTATACAAATTCCAAAAAAAAGTTAAGAAATAAGAAATAAAATTGAAACAATTGATGAAGGAGATGCTTGCATAAAACTATGGGAAAAAAACATCGTTAAAAAAATATATCATTGTCTGTAAAAAAAATAAAGGATTCAAAGATTATGGTTTAGATCAAACATTTCCATTTTTCCTTTTGTATATTTTAAAAACATGTTTGAGAAATATATAAAATGAGAAACAAAAATTTAATAACTGCTCTTTTATAAAAACAATATTAATTTATTTTTATAAGTCTTGTGCAGATGATTTCAAATGCAAATCAAGAATTTTTTTCCCTATAAGCTCCATTTTTTCACAAAAAAAAAGATTTTTTATAAATAAATAATTTAAAAGTTTACTAAAAATATCTTCCCAAACCCTTGAATTTGGAATTTTTGTATTGCAATTTGATAATTTTTTTCTTTATAATTAAATCACAACTTCAAAATGTATTGTGTTTTGCCAATGATTAAACCAGTTTTCATCATCTTTGTTATATTTTAATATTATTAAACACTACTTAAAGCTCTTAAATGATAAAAATGCAATACATTTTGTTTATTAAAATCGCCTCATCAATATATATACACACAAGTAACCTGAGAATTTTTGAATTTATGTACAATATAGAACAAATGGATTGATCATACTTTTAACTTCACAGATAATATTTTAAATTATAACAGCAACTACATAAATAGTCTGTTATTTGCTATATACAATCAATCGTGAATTATATGCGATTGCATAATGTATGTGGTACCCCCCCCCCCATGACACCATTATATGTAACCAGTTTTTAACGCATTTTAATGTGTTAACTAATACAAAAGATACATACTTGGGAAAATTTTCAAAATCTTCAATGAGTTTACTTTCTACTTCAATGCCGCTACTTGGTTGACGACACAGTTTCTTTTTTAAATTTGGTGAATAAACATTCAAAAATCCTAGTCCACATAATTGCTGGTACAAAGTCAATACATTTGCACCTAATTTTGAATCCAGAGATTCTTTTCTTTTTAAAACAGTTTGCAATATAGGAGAACTTTCATGGTAAGAATGAGGTTTAAAAACACTTCTTCTGCCATATAAACCTATGTTTCGAACATGCTGCTCAGATTCTGTTAGTTCAGATGATGGTGGAAAAACACAAATAAAAAAGATGGACAATTTAGGGAATTTTTTCTTCATTTCCATCAATTCAGTAACTTCCTACAAAATATCAAAAAAAAATTAATGTATTAAAGTGATTTTTAAAAAAAAAATATCTAATGCTTCAATGAATCAAAATATAGAATTATTTAAATACTATTAATATCAATATATAATAATAATTTTTTTTAAAAATTTACAATAAGAAAAACTTTAAGGCCAAGGTCAAATACTTTTGTATTTTTTTGTAAATTTAGTTTAAACATTAAATTTTTAATTTAAAATATTTATGCATACATTTTTTTCTAGATTCAAAAAATTATTTTTCTTAAAACTACTTAATAACATAAAACTACTTTAAAAAAATAGGAAGATAATAAAATTTCTTTAAAGTTTTAGGTATAAATTATTATTTAAGATCAGGATTTCTCAAAAGTTTTTACAATTATAAAACATTTTAAAGAGGAAAAACTGATAGTCTTATATTAACTTTTCAATGAAAATAAAACAAAATTGCTAATATTTTTTAAAAAGTTAAGACTAATTTTTTGAAAATAAAATACTTTAAACAAAATTACATACATTTTGTGACAGAACTCCATTAGCAATTGCATATATAACAATAGAAGTGAAACCTTCCATACACACAGAAAGAATCTGTTCAAAGCTAGCATTCACATTTGTGGGTGAAACCATAACAACAACATCATCTCTCAAAAGTTGATGTCGTAACTTGATATCAAGAACTGCTGTTTCAAATGCTGGATCTTCTCCTGCTTTTCCCTAAAGAAAGAGTCAAAGTATATAATAATTCCATAAACAAACTCGTCTTTCTATTTTTTTAAATATAAATATTTTAAACATTTTGTTTCTGTGGGGAAAAAAAGGTAACAATATTGAATATACTTATATACACTCAATTCAAAAGTTAATAAGATAATATAAACTGAGAAAATATAAATTATATAAATATATATAGACATGGGTTTTTTATTAATTTATTTGATAATTGATATTTAAGTACTCTCCTTACCCACCAATTCAACTTTTTCATAGATTAGTGTCTTTTCAGATGCCTTATAACTTTAAATTCTTATATATATTATCATTGTGTATGAAAATTACAGAAAATATTGAGCTATAATGGTATAATGCAAAAGCATAACAGAAAATAAACCAGTTAAAAAGAATTACCAAAATTAATTCAATATAATTGAGCAATTAAACTACTTTGTTCATTGATTAAAAATATAAAAGTTAAATTTGTTTCAGGTATAAAACTAGACAGAGAAAACAAATTCAAATACTTAAAAAATCAGGATGAATATTTTAAAAAGTAGAGTATTAACTTAAGCATTACAATAAATATATTATAAATATAATTAATAAGTATGAAAGATATAAATAAAACTAAATGATTAAAATCCAAGTAAAACTGCTAACAAATTCTATAAATACAAATGTCATATTGTTACTTGGAGATGAATTAAATATAAATAGTCCTTGAAAGATTTTTTTATGGAATATTGCTTACCAAGTTTACACCAATGTTTATTTTTCTCTATATCCTCTAAGATTGAACTTTTTTTCCTGTATATTGGGAGTGTTTTTTTTTTAAATTCCTGTGCAATAAAACAGAAAAATCAATTGCACACAAATTCTTCTATTTTTTTTTTTTCATTTAATGAAGATTTTTCTCCTTACATTTCTTTGATAATCCAAACAAATAGTAATCCTTAAGTGTCATATCTGGACTATAAAGAGAAAGTTTAACTTTGATCCATTAATTTTAATTTTTCTTTTGTTATACCAACTACATAGAATTTTACATTATCCTGGAGAAAGAGTATTGTGAATCCCAATGAAACATCTTTTGATGATTTACTTTAACATTCTCCAAAAGTAGAGCTACTTTAACTACTCCAGCAATATATTGCATTAATTGTACATCAGATGCAAAAAGATTCAATGTGAACAATGTCCTGTGAATCTTAAAAAAACAACAGAAAGAGCTTTTCTGGCAGACAAGATTATTATGGACAATATATTCCACCTTTTTATTTCTATTTTTAAACTTACAACCATTTACATACTTGAGGCATCTATAAGATGCCATCTTATAGATGCCATTAGTTTGAATTACACATTTGATCTGTACAAAATTTTATTAGTTTGATTACTTCACTTTTAAAAAATTTAATTATTTAAAATGCAAATCATCAAGATAGCAACTTAATAAATGAACATATCATTAATAAAACAATAGTTTAAAAATAATTTTATTATTTAAGAATTTGGTAAATCCCAGATTTGCATTTAAGTATTCAAACTAGCCATATCAAAGAAAGGTTTGGCTTAAAACAGTGGCAAGTGAAGAAATATAAAATGAAGCCCATAGTTGTCAATTAGGTGTCTACAACATGCATGAAATTGGGGTTGCCAATTTGGTGAGTTGTCTTGAAAGCTAGCATGGTTGCGATAGTACGTAGGCACCAAAAGGTATCATACATGCACGTAAAATTTTAAATATAAAATCAAAATAATGCAAAGCTTATATAAAATATATATATGAAATTATTTATTTCTGTTAAGTATAACATACCTTTAACTCAAGATCTTCCAAAGGTACTGTATGCCATTGATGTTCATGAGAAACTAAATGATCCAGCAATTCGTAACTATTTGGCAAAGCTAAACTGACTTGAGTTTCTACACCATAAATGAACCTGACCTAAAATCCACACATAAAAATTTAACACAGATATTAATTTTATATAATATGTAAACCAAGCAAAATTTTTTTATCAGATATAATTTTAAGAGAAAGTCATTGAAAAAAAGTGTTAACACATCTTAAAGTATGTGGATTTCATAAAATCAATAAACAATTTTTTTAAACTTTTAGATACATTATCCCCTTTAAAAAATCCTTCAATAAAAATAAATATTTTTAAAAAAGATACCATTAGATCAGCAAAAAGTTAAGCAAACAGACATTTGGATAATGAAGACAAAATAATGTACAAAATCAGTCAACATGCTAATTATTATCTTTAATTTTCATGTTATATAAATACATAAGTAATAACTTAATATTTATTCAAAATTCAAATATTTATAATACTTAAATCATAAATCTGAATACCCTATTTCAAAATGCCTCTCTCATTTCATCTCTTTCTAAATTGTTTAAAACATTTTGATAGATTTATTAGCAATTCCTTGCTAAAGAGATTAGACCTTGAATTTTAAATACTTATTAGCGATTCCTAGTAGTAGAATATCAATTGCTTACACCTGTTTCATTAACCAGTTTCAAGTATTCCCTATTTCCCTTTACTTGAACATATGATTAAGTATTTTATTATTGTTACTTTCTTACTTATAAAAATCTAGAATTTGAATTATTTCCTCTTGTATTTTTACTCTTTGAGCACAGTGCATGCTTGAAATAACCCTTCTGATGTTACAATTAAATAAATAATGTGATCAATACAAGAAGTTTTGTTTTTAATGCTACAACTGAAAATGAATCTCATATCGATATATTATACATATAAACAAGATTCAATTCAGCTGCAGACAAATATAATTCTTTGAGATATCAAACTCATTAACTGGACATTTTTAACATTAAAAATTCAGCTCTTGTAAATTATTTAAATCAGACAATAGAACAAAACTTTTTGCTCATAATACTTTAAGACATGTGATAAAGAAAGTCTAAAATTTTCAATGATAGCAAAATGTAATCAAGACAGAATTTGAATAAAAATAGTTTATTTATTAATAACTTGAAATCAAAGATTAATGGACAAATATACTGGTGAAATTGTCAAATTGGCCACTGGTCCGCCAAATTTTGAAAAATCGCCAACTTAGCGTGCTTTTACGCTGCGATCTGACTTCACCATTCCGACGCACGACTTTTCCCGTGCCTCGGAAGGAGATCCAGATCCACTGACTCGCGCCGTGCTCCGGCGGTGTAGGTGCGTCGTGCCGCGGAGGACGACAGGTCTGAAACGTCTCCAAGATGTCTGGACAGGTCCATACCCTATATAGGGGAAGTTGCCAATACGGAGATCAGAATTGGGGCTCCAGTCAAACCCCGATTTCGGACCACTCCAACATAATTTGCAAGTTCGATAGAACACCGGAACAAGGCTTACACAGGCCCAATCCCACTATTCCCAACCCACAGTGGCCCAGTTCCCTAACGATTTCACCTTGACGACAAAGGGTCGATCCTATACTCTCAAGTCTATCCGGCGGCTGGCTCCTCGTCCATCTGTTCCGGTTGCAGGTCCTCGTCCGTCCACTCCTTCCTCATCGTCTTCCATCCATCTTGGCAGCGTGCAGCAACACCCTCCTCCGTCGACTCGCAGGCTTCTCCTTGGCATCCTCAATGACACAAAATCACGAGAGTTACCAGATTTAGCGCATTTATCGATTTGGCGTAAAAACACTTGGCGGGATAAGTGGCCAATTCGACAATTCAACCAATATACTGATCTGTCAAAAATTGAATCTTTAAAAACACTTAAGTCTTATTTTTATTTTTAAAATAAATTAAGAATCTTTACTCCACATTTTTTTATACTTTTAGAACAATTAAAAGTTTAAAATAGAAATCTTAAAAGGAATTTTTTTAAAAATCTCACCATTCTCCAAGATAATTTAGAACTGTCACTTTCTGCATCTTGAGGTTCAGTGGGTAAAATCTTTTGACCAAATAGTTCATTTGCAACAGTTGCTTTAGCCCAGCAATCATGACCCAAGATGGTAATTCCAATAGAACTGTAGATAACTCCACAGACAGCTTGTTCATTTTCAAGTTTCAATTGAATACTTTCAATCTGTTCTAAAATTCCCAAATGCAGAATGTTTGTAAAATATATATATATAAAGTATCTTTAATTTATTTACTAGATAAATTTGATACTTGTACAATTATATATGTAATAAATGTAAACATAATAAATTATGCTACAAAATTTAGAAAGGAAAATTGTGGAATTGAAAACCAATACACAAGAATATATTAAAAAGTCAATGGATCAAAATGATTTCTACAGCTATTGGCTTAGGATAGTTAAGTAGGGTTAAGCTTGCTTTCTGAGATGTATACAGAGTAGGTATATATGCATATATATGTCACCTCTAGAAAACATAATAGTTTTCCATTTGGTCAATTGACTTTTTATATATACTAATATATTGGTTTGTTCTTGGTTTTCAATTCCATAATTTTTTCTTTCTAAGTTTTGGAGGATAGTTTATTATGTTTGCATTTTATTATACTAATACACTGTAAGCTTTAACATATTCAAAGTGCATAAAAAATAATCATGAATGTGATGCTCAAATATATATGTATAAAGCCAAAAATGTCCTTTTAACCTTAGAAACAAATTTGATAAAATTTTTATTGTATTAAAACATTTTTTTTACAGAAATAATTAAGTTCAATTGACAGCTTAATGAACATTTGTTGGATCTTTTTACTCAGAATGGAAATAAAAACCAAATACTTTTTATTTAAAGCAATGTGTATGTAAAGCTATTATACATGAGAAGAATAATCAGATTTATGCATGACAGAAAGCCTTAAAAAATAATCTAATATTTTAAACATATGATTTTATACTTTTCAAATTGTCTTAATGACAATTTAATGTATTCTAGATATCAATGCATAATCAAAATATTTAGATAAATATATTTTGTTTAAAAAGTAATCTGATTCAATGTAATCACAAATCATTCTGTAATATTGATTAAGGAAATCTTTTTTAAAAGCATGACAAACAAATTTTTTAATTGTTGGAAATAAAATACCTTTTCTGATAAAATAAATAATTTTTTTGAAAATTTTCCAATAAGTAATGATTAGCCATAATTAATAGTGTGAGAATTACAAGCTAAATTGAGCATATATGAATATAAACTTAAATATGCAATCAAAACGTATTTCTCATCTAAAACAATTTCAAGACAAAACTTTGAAGAACAAAACTACTAACATTAAAAATTTATAAATGTTTTGTAAATGAAATAATGAAAAATGGGCTATTTTCTAAATAATGTGTACATAAGCTATTATTTTACTTCTTTTATGAAAATTACTTTGAATAAATTATTTCGTCGAAGTAAAATGACTTTTTGTCCGAATTTATTTAAAATTGATCGCATGCCCCCATCAACAAGTTTTCAAGAGTAGTCTTCTAATATATTTCCACATTAAATTAATGAAAAATAATATTTTAAATATTACATAAAATAGTATTGCGTTTATATATTCATACACTACGCTATAAGACAAAAAATATTAAAGGATAGCCGAATATAACATTTATTATTATATACAAAAACCGGTTTTAACTCAGTTTATAAATTTTATGATTTTGTTTGTGTATAATTCTATACTCGAAAAATATATATATTTACGATTAAAATGGCAGCACGAATTTTTCCTCAAACATAATTGCTTCTTAAAAAATTCAATTTAAAGCAGTCAATACATGAAGAAAAAAAACTTGAAAGCATCTTGTACAGTATTCAATATAATTTAAAATAAACCAAAAAATAAAAACTATGGTTCGGATTTGACACATTAGAGCAATTGCTATTTTGAAACCATTGCATGAATTAGGTTCATAATAAAATTCAAATCCGAACAGAAAAAGTGAAACTTATCATTTCTTTATTTACAATGTACTCTTTTCATTAACAGTCTTGACATTTTATTCCTCAGTGAACCAAAACAAATAGTATTTCATTTACTATCTGTATATATTGCGAGTATATTGATTGCCATCTGCAACAAGGAAGCAAATCGCGCAATGCATATCTAGCTAAAAAACTTAAAACATATAATTCAATTTCACTAAATAATTCTAACCTTCGGTAAAATATCCACTCCTTTCAATATCTTCAAGAGATTGTTTAGTATCCCGTAATATTCGTCTAAGTTGTCTGGAATGATTTCGAAACTTCGAAATTTCATATGGTATGCTAGCTGCCATCTTTCTGAAACTGTTGCAAAAATAAAAAACACAGCGTGCAACAAAAATGTAACGCAAAAATTCTCGGTAAAAATTTCATTCGGTATATAGGAATCAAATAATATCGTATTGTAACTTGAGGATCATTATCTTCACTTCAAGCACACGAACGTGCTCAAGAAAAAGTAAACTAAATTATCAGGAGTATTTTCCTCCACCCCTCCTCCGACTACTTCTATCGGTTGCAGTTACAATATTGAAGGATTATTAGATTTAAATCTCTCAAAAATAAGCTTTCGGTTTTTCAAACTTTATTTTTTGTTCCAGTTTTGTAATAAGATAACTTTTATTAAAATAAGTAATAAATTATTTTTCACACATATGTAATATATTAGAGGCTAAATTTTATCTGTAATGTACATGAGGGAAAGTGAAAGCTATTGCTATTTATATTAGTGAAAAGGGGCTGTGATTATGACGTCAGGTGTATCGAGTCCATTGACAAGATTCAGCCACACACACACAATTTCTATTTTATTTTGCTTAAATATCGATAGGATGGGAAACATAAAGTTTTAAAAATATGTGGTTTTTATTGGAATTGATATTCAAAGCTCAAGCTAGCGGGATATATGCTTCTTGCCGTAAACACCATAGTATTCACCACTTCTTTTGAATGAAAACCTAATTATAATAATTTTTTTGCTCCGTCTATCTTTTTCACACACACACACACAAATCATCATATTCAGTACAGTTTATTCAAAAAGAAAGGGGATGTGAATCAATGAATCTTTAATATCATCAGGAGCAATGAAATAAATGAGCTTTAAAAGCATAGCAATGTTCTCAAGAACAGATATTTTTTTTACAAAAATTGAGAGTTTTATTTATTTATTTATTTATTTATTTTTTTTTTTTGCTCTATCTTTTTACGGCAACGCTTCCACATTCCTAAAATTCCTAATATTGTCGGCTTTTACTCTGTTATTCTACCTGAGTATCTTAGCCAGGAATTATTGAAATATTTAATTAGCATGTATAATAGAGATTTCACATTTTTGAAAAGGAAGACCTATATGTATTATTCAAATGGTCAAACATATTTACCAGGTAAGGTAACCTTGGGAAAAATAAATTCTTTAAAAAAGTTGACATAATTGATTGTCTTTTTCTAACAAAAAATCGAAACTTTACCCTTGATTCAAACATAAACTTTAAGTTTTTAAAATTCTTGCAATTATCCATAGCACTCTTGTTTTAAAATAACTGCTCTTGTTCTGAAAACAAGGGTGTCAAACTCAAAGGCTAACTTGGGCCAAACAAATAAGGTTTAACTTTAGGTGGGCCGCAAAAAAAAAAAAATCCCTATTCATAGAAATGAAGGTTTTGTATTTACCTAATTGTGGTATATTCAAAATAAATGTCGCATTTTGTTTAATAATAAAAAAAAGAATATAATTAAAAAACGTTTAGTGAATTCTTCTTGTCTTATTTTTATTCTGTGTATCGGTTTGTTATTTTATTATATATTATTGTGGGCCGATATATTGGCCAGGGTGCACAAATATTTGTTGAGAGCTACATGTGGCCCTTTTCTGAAAGAACCAATCATGTTCTAAAGCAGCGGTCTTCAAACTTTTTCGACTCATGGAACTCTTAGAACTCTGACATGTTTTGGGGGAACCCCATTCCATACACATTTAAAAGAATATATCTTAAAACACAGTATTTTAAGTAGATCCACATGTTATAGGTACTTCATGTATTGTACTTTTTATTAAAAAATAATATAATGTTAATATAATTACTCATTTATAGTATTAATTTATGCTCCGGATATCACCCTACCCATACATATTTAGTAAGTAAAATGTGTTTGCATTTCTTTTTACACGGCTAGATATAATGAAATGATCTGTAATCACATTTCATTTGTTTATATATATATTTTTTTAGCTAATCGCGCATTGAGAAATATTTTTCACATAAGCATGTTGTTCTGGATAGCATTCAAATGTTTATACTTGTGTTAGAAATCTTGTATATTTTGCATGAATTTGAAATCAATAACTTAGGAGTTGTTCTTGCTTAAATTTAGATTTTAGCATCGAATTTGTTGATCTGTCGATAAGCTGTTCCCTTTTTTTCATTATAGGTATTATTTTCCTCAAATGAAAAAAGGTGCATTTTCCATTCAAAAACTATTTAGTGCAAAACATTCTTCTAATGAGTTCAAAATTATTTCATGGTACATGGTATTGTAAGCAATAGAATATTCCCAATCCAGTAGGTAGAACATATAAAGAAAAAAAATTTTGAATATATTCTTTTCATTATAATAAATGTTAAAAATTATTACAAAATCAAATTATGTATAAATAAAATGTTTAGTTTTAATAACTGGAATAAGGTTTAGATATTTATAGCTATAAAAATTTCATAGAGAGCGGGAATACATTTTGCAATACACGTTTATAATTTTCTTTTCTACTTTACATTGTGATTTGTGGAACCCTTGGAAATGTCTCTTGGAACCCTAGGATTTCGTGGAACACAGTTTGAAGGCTACTGTTCTAAAGGAAAAAATCGTGTCTTAAAAGAAGCATTCATGTTTTTAAGGAAACATTTGTGTTCTGCATCTATTTTTGGCATTCCCCCCCCCCCCTTCAAAATGCAGTGATTCAGTGACGCATTTGATAAAGTTGAAAGTTTTTATGACCGTTACAGAAAGTTGATTGAAAGTTTTAGGAGGAGCATTTGCTGCTAACGCTTTCCTTTATAAAAAAATTATGTAAACATTTTTCACTAAAATATCACGAAGCTCTTCTCAATTAAAATATGTTACACGCGCGCGCACATTTATATATGTAAGTATACTGGTCCATTTTTTAAGGAGGGGGTCGAATCCTAGAAGTTCGAAAACATGATTTCGTAAAAAGCTGTAAAATCTTGTTCCTTGAATCTTCCACAATTATTTATCTATACCGAGAGAACGTGGGTATTATTTTCTTGTAGGTACTCACAAAATATAGCTCGGTTTTTTCCACTCGTTTTCTGTGGATTAATACATTATTCCTCTTAAATTTATTATTTATTCAAGTATTAATCCTCTTCAATGCAACATACGACATTTTTTTTATCCAATATTTGTATCAATCTAAGCCAAGTATATTTGTTGGTAAATCCACCTGTGTGTTAAATTTGAACTTCGATTGACAATACTGCAATGTTTGACCGACAATTGTAATTAATACCATTTTTGAGACTGGAGTTTTTATCGTGAGCTTTCTGAAAAATTATTCTAGGGCTTAGTTTTCATTTAGGTTTTATTTGGAAGAAAGCACGGTATTATATATAAACTAGCAACACAAGGAACTAATTTGGTCAACTGGAATGCCATTCTAAGTAGGCATACATTAATGACATAATCATTATCATTTCCAAAAATATGAAAAAAATTGTAAGGAATAAATATTTTTTCGCGGAATTTTGTATAAAAATTATAACCGTAAATATAAATATGGAAAGAAAATCCAAGCATCCACCGTACAATGATTAGAAGTCATCTTACAACCACATTTATAATTTATTACACCAACAAAACCTTGTCTTTCTCGCTCAGCATCCTTATTCACTTAGTTGGCATGCAACGGAGAATTAGATCTAGATCAAGAGCATCAGTGTATATATATATATATATATATTTGTAATCGCCTGTATCATTTGCATATTTCCACCTCAGTCGTTTGTACGAGCACCATCTATATATAGGCAGGTTTTTTTTTTCTTATCTTAAAAAAAATCCCGTGACTTATTGATTCTAACCCTGCAAACCGTTTTTTATTTTGTTTATTTTTCCGGGTTTTATAAACTTTTAAAGTTTATACGGACTTTTTACCCACCCGGTATTTGCTTTTGGGATCTGAATAAAAACTACCATAAAATTTATCATAACTTTGGATACTTTTTTTTAACTTAGAACCTGTAAATTCTGTGAGATTATGAAAAAAAATAATATATAAAAGTTTTATAAAACAATTAAGTCAATTCCTACTTTGAATGGATGAACAGAAAGTATTTTATTAACGATTGAAAATTTGAAAGAGATATATATATATTTACATATACAGATATATATATATCCATATATAAATAAATAAATATATATATATAGGTAGACAGAGTGAACTAATATTAGGAATTGAAAAAAAAGAGCATGATTTGTCTGCATTCTTGTAACAATGCACAGCCGCTTTGACTGCTTTCGCTGAAAAACCGGTTTTCGACGCCAACTTTTGTCATTGTTTTAAATTACGTTGTTGCAACAATGGAGAAAAATCTAAGTTGGCGTGGAAAACCGGTTATTAACGAATAATATTCGAAAAAACTGTATTAACATCATGTGTCATCCAATACGAGTTAAAAAAAATTCATTTTAACTTGTGATTGGATGAATAGAAAGCATTTTATAAACGATTGAAAATTTGAACAATAGGGAGAGAGTGAGCTAATAGTAAGGATTGAAAAATGAACTAGGCTAAAAACTACAATTGATTTTTCAATTCTTACTATTAGCTCACACTCTCTGTCTCGCAAAATTTATATATATATATATATATTTATCTTTTTCAATCGTTCATAAAATACTTTCTATTCATCGAATGAAGTTCAAATAAATTTTTTAAAACTTGTACTGGATGACACTTGATGTTTATACATTTTTAAAAATATTACTTCATTAATTAAATTTAAATTAAATTGATTAAATTAATTGCCGCTTTTTGACACTAACTTAGATTTTTCTCCATTGTTGTAACAATGTAACTATTAAAACAATGACAAAAGTTGGCGTCGAAAACTGGTTTTTGAGCCAAACTGACCAAATCGGGAGTGTTTTGTTACAACAATGCAGACAAATTATGCTCTTTTTTCAATTTTCTGTTCAGCTGGAGTAACACATTGTTACAAACTTTGTGTAATGAACACTTAAAGTAGTGTAAATAATTTACATCTGGAATGTGTAATACGTTAATAATACTTTCTGCTGCATTTATTTTATGTTAAAATTGTAATATTCGCTAGCAACGCCGTTCTTTACATTGTATTGGCGATTCAATGGAAACATAGAGAAATGTTGGTGATAGAGCCAAGTTGGCATCATTTTTGGCTACAATGTATGCAACTTGGCTATTGATTGAACGGTGCAAAAGTTGATATGCGGTAGCACCACCTGATGGAGAGTTGTAACAAATAGAATAGCACAAAAGCCTTCTGCACAAAAAATACATATACAATGCTAATTTTCATAGTGATCGGTTGAATGGTGTTGGAGTGAAGCGAGGTCATATATACAAACATCCATTTTTATAGTTATAGATTTTTGTGGCTCTTCTTTTTATGATTATTTAATTTTTTTCATGTTGTTCATTATCTACAATATTCGCCAAATATTTTTAAACTTCTGTAATGTGAATTTTATGCCTCTATCAAGTTGGTCAGTTTTAACTATATATTTCTACAAGACTATCATTATCCCAAAGAGAATATCTACCATTTATTCTTATAGTGAAATATTACGTAAAAATGATTTTCTTTGACAGTAAGAAGGCATTACAATTTTAAGAGTTTGTTAATGTTATTTCCGTAGCTCCTAAATATACTTTTTGTTACGATTGTAATTTTACATTTTATTTTCAATTATTAATTAATTTAAAAAATAACTGTGATTAGGAAATTCAATTATTGATAAATGTCTATGTACTTAATATCAAAAGAAATGTTTTATGTACAGATATTTTTAATGAATCATTAAGAAGAAACAAAAGAACATTTTATTAGTATAACAAACAGGGAAAGAAGCATTAATTTACTGACTGTAAAAATAGATATGTGTACTTATGGAGGAATAATAAACGATTCCAAAGAATAATGTTGAAATCACTTCAAAAACCATTTATTTCGCTTTTAATTCTGACAGACCCTTAGATTTAGTATTGCGGATAGAAACTTAGTTTGTAAATGGATTCTTTTTTCAAAAATTAATTAATGCAATTTTATACCTTTTAAAAAATTTTACAGTCCCTTGCGATAAAAAAAAAATTCGATGTTTTGTTTTAACAGTTTGTTGCTTAAGACCTTATCACACATACACGTTTGGAGCAATTTTCCCCAATTCCGAACAATTTCTACTAGTTGCCATGGCAACGGTTCCGAACAACTTTTCCCCAGTGAGCTGAAAAAGTTGCTCCAAATAAAAGTTGCTTGAAATTCCAGCCAATGGGTTCTTCGGCGTCCTACATCATAAACAAGACGGCATGATATGACGTGTAATATTTCAATGGTGTATAATATTTTAGCAGCGTATTATATTTTAAACAGAATGGTGCTCCATTTCTGTTTGCGCCCATCAACAAAAGCGCGAGTGAAATAAAAGAAATAATATTGGAGGGTCATTTTCGAAGAAGAAAAATCAGCGAGTAATGTTTCAATGTGGAGAAAGAGCGTGTCGTTTTGTTTACGGTAGCCCTTCACCCTCAGATTGGGCGAAAAGTTGGGCAAAAAAGTTGCACAAAAAATGTGCGTGTGACACGGCCTTTACTCGCGCAGATATTGGAATTTAATAATTGATTTCCGCTTTTCACGAAGATGCTTCAAAGACATATCTGAAGGTGACTATCTACGGAACCGTTATTTTGAAAAAGCGTATAAATGAGTAATTTTTTATGTTTAGAGTCAGTTGAATTAGATTATGCATATATAATTGTTTTAAGAATATTATTATGAGAAAAAATTATTTAAATGCAATTTTTTTTTGGAAAAATGAAGAAAGAAGAACATATTTTCAAAACATTTTCCTTTAATGAAAAGTGCTTCTATAGTAGTAATATTTTGGTTATATATATATATGAAACTTTTTTCTACAAAGTCTGAACCAGTGTTTCTGAAAAATTCACATTAATTTCAGAGTTACAATCTATTGAAGTAACAACCGGTGTTTTTTGTTAAAATTTTTCTACTCTGATACATTGAAATATGAATAAATTCACCTCTAAATTATATATTTCAAAAATTCTGGCTCATATCACTTCAAAAATCACTCCCTGTATATAGCGATTCTACCTATATATAGGCAATATATATATATATATATAAATATTACTTAGAAGCATTTTCTATAAAAGAAGAATGTTTTGGAAATATGTTAAAAATTGCAATTTCAAAAAACAAAAAAATTGCATTTAAATATTTTACTTATTTATTTTTTGTAATAATATTCTGAAAACAATTTTATAAGTATATTCTAATTCAACTGACACCAAATATAAAAAAATTATTGATTTATACGCTTTTTAAAATTATGGTTCCAAATGTAGTCATTCACCTGAAATTGAAACCAAAGACTCGATTTTCTCTGGTTCTGCAACGATAGTGCTATTAAGTGGTGCCTTCGGGATAAGCCCCAAATAACCACTCAATCAGAGTTAATAAGAATTTTGAAAACAATTCATTAAATTAAAATAGACGTAACTAGCAGTTCAAATTTAATATCAGCGCTCTAACGCGGGGTAAATGGGAGGGTCGGCGAAGCACACATGTAGAATTCTTTCAAATCCATCTTAAAATGACAACGTGATAAAAATTTTAGAGAAATTATTCCACTGTTGTTCGATTTTGTTGAAATTTTTTTAGTGGCTTCCTTTAATTTAATGACGTCGACTAATTCTCGAAAAAATGTTTATTCTATCTTTACGCGATTTCTCAAAACTCTAACCGTATGCTATTGGTTTTAATAGAAAAAAATGTCCTTCAACCCTTAATATACGTATGTATACAAAATGCTTTATTGTAACAAATGCAAACTTTAATAAATGTATCATTTCACGCTTCACGATTTTCCTGACATCAATCGATATTTATAATTTTATAGAGAATCTTTTAACTTTTTTATTTCAAATAAAATTATGTAGTTTAAAATTTAGTGTGTGAACAAAAATAGCTGATTAATTAAACAAAACTAACAATTTTGGGGGGGGGCTAAAATTATTACGATTTGTAGGTCAGTGTATATCTACCTTCTCCACACAGCATATACATAATACTCACATTGTGGTAAGAGTAAAACAAATGCACAAAACAACTACTTAATTCAAATGTAATATTTAAAAGAGTAACAAATATTAATGTGTATTGTTTCAGAAATATCTGCACTGTTTGAATACTTTTGATTTAAACTGAACTCAGTGACGCAACAGCCCATGAGGGTCAAGGCCTACTACACCCAACTCAGTATTCTAGACCTTGGATGCAGAAGCAAATGCTGACGCAAAACACCCAGTGTTTAGTTTCCAAGCAATCTTGGTTCTCATTTATCGACTCATTGAAGGGATGAAAGGCTGAGTCAACCCTGCCCAGCACGGGTTTTGAACCCTGGACCTGTGGAGCGAAAGCGTGATACACTACCACTCAGCCACCGGGTTTCATTTTTGGTTAATCTTACAGTTAACGAGTCAGGTTTATAGCGTTATTTGTACGTTGGAAACGTAGTAACTGAAACATCTTTCATTTTTTTTCTCCTCAAATTTTCTCAGCTATTGTCAATAAGTCATTTCTAGTTACGATGCGATGGCGTGATAACGAATTACGTGAATGTAATTCCATCTTGGATGTTTAAAAATATATTTTGTTATTTAATTAACTAAGGTAGAATGACAAAAAAGAGAAAAGAATAGGAAGGGGGAAAAACACATTGTTTTTAAAAAGATTTTTAAAAGCGCCCACAATAAAATTAGCATGTAAATCACGTATTCTAAAAAACATTTAAGGTGTTTTGCTTGTTTTCGCTAACCTTGAATTCTTTATTGGCTTTAAAATCCGCGCGTTGAAGACAGGTTTCAGATTTATATATATATTTTTAGTTTCGAAAAACGAATGAAATAGAGTGTTAAAAATTTTTTTATTCGTCTTTGAATTTTGTGACATTTTTTGAAAAATATTTTATTTCATCATTTTTTTAGCTTATCTGAAAATTTCCATTACAAACTAAGAAATCGGCAAAAATTGTTTTGATCTAATAGTCTCTATCGTTGACTTGTGTAGATAAGATTCAAGAAATTGGTAAGAACACTTGATAAAACATTCTTATCGATTGCAATAAGCCTTTCTGCAGGGTGAATACTCATTAAAAAACAATCGATTCGATAATTTCAGATTTTAGAAATCTAACATGCCTTGACTTGAGTTAAAATTCCTATCTTCGGTATACTAAGTGCATTATTTCATTAAAACTTTTTTTTTTTGCTAAAGAGAATGAATATTTTGACATGAAATTTTCTTTGAATCTTTCTGAAGGACAGTTTTCTATAAGCCTTAATGTTTCTTTTACGAAAAAAAAACCCCTCTTGCTATGAAAATATATATATATATGTAATAAGACGATGTTGTTGGAATGGATTCTTTATATGAGATTGATAAGGCAGTACGGTGATTGAATACACTTGTTTATTATCCATCTTGAACACATAAGACATTACAAGGACGACACATAACAAAGAAAACGAATGCACAATGAGCTGCAGCCGGTTACATGTTTACGCAGACAAAATACAGAAGCGAAAAGAGGGCGCGGTTTGAATTGAATTGACGCTGATCATCATTGGGAAACTGGAACGCGAAGCGTTCCTCCGTCCCATACTAATTGTATTGTGCTCTTGCTGTTGATAGGCCTTAATGGAGTTTGAGTGTCCTGAATGATTGTTATGGATGTAGAAAGTAGTTGTGGTTAAGCAGGGTGAAAGGTGGAACTGGAAAAAATTTATTGGATCTTGCTAACGGACGAGGAGCTCGTCTGTTATTGATGAGAGGGATTGGTGAGATAGCACTCTATTCGCTGTCCTGGTGTCAAATAGGTAAATTAAAAATAAAAAATAAGCAAGAAAATAAGTTGGTTGCCTGTGTGGTTCGCTGAGAAAATAAAGTAACTGAGCAGGAAAAGATGTGGGAAAATGAGAAAAATTAATATAAGAGGGGATCATTCTCCAGATGGGAATGACACTCTAAACTAAGTTAAGGGGGATTGTGTAGGAGTCCAGTAGAATTCATCTGGGTCTCTTACTATTGATATTAGGATTGTAGTTTTCAAGGTTTAAAATATTAGAATTATTGATGTTAGGTAAATTGTCGAAAAACTTTATGGCTAAATTTTGTATGTGAGCTTTAAAGATAGGTATTTTGAGAGAGAGAACTTTATAAATTTCTTTATTTTTGGTGTATCTACAAATTTTGGTGATGCTTCTAATGAGAGAGTTTTGGGCTGAATTTAAAAGATTGATGTTAGAATCTGCTGCGTATCCCCACACAACGATCTGATTAACTGTTAGAAACGGTCAAGAAAATGTACTTTTCCTAAATTGGCAGAGTCGACGCTTCAGAGAAATCAACACGGGTTTTGAAATTTTTTCAAAATAATATAATTAACAGAGTTCTTGAACAAGACTATAAATTTTTCTCACTAAGCTGCATGATAATTAGCTATTAAATATATATGCTTAATGTAAATCTTTTTTCCTACAAAAGAATATGAGAAGAATAAGAAATTGCAGCGTTTGACTATCAGTTGAATCAATCAAATAGTTGAGAATCATTTTAGAAAACAAAGTATTTACGAAGCACACATCATCCCCATTTAAAAAAATAAAGAGTTTACTTCTCCTTGTTCCTCAATTCATCCATTGAAAATCAACTAGTTGAAGAAATAGTTATTTCGTCATCAATTAAATCCTCTGACAGACTAAAATCTGAGTTTCCATTAGAAGCATCTAAAAACCGTCACGAAAAACAACTGATTAAATCAGAATAGATTTCTACGAATTACTACTTACCTTCCTCCGACTTTTTTCCCCATGGTAATATTTTCATCTAAGGTTTCAATATGAACACCCAACTGTTTTAACATTATCTTTCTACAATCTTTATTTATGAGAAATATCCACCCCTGGGATTTATTTGAAACCATGAGCTTCCCGAAGAGAGAGATGGGGCTTTTCTGGAGAGTCACCGACACGATTACATGCGAAGTTGTGTTTTTAATGTTACTGGTTGTACTTAAAACTAAGAAAACTCTTTCTGCTTAACTTCAAAGATTCAGTATTACAATAACTGCCATTTGAATGTCAACAATAAAAAAAAAAAGATTTTGATTGAGTCAAATAATTGCGTACTTGTTTATGTAAAAAAAAAAAAAAAAATTGGATTCTGTAAAAACGGAACGAAGGAAACTTTTTTGAAGAACTGGGTTTTAATGCTGATTCATATTTTAATTATTAATTTGGTATATGTTAAGGTATCCGACTGGTTGCGACAACTTTTTTTAAAAAAGTGGAGATATGGGGATTTTTTAGTACATGTTAAGAAAAATATACTATAGTTAGGAAGAGAAAAAGAAATTATTATTACTAAAATAAGGAAAAATGTGTAAAAATTGACGAAAAATAATATAAACACGGCCCATTCTGTACCAAACGTTTATGAACAAATTTTCAATTTTTCAATTCTGATATGTTGCTATGTTTTTCATTTTTGAAATTATTTTTAGGATAAGAGATATTTTCATTTTTACAAAAAATAGAGCACTTTATCTCAGTTTTTATATGAAATTGCATAAAAAACAGTGATTTAATTAACATAAAGGACTGTAAATTTTGTAAAACAGTGATTGATAAATCTGAAGGTTAAAACACTTCTACTATTATACAGACTTTGCGCAAAAAATTTCAGTTAATTATTTTCAAAACTTTTTCAGCAATCGCTGGCCCTGTTTGAGTGTTTTTCAAAAAAACCCATTTTGAGTAAAGCGCCGTTTTAAATTATGACATCTTGCCTAAAGTAATGGCATCTGCTTTTACTAAAACACTTGTAGTTTTTGTTCTAGTGAACGGAAAATAATAAACTTGGTATTTTTATAAAGGTAATAAGATGGTCTGTAAAAGAAAATCATAACAAAAAATTGCCATCTTTTGGCAAAATTCACAATTTTAGGGTAGTCGGATACCTTAAATCTGCATTAAATATTTTATCTAGACTCAGTTCTGAAAAAAAAATCCCCGAAAAGGAAAAGTTGAAGGTCAGTAAATATAACTAAGGTTTTTAAAAGAAAATTCAAAGCAAATTAAAAAAAGAAGAATGGATACTTTTCTGGCTTATTTCTATTTAAAATCAATTTTGATGAAAAAAATTCTACAACTTTATGCTGCTTATGATGAATGTAATTGTAAACACGAGTGAAAAATAAAAATGAAATAATGAAATAACGTCGCCCAGTCTTTATTAATAAAAGTTAAGTCATTGATTTTCAATAAGGTGTAAATGGAAACAGCTGTGTAACGACTCTTGTAACATGATTCTAAAAATATAATATAGAATTCTACGCTCAGTAAATAAATAAATAAAACCCTTCCCAATGAATTAGTAAAGCTGACGAAATAGTATGATGAGTCGCCGACCTGATCAAAAAAGGGCAACAACATCCAAACAACGTACTGCTGGAAAGAATCCTCTAGTGTACTATTTTGAACTATTATACAATTACATGAAATAAAACACACCTGCCTGCCCTCAACTGGAGTTCCAGAATAAAGAGCATTTTCCTCATTTTGACTGTGTGTTTAAACAGGCACAAAAACTTTGCAATTTCCAGTAAGCATGCTTTTTTTTTTACGTCTATATATATCGACGCTTTCGCTGGAGATGTCATTTCAAGTCGATCGTAAATTTTTTTTCTTTGTTGTTTTCCCTCCTTTTTCGAAATCTATTTCACTGTATTTTATAACCGTGATAGAACGATTCGATTATTTTCGCTTATCTGTTTCAGAGATTTTACGATCAAATGGATAAGGCTTGACGTTTGCAGTATGCATTACACATGTCTTTGGTTTTATTGTTTGGAAGTGTGCTATGTGAACTACTGTACTGCTAGGTCATACTAAATAAATAACTCAGTAGAGTTTCGGAGAACTGTTGATACTCTTTAGAAATAGTTATGAAATTCAATTGATCTGTTAATTATAAAGGAAGGCTTGCAGTATTTTAAAAGTGGTTTTTTTTATTGCAGTTACATTTCAGATAAGAGATACACACATTCAATAACTCGTCAGAACTGACTCACATTTATACTTATAAAGCAAATAGCTCCTTGATACAGATATTGTATTAGTTGAAATTCGATTTTGAGTACTTTTTTGTGACATTTTGTAATATTTTATGGCTTGAGTATTAAAAGAAGTTAAAATAAGACTCACATGCTTACATTATAATATTGCCTTCTTTTTGTAGTTTGATTTCTTTGTATTATGTCAGAGAGTTAACTCACTATATATTTTTAGTGAAAAAAGATTACTATATTGTGATTTAAAAAACCAAAAGTTCCGGGTTTTTTTTGTTTTTGAAATTATGGTACAAAATCTACTAATTATACAGGAAAACATAATTGTATTTTCTTCCTTCCGGCCCATCCAATTGTTTATTTAAACAGAATTCTGTTCTGTTTATTTTTGTCCCAACTTCACGCTATAAAAACTAAATTTTCATATGGTATTTATCAATCACGTATAACGAAAGCATTTTCTACATTTTATAAAGTATCTAACAAAAAAAAGCAACATTCTCTTACATTTAAGAACCAAGCAATCAATGAAATCAATTATGAGATACAGTAAAATACACTACAATTATAATTAATATTATTATCATAATCATAATTTTTTTTAAAAAAAAAATCTTTTTATATTTTTTTTAGGGTTTTGCAACCCCGGGATCCCGAAATCCCGGTATTTTTTCCAATCCCGGGATAACTAATACCGGGATTTAATTTTTTTCTAAATTATATTTTAAAATTTTTTTCTCATCACAATTTTCTAAGAATTTAATTCTTAGAAAATTTATATTTTGTTAATGAAATAGGAATAGAATAATACAGAATTTTTTCGTGCAATTGTGTGTGTGTGTGTGTGTAAGTGCTATGTGTAAAAAAATAAATGCAGCTCTCATTTTTCGTGGGGGAGAACGTCGTACAGATCTTAGTGGCTCATTCTGCAATACTTACACAATAATATAAATAACATCTCAAGAATAGATTTTGTCACATTTCCTTCTTCAATTAAATGCCTTTAATTAACAGCGGACCTGCTTGAAAGACTTGAGACACTTCAAATCCCATTGCATTACTAACAGCTCATGCAACTAGATATTCTATTTTAAATAAGGTTATACTTGAAATTGATTCACATACTGATTCAATAACTGGGTCAATTTATACACAAAAACCATTAAAAAGTGTTGCAGAAGAACTAGATAAAGTTATGCCACAGTGCAGTCTATTAGATTTGAGATACTATCATCAAAAATTCAAAAAGAAATGTCTCTTTTTTGAAAATGGAGGGAGACGTGGTAACTACTGAAAAGAACATACTCCTACTTAATGACAATGACACCTGCTAGTATAGAATCCGAACGAGAGAGCATTTTCTTCGGCAAGACATTTTGTATCAAAAATAAGAAGCCGAACGATGAAACGCTGGACGAGCTGTGTGTGTGTTTTTTAAATGCTTATTAACAGAAACACAAGAGATGAAGAAATGTTTTTTTTTATTTCATTATGTACTATTTTTGTTTGTTTTTATAATGAATTAAGCTTTTTTTATTTGTTTCCTACATACACACTAAAATTAATATTAAACCAACTTTTAATTATATTTTCAGTTTTATTATGCAATTTCAACTATGCTAATGTGTAAGTATTTTTCATAAATAGTCTAATCCTAATCCCGGGATTGAAAATATATAACACGGGATAGCAAAACCTACATTTTTTTATGTTTAAAAATAGATTTTCTTCCCCTATTTTTTTTTTTTTTTTTGAATCTCTATTTAGACTCCTTGTGTGCCAACAAGTATAACACAAGGCTTACAAACGTAAGTCAATACTCAATCAATAGTGGTAGGAAGTTTTAAGTACAGGGATACAAGCACAAATGGGAATCAAAAGGTAAAAGAAACAAGAAGGGATGCAAATACAATAAACACAGAACAAAATACAAGATTGCTCACGTGCACAAAAACGGAGACATTCAGTAACTAAAATTATACAATGGTGGAGGTTTGGTAGCACATGTGTGATTAGAAGATTTTCAAAATACAAATGCATAAAAAGCATACATACACACAAATACTTAAGAATATACACACAGACATATATATATACGCACTTGCAAAAAAAAGAAAAAAAACAGAGACACACACAGTAAATGTTAGAAAAAACGCGAATAATAATAATAACAACTAGCTGCATGGCCCGGCGTTGCACGGGCTTCTTCAAGTGCATAGATATTTTTGCCTCTTAACATTTCCCCTTCCCGTCTACGTGTAAGCACTCTTCGTGATGTATGTTTGTGACTTTCATATTAATAGACTAGCTTTCATGGCCCGGCGTTGCACGGGCTTATACCGAGGGTATAACTTAATCCCCATGTTAATTTCCTCCTTTTATTCTAACGCGAACACTTTTGTGGGGTTTCACGCGTACGATGTGAATGCATGTCCCGTGAGTGCGTGTCATGGCTTTGTTGCTTAACATTTTCCCTTCTCTTCGCAAATTCTCGATCCTAGTACCACTGAAGACCCGCCGTGTAGGGGTGGGATGCACGTAAAATATGTCGAGAGCTCAAACGTCCTCCCGTTGGTGTGGTGTGGTAGTTATGAGAGGGGGTGCCAGCTCAGGTGTCGTCCGCGTCACTTGACCATGGTTCAAAATTACGCGGACCGTCCCCAAAAGGCCTCGTGTTGCTGAACAGTGGGACGTTAATATTCACTCAACTTCACAAATTCAGCACTTCCAATATTATTTTCCGAAATTACTTTGATTTCTTTGTTTCTTTCCTCTCCGCTTAGCCCTGCGTTGCACGGGCTTTTACCGACTGAATAACTTCACCCTCATGGAAATTTCGTGTTTCCCTCAGGCCGATAGCACTTGTGTGTCCGTGCGTGCGATGTGAGTGATTTCTTTAACAATCTCATAAAAACTCCCTTTTTCGAAATTTGTTCTTGCGTTGGTGTGGTGTGGTAATTATTAAAGGTGGGTGAAAGCTCATGTGTCGTCCTCGTCACTTGAGCATGGTTGAAAATTTCGAGGTCCGTCACCAAAAACCCTCGAATAGGCAAACAGTGCGAATTTAAAAATCACCCACTCACTCTCCAATTCTTTCGTTTTACCGAGTGAATAACTTCATCCCCATGGAAATTTCGTGTTTCCTTCAGGCCGATAGCACTTGTGTGTGTGTGTGTATGCGCGCGATGTGAGTGATTTCTCTAACTATGTCATAAAAAATCCCTTTTCGAAATTTGTTCTTGCGTTGGTGTGGTGTGGTAATTATTAAAGATGGGTGAAAGCTCAGGTGTCGTTCTCGTCACTTGAGAATGGTTGAAAATTTCGAGGTCCGTCACCAAAAATTTTCGAATAGGCAAACAGGGTGAATTTTAAAATCACCCACTCACTTTCCAATTCTTTCGTTGCAATTTTTTATTTCCCGGAAACGAAAATGTAGTCTTTTTAAAAATAGTTGTATGCTGAAAAAAAGACAGAAAGTATAAATTTTTAAAATTACAAAATTTCACTACTATTTTAATTCTTGGAGTAAAATTGTGAGGATTTTTTTGAAATATTCGACTCGGGGGAAAAAAGTTTCATGCAATTACCTTTATAAAAGAAGAAATTATTAAATGATTGATTTAAGTATTTTGAGTGTTTTATTAAAATTTGTTCAAAAAAGTTTTTGGCATTTTTTTTAAAATCACTGATTCTAAAAGTTTTAAATTGAAAATTTCGAAGTCCGTCGCCAAAAAACTCTGGAGTAGGTGAACAGTGCGACTTTTTAAAAATCCCTCACTCACATTTCAATAACGGAAAAAATATTGCAACAGCAAGTTTGACCTTGGCCGCTGAGCGTTAAACAGAGGGGGGGGGGAATAATAATGATTCTCGCGCATGCGCAAAGCCTTTAGAATGTCTTTAAAGTTTTCATTATTTTTGAGGGCTCAATTTTTAATTGAAAATTCCAAGTTTTCACATATTGATTGGAAACAACAATAATTTTTGAAGAAAAAAGGTTACAAAAATAATGCTTATATTATTTCTCGCAAAAACTTTATTTTACGAAAATCACAAAAAAAATCTTTAAAATTCGTAATTTTTAAGCAAATCGACACACGGGAAAAAATTTCATGCAATTTTTTTTTTCAATGAAGAAATTATTAAATGATTGATTTAAGTATTTTGAGTGTTTTATTACAATTCGTTCAAAAAAGTTTTCGGCTTTTTATTTTTTAAATCACTGATTCTGAAAGTTTTAAAAATAATTTTTATATAAACGCAACGATATTGATTCATATGAGAAAAAATCATAAAATATGCAAAACAGTATTGTTTTGTTAAAAAAAAAAAGTTGTTTTTCTTCTATAAAATTCTTTAAAGAAAGATAGTTTTTTCCCGGAAACGAAACTGTAGCATTTTTAAAAATAGTTGTATGCTGAAAAAAGAACAGAAAGTATAAATTTTTCAAATTACAAAATTTCACTACTATTTTAATTCTTGAAGTAAAATTGTGAGAATTTTTTGAAATATTCGACACGGGGGGAAAAAGTTTCATGCAATTACGCATTATTTAAAGTAAACTATAAGTTTTATGAAAGAGAACAAAAATTTCAATACTGATAAATATTTTAAATGAATATCAGAAATGCATTGTGTGAATGCATTTTAATTTTTAAAAAATTTCACTGAAAAAAACATTCAAAAAGAAAATAATACTATTTGATAAAAACATTTAATTTTTTTAATTTTAATTTTATAGTTTTTCATTCCACTCTGTGTTAATTAAATTATTTAAACACGTATCTGCGAAAAAAGTATATTATAAAAAACTAACTTATTAATTATTTTCTAATAAAATTGATTAAAATTGCTCATTTAGCAATTAATTGTGACATACCATTTGCTTACATAATGGCAGCACTGAAAATGAAGTAAATTTCAGATCAGTGGGGATGCAGCAAGTGAATTCAATCATTGAAGAAGAGAGAATTAAAATATATTTCAGAATATTTCCTTTTGTGTGTAATGATGTGTGGCGACGCAATGTCCAGTAGGAGAAAAAATTTAAGACAAGTATGAAAAAAGCAACCGGCGGGTTTCTGCGAGGCGGACATCCTCCTTCGCATTGACCGCGCACGGCAGTGCTGCAGTTATAGTCTTGAGTGTAGCGGGAGCTCTCAGCACTCCGCCACCAGACAGTTAACAATAAATGCAATAAATAAAAGTGGATCAAAAATAGTTAAGAGAATTGAATTTAGCAAATAAAAAGAGAAATTTAAGTTATGGAGGATTGTACGAGTCCAGGAGAATTCTCCTGGGTCGCTTCCTCTTAATATTGGCTGTATAATTTTCAAGGTTTTGCATATTAATATTATCAGAACTATTGAGTGAATCAAAAAATTTAATCGAGTGATCTTGGATATGCTGCTTAAGGGATGGTATATTTAAACAAAAACAAAAAAATGAAAAGTACATAAAAATAACAGAGGATCACATGTTAAAATAAGTATTTATCAGTACAATTAATTTACGTGGGAAAAATTAGCAGAAATGAAAAAATCGTTATCCGTTTATTCTAACTCCGAGCTACACGATATCACTCCGCATGAAGTAAAAATTGGGACTACTTTTTAAAAATTCTTTAAAAAAAAAAGTTTTGGGAATTTTATTTTTTAAATGAATGGATCTAAAAGAGAAAGGCTTGAAGTTAATTAGTGTAGAATATCGATTTAATAACACGAAAAGTAATTCATACCCAACGATTTAGAAATAATTTTCATAAAAACGCATCAGTTTTAACACTATTTTAAAAAATTCGGAAAAAATAGAAAATATCGTTATTTTACAAACGGTAGCCTAGTGGTCAAGGTATCGGATCATGGCTGGCGTGTCATGAGTTCGATCCCAGTACCACTAAAGACTCGCCGTGTAGGGGAGCGATGCACGTTAAATCTGTCGAGACTTCAAACGTCTTCCCGTGAGTGTGGTGTGGTAATTAGTTAGGGGGTGCCAGCTTAAGTGTCGTCCTCGTCACTTGACCACGGTTCAAAGTTACGAGGTCCGTCGCCAAAAGCCCTCATGTAGCTGAATAGTGCAACGTTAATATTCATTTACTCACTGTTGCTCTTCTCGTATGATTTATATTGTTTATCCATAATAGCAATTTTTTATCATTAAACAAATATTCTTATAAAAAAGGTAGTTTAATGCAAAAACTGAAATTTTAAAATTTACTAAATAGATTTAGAGCAGATAAATTTTTTTAGCAATTAAATTCTTGATTAAAATTTTGTTTAATTTATATACTGTATTTTAATAATTGTAACTACATCATAAAAATCCTTATTAAGCCCTTCATTGAAGTATTAATAATATCATTCAATATGTTGCAGAGGTTTTAACTCAATCGAATTGGTCTTCTAATTGAAAATGTAACTTTTAAATCGAAACATGATCAAATTATTATTTTTTTTAAAAAAAATGTCGTTTTCTTTTAGCATTTCTCTTTAGAAACAGCCATTCGACGGATCTATAAAATAATTCGATCGACCGTTTGAAAGAAAGTGAGGGGAAATGTAACAGCTGTATCGAACGGGGGGGGGAGATATGGCAACATATGGTGCTTGTATCACATCACTCTACCGAGTCCCTGAAATATGCGAAAGGCAGCCTTAATATTCTTTTCATTTTTGTCCCCTTCTCAGTAACTTTTGACGTGGATCATGATACTACAGATAGATATTTGGGCATGCTCCCTCAAAGGAATTACAACAAAGCTGAGATGTTAGGGGACTGGACAAAGGGAGCCGTGAGGTGGCAAACGACACACTTATCCGCCTTATTAAAAGAGCACCTGAAACTAATTGTTTTCGCGCTTGGCTTTCGCAGATGAGGGAGGGGTGTTCCTGGACCTCCATCAGGGAACGTTATGCGTGAGTGGCCACATTTAGCTTTTGGGGTGAGGGAGAGTTCTACTGTGACTTTAGATATCGTTTTGCTTTTTGTCGTTGAGAATTTTGTAATAAATAAAATTGGAATTAAAAATTAAAACTCAATTTTTTAATGCATGGTTCAAATATCCATATTATTATATGAAAGGAATTAAAAATAAATTATAGTTTGAAAAAAAACTAAAAAACACGCTTTTATACTGAATCGAACTAAAAAGTTAAAAAATAATTCTTAATAAAGAATAAAATGATTAACAAGAAAATGAATGTCATTGTGGTAAAAGCGTGGGGTGCTTTGTACTACATTTTTACACTAATTCAGCTTTTCGGAATAGAAGTTAAAAATTATGACAATTCATACATTTATAGAACACCCCACGCTTTTACCCCAATGACATTCATTTTCTTGTTAATCATTTTATTCTTTATTAAGAATTATTTTTTTACTTTTTAGTTCGATTCAGTATAAAAGCGTGTTTTTTAGTTTTTTTTCAAACTATAATTTATTTTTATTTTTTTAGTTCGAACTACAATAAAAGCGTGTTTTTTAGTTTTTTAAACTATCATTTATTTATTGTTAAATTTATCCTTGAGTTTGATATTTGAAGCTGGAATTACGTGGCTGTAGAATTAGTCTTGCTCTTCAATGGATATTAATTAACGGGTCTGAAGTGTATTTATTCTCTCTGTTTACGAGGCCTTGAATGAGTCCCGTATCGTTATATTAGATTCCGTCTCTTTTGAACAGGTCAAACAAATAAAAGTGTGTAAAGAAGAAAAAGTTCGAATTAAAAAACTTTTTTAATGTACCATGTTTTTATATAACGGACTAAAAATTATAAAATTCCTCCTTTTCGTTTTTGTTTTCTTTTTTAACATTTTCATGCATTGTTATCCACTTCTCATCTATGGTCCTAATTTCAAGTCTCTAGCTCCTCGGGAAGTCACACAGTTTAAAATCAATTACAAAATTCCACCCGGACAGACATTAAAGAAAGCGAGTTAATAAAAGCATGGTAATATGAAATGTCAATCATTTATTCACCTTTTAAACGTGTTCCTTTGATGTTAATTCGTATCATCACTTCTAAATGTATTGCTTTATAAAAATAAAAAATATTTAGCACTTAGAACGCAAATTATTTTTTTTTCACATGCACGAGCCTTTTTTTTATTTTTATTTTCAGAAAAATGTTTATATTATGCTTAGAAATTGCTAACACACACCCACCCTCCAATTTCTCAGATACAAAAAACTTTTTTTTTGTTTTATTTCTATTAACCGCAAGTGTATTTTATACTTGCATATAATTAGCTTTAAATTCAAAACAGTTGCTTTAGGGTTACACCTTATTCTTTAGTCGCTAGATCTGAAATAAGTCGCCAAATCTGGAAATGATGTATGAAATTAGTCGCCATATCTGGAAATGGTACATGGAACAAGTCGCCAAATTTAAAAAGGATATATGCAATAAATCGCCAAATCTGGACGTTTTATCTGGAATTGTCGCCAAATCTGATTATCCTTATTCCTGACGATCCTGAAAAGGACAATGGGACAAAATTATGAAATTATTGTATTGTCACCAGTCCTTGACAAGTGTGCGAAATTTCGAATGAATCCGATCTTCTTAAGTGGGTAAAAATCGAGTTCTAAGATTCCGTTACATGCAAGTGAAACTTATAAAAGCGTGTTAAAAACCCGAATCGGCACGATGTAATTCTTCAAAAAAATGCTTGCATTCTAGCGGGTGGTAAACTGATAGTCATTCGAACTGATATGAAAAAAGGAAAGGAAAAGAAAAAAAACATACTATTGCTGAATGAAATTCCATTCCCCAAGTAAACACTGACTGGGAAATGTTACCACCAGACGGTCATATAATCACCTGCTGGTTCACCTACAACGCAAACCTAAGTTTTAAATTACATTACAGGCGGGATATTGATTTACATTAATGTCAATCTTCGATTTCAGGGCATTGGTCTACGTATTTACATTTAAAATAAGCCTCTTCATCGGGGACTGTTCCAAAATTAAAAAAGCATACTTGACACATACTAACATACTTTGAAGCTCTTGTGATAAGTTAATATATGCTGGATTTTTTTTTCTAGTAAATGAAATGTGCAGAAATTTTTTTCAATGTACCTCTTTAAATGTTTTATGAATGATGAGACACTGAAGAAGTTAAGAATGGTGTTTACTTTAACCCTTTATCTACCGACGGTACTTATAAGTACCACTCACTTTTAAATTACATAGATTAACCATTTTTACGAATATTCTGATGGTATTCAGCAGGAATATTCTTTTAAATCCCCTCTTCCAAGATATATGAAAGCATAGATTCTATGAGGAGTATTTTAGCGAGGAAGGCGAATAGTTTTATAGCAGAAGTTGCATTTTTAAAGGACATTTTGGTTGGATTGTGAACTTTGTCATTTTTGTTCAGAAAAAGGAGTTAATATCAAAAGGTAAGTGTCTTATTTATTTATTTTTGTATGTTAATGAAGACCTTAGAAAACGATTTGACTATTTATTTTAAGTGAACGGTGTATGTAATTAATTTTACAGTTGAATACCTTTAATTAATTAATTAGCTCTAACGGATTAAATTTCCCAAAGTTTAGTATTATGTTTATGTATATCTCATTTTCAATGAAGTGATTCAAAAAAATATTGCAAGAAAAAACTGCAGCAAATCATAATGCGGTAGAGAGAGAGAGAGAGATAAAGGGTCAATAATTTCCAAATAGGGATGGTGGAATTGTACGTTCTGACATTAATGAGAGGAGGTGTTGGGGCCAGTGGTCAAGAGAAAGGCCTGTAACACGGCTATCAGGCTCAGGACATCCTCGGTAGCCAAATGTCGAGAAGACAGTCACGTTATACAACACACTTGTAGCTCCAACTGTCTCATTGTCCATACACAGGCAACACCTTTACTACGGGCCTCTGTGTCCAGTCCGTACCATCGCAAGATACTTGCTATGATGGCGCCCATTACGTGTGCTGCATAAAGACCCACTCACCGTCACCTCCGTTTGGCGAGGTGTCGCCCTCGAAGGGATTGGATAGCAACAGAGTGGAATCAGGTAGCCTTCAGCGATCATATGAGCAATATAACAATCGTGTACGTGTGAGGAGGCCCCGTGGTGAACGCCTCAATCCTGCTTGCGCTATACAGCGGCACACGGCTCCCACAACTAGTGTGATGGTATGGGATGCCATCGCATACAGCACACGATCACCTTTTATATTGATCCACGACACCATGACATCCCAGAGGTACGTTCTTGACATTCTTCTGCCACATGTGTTGCCACTCATATCTGGGCTCCCAGGAGCCATTTTTCAACAGGACTATACTCGTACACACTCAGCAAGGATTTCGCAGGATTGCCTACGCTACATCTTTCTGATTTGCCCTGGATTGCTCGATCTCCAGATTTGTCACCAATCGAGCATATCTGGAATCATTTAAGACTGTAAGGTTGACAGCCTACGAGTTTGGTCATAGGGCATTATTCGGGACTTGTATGCCTCAAAAAATGCTTGACCGTATCAAATCATGCAATCATACCTTAAGTTGGCCCAACAGGGTCCTAAAACCTCCATTCATTTTTAATTTTTTTCTACAATAATGATCATTTTACTTTGATTTTGTAATGACTCACTTACTTCTTTGTTGTACTTACGCATGCAAAATTTCGTTTTATTCTGACAATTCTTTCTTGGTGTGCACATTTGTATGGCAATGAGTGTAATTTTAAATAATATCTTAATTTTCTGAAAATGTACAATTTCTTGTTTAACTCTAAATGAACAATCTTCGAAAAATCGATACTTTTGCAAATTTTAAACTTACAGGCCCTTAATGCTAATAATACTTTTTATATCGATAACAACTGAAATAACAATTTAGACAAATAAACATGCCAAATCAGAGATGTATTAAAACTGTATTGATTTATATGTATTTATTTAATTAAAAATGAGGGATAAAGTTACGTGGACTTCAGGAATGAATTTTCAAAAACTGAATCTAAACTTAAAATCAAATAATTTTGTTTTTTCAGTGAAATACTTTTAACTCGAAAACACTTAAGACGAAATATTGATTAACACGAAACAATACAACGGTCCTGACAAACTCCTATGTATTTTCATGCATTTTTCCTCTCTTAACACGTGACGAAAATCGCTTAACACGAAAAGATATCCCTTCTAGGAATGAACAAAATATGGAAAATACCAGCCAGGTTGGACTCTCCTATTGTATTATGGGAAGAATTTATTATAGTAGATAATTATGATGTGTGTACAGCTCCAATTTCGGCAGACAAAGACATTTTGGAGCTAGTCCAAAGCTCAAAAAATATCATTGATTCAGATTCTAACAATGAAAATGAAATGAATAATGCAGCTCCTGTTCCCATATCATACGAAATGAGGAACGTCATGAAAAGTATGCACAGTTATTTAGATGCACATTCAAATGGTGAAATGAATAGCAAAATGGATGCTATCGAACAATTTTTGTTGACTATTTGAGGCTAAAAAAGAACGCAAAGAAAAATATCAGATTAATTTAAATAAAATTCAATAAATATTTTGTTTTTTAAAAAAATGAAAATTTTGTATTAAATTTCTTTAAGTTCTTGTAAATGTTTTTGTTTCATTGAATTTTATTAAAAATATGGATATATACATATCTATGTAAATAAAATAAAGTCTAATAAACACAATTTTCTTGATGTATGATTTCTTTTTTGCAATATCCTTTAACACGAAAAAATATTTCAGTTTTTTCATTTGTGTGTAAAGCGGTTTTCACTGTAGATTATTTAATTTTTGGTGATACCCACTTTTATTTTTATTTTACACTTTTATTCATATTGGTTAAGCAATTTTAAGACGATCCCCAGGAATGTACAAGATTTTTAACTCTATGGCATGAATGTTTTAAGTAGGAGACAGTGATAAAAAGTGTCTGGTTATAGAATTACAGCAGACTGACGAAAAATGTTTTAGAATCTTCAAGGTTAAAAGCGGGTTACGAAAATTAAAAAAGAAATTTCAAGGCAAGTATGGTATGAGACTATTTTTAGATATTATCACGAGCTCTTTACATTTCAAAACTTGTTTGAAATAAGTTTGAAGGCAGTAATTACGAAATGTTTCATATATTATAAATGTTGTTTTCTGTTAATTACTCTGCTATTTAAACAAAAAACATTCACTGCAATTTTATATCTTTTTAATATTTAATTCGGAAACTGAATTCAGAATTTCATCCCTTTCTGATTTGTAGAATACATTATACTATTCTAAACCACAACATTATTTGTAATACATTTATACATACACACATATTTAGATTATATATATATATCTATATATATAAAGGAGAAAAGCGACTCACTGACTGACTGACTGACTGACTGACTAATCACGAAATCTCTGAAACTATTCAACCTACAGACTTGAAATTTGGTAGACATGTTCCTTTGATAGAGTAGACATCAGCTAAGAAAGGTTTTTCCGAAATTCGAAACGCAAAGGGCGCTACGGGGGGTTAAGGGGTTTAATAATAATTGTTTCCATGTTTAAACTACTTGATGTACAATCTTGAAATTGGGTAAGCGGATTCCTTTCAGAGAGTAGAGATCCGCTACAAAATGAGTTTGCTGAAAATCGACCCCCAAGTGGCGTTGCAGGGGCTTAGGGGGCGTTATAGATAATTATTTCCATTTTTAAACTATTTGACGCACTGTCTTTAAATTTGATATATAGATTCCTTTCGTAGAATAATGATCAGTTACAAAACGGGTTTTGTGAAAACAGACTTCTAAGTGGCGTTGCGGGGGATTAAGGGGCGTAATAGATAAATATATCCGTTTTTAAACTACTTCACCTACCTGCTTGAAAATTGGTAGGTAAGTTCCTTTCCTGGAGTAAATATCCGCTACAAAATGGGTTTTGGGAAAATTGACCCCAAGGGGTGTTGCGGGGCGGGGGTTTAAGGGCGTTATAAATTCCTATTTTTAAGTTATTAGACGTACAGTCTTGAAACTTAGTAAGCAGATTCCTCTCATAGGGTAGAGATACGCTAAAAATGGGTTTCGGGAAAATTGCCCCCAAGTGGCGTTGAGGGGACTTAAGGGGCGTTATAGATAATTATTTCCATTTTTAAACTATTAGACGCACAGTCTTTATATTTGATAAAGAGATTTCTTCCATAGAGTAGAGATCAGCTATAAGAAGGTTTTGTGAAAACAGACCTCTAAGTGGCGTTGCTGGGGAATAAGTGGCGTAAGAGATAAATATTTTCGTTTTAAAACTATTTGACCTACCTGCTTGAAAATTGGTAGGAATGTTTCTTTCATGGAGTAAATACCCGCTACAAAACGGGTTTGGAGAAAATTGACCCCCAAGGGGTGTTGCGGGGGGTTAAGGGCAGATATAAATAATTATTTCTTTTTTTAAATTATTAGACTCACAGTCTTGAAAATTGGTTAGCAGATTCCTCTCATAGGATAGAAATACACTGCAAAATGTGTTTTGGGAAAATCGACACCTAGGTGGTGACATCTAGGTTCAAGGGCGGTTATTGATAATTTTTTTGCATTTTTAATTAATTGGACGCACAGTCTTCAAATTTTGCTAAGCAGATTCCTTTCATAGAGTGCAATTCTCCTACAAAATGTGTTTTGTGAAAACAGACCCAGAAGTGGCATTGCGGGGGCTCAAGTTGCGTTATAGACAATTATCCCCATTTTTAAACTGTTAGACGTACAGTCTTGAAATTTGATAGCAGATTCCTTTCGTAAAGTAGAGAACCGCTACAAAATGGGTTTCGCGAATATCAACTACCAAGTTTAATTTCGGGAGATTAAGAGGCGTAATCGATAAATATTTCCATTTTTAAACTACTTGATCATCCTGCTTGAAAATTGGTAGGCATGTTCCTTTCATGGAATATAATTCCTCTAACAAAGAGTAAAATGAAAATTGACCCCAAAGATGTTTGCGTGGGGTCAAGAGGAGTTACAGAAAAAAATTCCTGTTTTTAATTGTTAGACCCATATACTTGAAATTTGTTAAAGATGTTTCTTTTGTTGAATAGGGAACCACTAAGAATAAATTTTAAGCAAATCAAGTCCCAGGGGGTTACTGGGACATATTGACAAAAAAATTACTTTTTTCGAGCTACAAGGACTATAATAATGAAATTTGGTTTGCATTTTTCTTTTGTTGAATTGAAATCCGCTAAGAGCAGTAATTTTGGAAAACAGCTCTCAACGGGATTACGGGGATATTTATAGTAAAACTTTTGCTTTTTTTCTGTTAGATTTAGACTTGAAATTTGGCTTGCATGTTCAATTTACGGAGTAGAGATCCACCGAAAATTGGTTTTGCGGGAATCCACTTGGTTTTTGAGTTACGAAAGAGCAAACATCATTCTATGCTTCAATTTTAGAGATTTTTAGAAAATACAAATTAGATGAGTTCTGCCCTTTTTTTTTTCTCAACAGGTGACAGTTACAGGTATACGTATATTTTTCAATTCAATCGAATTCTTAATGCTAGGAATAATTTATACATATATATAAGCAGTAAAAATTTATAAAACATCATGAAATACCCAGCGAAGCGGGCGGGTAACAGCTAGTATATATATATATATATATATATATATAATATATATATAAATATATATATGTACAGTAAAAATCGTTTAACACGAAACTGAAGGGACTGAAATATTCTTTCGTGTTAAAAGAATCCGCGATAAAAGACATTTAAAAAACAAAACAAAAAATATATCAACAAAAAATTAAGTTTATTAAAGTTTATTTCATTTACGTAGATGTGAATACATGCACATTTAATAAAAACCAATGAAACTAAAACATTCACAAGAGCTTAATGAAATTTAATACAAAATTTTAAAATTTTTGAAAAGCAAAACATTTATTTTGAATTTCTGGAAAATAATCTGATATTTTTCTTTGTATTGACTTTTTTAGCAACAAATTTTTTGACGTTGTCCATTTTGTTTTTCCTTTCCACATTGGAATGTGTGTCTAAATAACTGCGCATACTTTTCATAATGCTCCTCCGTAATGCATTTCGGATGACGTGGGGCTGGATTATTTATTATTATTTACGTCATTGGAATCTGCATCGATGATATTTATTGAGCTTTAAACTAACTCTAAAATGACTTTTTCTGCCATAATTGGGTCTGTACACACATTGTCATTATTAGCTGCAACGAATTCTTCCGATGATATAGTAAAACATAGTGGTCAGGCTAAGATGTTTTTTGTATTTTGTTCATTCTTAGAAGGGAAATATTTTCGTATTAAGCGGTTTACCATTCGTGTTACGAGAAAAAAATGCATGAAAATACATAATAGTTTGTCTGGACCGTTGTATTATTTCGTGTGAACCGTTATTTCGTCTTAAGCGTTTCTGCGTTAAACATATTTCACTGTATGTGGATATGTGTGTTAGTATCCATCTTTCTTATATCCAAATTTAAAATTATCCATTTTTAAATCTTTAGTATATCTTATTTACAAATATATATTCTGCAAATTAAAATTAAAATTTAGAGAACATTTTAATTAATTTTATTAATCTGTCTTTCGAATTTCTAAGCTTTTTTTATGAATATGAATATAAATATTCGTAGAAATTTTTCATTAATTTCAGAGTTTCTCTAAGTTTATTTTATAACAGAATTTGTATATTTTTCACAATGGAATTTTTCATCTCTCTCATTTTTACATTAATAGAAAA